>CM040454.1:766996-824742 GCA_022758105.1 Pangasianodon gigas | reverse complement strand
TTCCTTATAAAACTGCACACACTGCACCTGAGATACTGGTTTATTTATTTAAAGTGAAGGATCGTCACACCAAATATTGACTTTGCTTCATTTATTACTGTTTACTGCTCTTTATAGTATTTTTTTAAAATGTAGAAACATTTAATTTCATCATTTTTGAAGGCATCTTTGCTCTACAGCATTTCTTTGCGTGTGCCTAAGACTTTTGCACAGAACTGTATGTGTAATATATATATATATATATATATATATATATATATATATATATATATATATATATATATATATATATATATATTTTTTTTTTAATGCAAAAGCTCAGCTGCATCCTTTCTCTTAACTGTAAATAGCTTTGGATAAAATCATCAGCCATATATATATATATATATATATATATATATATATATATAGATGAGAAGGACAACTGGAGAATCCTTAACAGTTGAAATTTACATCTCTTTCCCCTCCAAGCACATAAAATACATTACTACTTTACACCAGCTCCTGCTATGCACTGTTCAGCCTGGGACTCAGCCTGGGACTCAGCCTGGGACTCAGCCTGGGACTCAGCCTGGGACTCAGCCTGGGACTCAGCCTGGGACTCAGCCTGGGACTCAGCCTGGGACTCAGCCTGGGACTCAGCCCTTGAAAACGTATTGTCTTGTTGTTTTCTCTGCATTTATGGACATTAATTTAAAATCTTTAAGCGCTGCTGTGTCCCAAACGGCGCTGTGAGCTCTGCGGTTGTACTGCAATACAGCAAAACCACAGACTTCTCGAGTATTTCGGTCACAACATGAAGTTCCAGTGAAATGTTAACTACAGATGGCGCTCCCACATCTGGCTCAACGCGTAGCGAAAGTGGGCGGGGCACGAGACGCGTGCGACGGAGTTGAGGACAGAAGCCACGCCCACTCGGTATCACCTGCGTGATTACCCGACAGCGGCTGCGGCGCAGTTCAGGTATGCGATTGCGGAGATCATGGAGTTGAAGTGTTAATGTTAATGTGTTAATGTGATAGAGTGTGGGACACCATGTACACGAGCGAGCGCAGGCGCATGAGCCTGCACGAGGTGAAGAGGAGAAACTCTGTCCGAGTCGCGGCTGGAAGTTTCTGGCAGGATTCTCTGGCTCTGGAGCTCAGCGACAGCAAGTGCGTGACTTCTCCGCGCAGCCGCAGTCGCGCGTTATCCGTGGTCTATGTTGTCGTGGAGGACGCGTCGGTGCCGCAGAGTGAGCAGAATCTTTCCCTGAGGTGTGTTAAGGAAGCGTGTGCGGATTCCCACGCCGAGCTCCAGACCGTCCCGTTCGAGTCCATTGCGCATGCCACGGCCGACACTCTGGATACTTTCTACAACGCAGGCAAGTGCAGACACGCTGAACCCAGAACCATCCAGCAATCTGCGCTGGAATCCCTGATCACTGTCAAGCACAGCACTACCTTTCCTTTAAACCAGGTTTTCAGTCCAATCAGGCAGGAGCCACACCTGATTCCACCTCTTCAATCAGCTGATCCTGGCTTTCAGTCGACTCTAGGCTTCTGCTTGGTGGGAATGAAACCCTGCACCCAGATGGAACTGGACACTCCTGCTTTAAACTGTCTATTTTAAAGATCTGAATTTCCATTACACAGCACTGTAACCCATTCTTCAACAAGGTTCCCCCTAACTCTTGCTTTCTGCTGTTTTGTTGTTGCTGTAGATGTTGCCGTAGTTGAGATGAGCGGTTCTCTCAGTCATCCGTCTCTCTTCTATCACCTCGGAGTTAGAGAGAGCTTCAGCATGACCAATAACATCATACTGTACTGCAACAAGCAAGAGAGTGACCTGCAGCTTCTAAAGGTGGGTTTAGTGGAACTTCTGGCACTGGGAGAAAAATGTTTGCAAGATGACATGTAACTAAGGACTACAGTATATGCAGTTTTTTGTCCAGATAACTCTGCAGATCCACTCTGACTCACTGTGGGTGCAGTCAACATGTGTTGCTTGCACAATGTGTTGCTTTGCACAATGTGTTAGCCCCTCAGACCATATTTTCCATTGACTAGTGGTAAGGTGGTGGTAAGGTGGTGCAGCACGTAGTGCCGCTGCGTCACAGCTCCAAGCTTGCTGGTTTGATCCTGAGTGTGGAGTTTTGTTTGCTCTCCTCATGTCAGTGTGAGTTTCCTCCAGGTTTTCATCTCCACCTTGCAAAAACATGCATGTAAGTGAATTGGCTGTGTGTGTGAGTGGAATGTGTGTGCATACTGTCCTGTGATGGACTGGTGTCCATTATGCCATTATGTATTCCAGGTCCAGGACCAGGCTCCAGGTCCACTGCAACCCTAAGCAGAATGAAGTTGTTCCTGAAAATGAATAATTCAGTGGTCAGGGCTCAGCATAGGAGAACTGTTAGTCAGATATCATTTGGGTGGAGGTTATTCTCCTCACAGCATTGACATGGTAGTGTGTGGTGCTGGTACAAGCTTTTTTTTTCTCTCTTTTTTTTTAAACTTTGTGCACCTCTTGCTATTTTGGTCAGGTGTTCAGCACACAACAGCTCTTTTTTTTTCCATGTACACCTCAGTGTTAATCGTCCTTGTTGACTGGAGATGTCTGGTGGTCCTCTGATGGTCTCTTTCCAATGACAGACATGGTATACAGGAGCTGACACATTGTGCATAGTAACAGAGGGGCTACTTTCAGTAATGTTGCCTATGTGGTAGGTTTATCTAATAAAACAGCCCCTGAGTATAGATACACAGTGAGGTGTACCCAATGAGTCAAAGTGTATTGACATACATATATTAAGTGTTTTGGTATTTGCATTGTGATCAGATAAGGTCTTAAGTGTCTTTGATTTGATAAACATTGCAGTTAATTGAGCTTTAGAAACAGAATTTTAAAAAGGTTATGAATTATTTCAACTATAGAATGAGTGATTGATCGATTGTGTCTTAAACAGGAGCAATGTGGGAGCTATACCTTCATCGCTTACATGGTGTCACCTCAGGGAAAGGTGTTTGCCTGTGATGCAACTCTAATGCGGGGAATCACAGAGATCCTGCAGCCTAGCTTTACCATCGAACCTCTTCTGACACCTTTAGTGGAGCAGCTGGTCAAGCTGTTTGAGAATGTGCACATCCACGCAAGGTTGGTAGTAGGGCTCGACCGGTTGAAATTGACGCAGATGTTTTAGAAATTGAGAATTCCTGCTGAATTAGAAGTGACAGAATTAACAAGAAGATTTATCTTGATGAATTTTCAGGATAAACCTCTGTATGTTACCTGCTTGTATTATATCTAAGTAAACTCATCCTCCAAGATGCAGTCAGCCGACATTGCATTTTCAACAGCGATGGCACTGAATGCCACATAACACTGTAGTGACAATGCAACTCCTTATAACGCAGTTATAACTATTATAGCTGACTTCTGCATTATTGGATCAGTAAAAAAACATTTTAAATTCAAACCTTCAAGCCTTACAAATGTTACATTTCCAGCCAAAATTAAATGTTAAACGTTTAACAGCAAAAATCCTTGTATGTCAGTGAAGAAGGTAACATATTACGTATTACACCACTTTTCAGACAAAAAATATTTGAATGCTAGTCAATTATTAGTCAATTACCTTATAAAACTGCACAAAATCTACCTGAGATTCTACTGATGCATTTTTTAAAGACGAACAGTTTTCATGCCAAACATTTGCTTAGTTTAGTGCTGTTTACTGCTCTTTATAGAAGTTTGTTTATTTAGAAAATGTTTTATCTTATTAAATTTGCATGCATCTTTGCTTTACAGCATTTTGTTGCATGTGTATAAAACTTTTGCACAGTGCTGTAATAGTTGTTGTTCTTTAATCATGTTAATAAGATCACTCATAGCCCTCAGCAGTTATTCAAAGCAGTGCAGAAATACAAAATCCTCTGATTAAACAATGTCATCCTCATCATCATAAATCATATAGCTTTCTATTTACTTATCACACTATATCATCATACATCTAGTAGTTCTCTGTGCAGTTGGTACTATGGATCCTGTGGATGAGGATACACACTATATGGCCAGAAGTATGTGGAAATCTGACTCACACCCACATGTTCTTGTTGAACATCCCATTCCAAAACCATGACCATTAATATGGAGTTGGTTCCATATAACAGCCTCCTCTCTTCTGAGAAGTCTTTCCACTAGATTTTGGAATGTTGTTGTTGGGATTTGTGCTCATTCAGCCACACTGAGATCACCGGGAGCACTGATGTCAGCTGAGGAGACATGGGGCGCGGTCGGCATCCCGAAGGTGTTCAGTGGGGTTGAGGTCACGGCTCTGTGCAGGCCACTCGAGTTCTTCCACATGAGCCTTGAGAACCCATATCTTCATGAACCTCTCTGTGTGCACAGGAGCATTATCATGCTGGAATTAGTTTGTGCCTCCTGGTTCTAGTGAAATTGTAATGCTACACCATACAGAGATATTCTCTGCCATTGTGTGCTTCCAACTTTGTGGCAACAGTTTGGGGAAGAACCAAACTGTTCAGGTGTGATGGTGAGGTGTCTGCAAACTGTTGGACGTATAGTGTAGGTTTCTGTCTTTTATGACTTTTTTTAGTGTAAGTCTCTGTCTTTCATGACTTGTCTTTTTTACTTCCATGTTGCTTATTCTTTTCAATCTTTTTATCCTCGATTGCTGCTAAAATTCAACAAGCTGCTCACTTAAACTTTATTCTAGTGAGTATGTGCATGAATCGATCCGGCGGGAGATCCGGATGGCACGTGAGCGTTTCAGTGGAGAAGCCCTGAGCCAGGAGCTGAACCGAATCCAGAAACGTCTGGACACTGTGGAGCTTCTCAGCCCTGACATAGTGATGAACCTTCTGCTGTCTTACCGTGATATCCAGGTCAGAGTTTACAGTATGGCCATGAAGTGTGTGTGTGTGTGTGTGTGTGTAGATCTAGGTGTGTGTGTGTCTCTGTTTCCATATTAACTGGTTTGCATTCTTGTTATGATGTGTGTTGTATCCACTCTCTTGCTTATAAGTGCTTGGTGAGGACTGGGCTACTTCACGATTTTTTTTCTTCGCCTGGATTTGTTTCAGTATTTTGCATGCACTGGTTCCTGTTTTTAGATGCGAATCAAATATCAGAGCTCTGAGCATCAGCCAGTACCCATTATTGTCAATCTCTTAACAACCAAACCAGAATTCTGCAAGTTCTTGTTGCCAAGTGTTGCCAATATGTGTGACGGCAGCCTGCTTTAAGATGATTTGTGTATTGTGTTTTATGTGCAAGATGCGTATTGTGTCAGTGAACAAACCACAACATAAAATGATTAAAATACTTAACGTTTAACGCCATTGTAGCACTCTAGGCCAGTATGCTTCCTATTCTGGATTAATGCTATTAAACTGAAAGCCAAGATTCAGAGCTACTGATGCGTGAAGGGATGTAGCAAAATAATTAAATTGGTATTATGTTTTTTGATTGGCAAACAAATCAGTCACTGTGATAGCTGCAACAGATCGACTGTAATTTAATATTGAACTCCCTCACAGGATTACGAGTCCATAATTAACCTGGTGGAAACTCTGAATGACCTGCCCATGTGTGCAGTGGCTTCACAGTCAAATATCAAGTTTCAGTACATATTTGCTTTGAATAGGTAAGCTTTCGTATTTACTTGTTACACAAGGAAGTCACAATCATGGCTAATCTGAGCTATTTTTACATCAAACATGCACTTTTGACTAATCCATCCAGGAGGAATCGCCCAGGTGACCGTGAGAAAGCCCTATCAGTCATTCTGCCCATACTACAGTCAGGAGAGCCAGTGGCCTCAGACGTGTACTGTCTCTGTGGACGCATTTATAAGGACATGTTCCTGAGTTCTGGCTTCAAGGATGCACACTGCCGTGATCAGGCCTGCTACTGGTGAGAGACAGCCCCCAGTTCCTCATCTCTACTCCCTACATCATCGGTGTTTAATTAAACTTTATAAAGGTCCAGTTACATAAAATTCCTTATACAAAGGGCAAGATAAGCAACTAACATGGCTGAATGGTGAAAACAGCTTATATGTTTAATGCATAACTGTTATAAATGAGTGGTTTATGGCTATAAATACGACAATTCAAAGTGGTTATGTTTCGCAGTGGTGCTTTATTTTACCACTTTTGACTAGTGACATTAGACACATCTATTATGAATTTGATGTGGGGAGAATAAACACAGAGTTCTCTGTCCACTCATGTTTAAACAAGCCATGTTGCCAGTTTGCTAATCAGACCAAAGAGGTTAAATTAAATTAAATAAATTAAAGAGGTTAGTAAAATCTACTAAAATGTAAAGTCTGTGAAAACTCTCTTCTTTCTGAGTTAATGACTTCGGGTCTTTACCTCCTCTCTTGTCCCATGATCTGGACCACGATCTTCACTCAGATCAAATGAATGAAAAAAAAGAACAATAGTGTTAATGAGCCTACCAGTGAGCACCATATGCATGTGTGTTGTTTTGTTTTGTTTTTGACGGCCATTCCTTGTAATTATTATTTGCATTTTTCATGGTTAAAGCATAAGGATAAGGTGTCAGAGTGTTTGGAGCGAGCCTTATCTCGGAGTATTGATGGCCATTCTGTTGGTGATGAAAATGATGGCGCATGTAATGAGTTCGTAGTCTAATCTTGTGACACTGCTCTGTTCTTCAGAAGGCTGTTACAAGTCAGTCTTGTCTGATTGTTTATATGTTTATTCCAAGGTATGGTAAGGCGTTTGAAATGGAGCCCTCACTGCACTCTGGCATTAACAACGTGGTGCTTCTCATGGCTGCTGGCCATGAATTTGACTCTTCTGTTGAGCTGAGAAAGATTGGTATGTTTGTAACATGTATATCACATTATCTCCATTTAAGGAAACAATAAAGTTTTGGGTTGAACTGATACTGTTACCCTTGTTTATGTGCTTGTTGAAGATTATTTTCAGTTCTAAACTGCACTTGGGTTTGGACATTTTAACCAATTTAGTGAATAAAAGGTGTCTGATTTCTCTGAAACTGAAGCTGTTGTGTACTGTTGTGCTTATTTTCTTTGTCCTGGGGAAAAGGCGTCAGTCTCAGCAGTTTGCTCGGTAGGAAGGGCAGTTTGGAGAAGATGCATGATTACTGGGATGTAGGTTTCTACCTTGGGGCTGGGATTCTGGCCAACGAGCACAAGAAAGTAATAGAAGCCTCGGAGAAACTCTACCGTCTCAAAGCACCAATGTGGTGAGTGCCACAACTCATGTCCAGTTAACACCTGATCACTCATTTGTCCAAGAATTGTGTGTATTATGTTACCTTGGTGTGTTCTTTCTGGATTTTTCTACAGGTATATTGGATCAGTCATGGAGACGTACATTCTGTACAAGCAGTTTGCCAAACCGCTAGTGGTGAAGCACCCCAAACAGGAAATTGTGGACTTCTGGATGGAGCTTCATATGCAAGCATGCAAACCTACTCTTTCCACAGCGCGTTGCCCGGTACGAGTACAATCTCTTCAATTAAATTCAATTTGTTTGAATAGTGCTTTTAACAAGAGACATTTGTCACAAAGCAACTTCACAGAAATCCGGATGTAGATTTATATTTAGATCCCCAATGAACAAGCTAGAAGCAAAAACTCCATGAGGAAGAAACCATGAGAGGAACCAGAATAAAAAGGGAACCCATCCTCTTCTGGGAGACACCAGATTGTGTTCAAAGGATGTTCAGTATGAACATATTGTGCATAGGAGTCCTGGGATGAGCCCAGGACAGTCTTTTATTTAATTACAGCAGCAGGTCCTAGGTTCAAGGCTACAGTATCTGTAGAGATTATTCACTAAATCAATGGTGAGATTTGGCCATGAAGTTTATTTGGGAAGTGCAAGTCTTTAGGTAATCTATGTGGGAACATCCATTGCAGCAGAAAGTGAGTCACAAGTGCAGAAGCTCTGAGCAGAAGTAATGTATCGGATGAATCAAGCAAAGTTGTTTGGCGAGAAGTGTGTCAGAAGTTTGTCAAGATCTCTTCTCCACTCAAGCACTTCAATTACAAACAGAAACTACAGTAAGAAAAAAAAATATACAATGAGTTCTGTCATTGCAGGTCCTGATCCTGGAGCCCACTAAAATATTCCAGCCCAGCATATTGAGCGTGTGTGAGGAGGATAAGAGCCGCACGGTGCAGCTGAGACACATTACACCGCTACAGGTACACACCATGCCGCATGCGCTTGTCTGCTCTCTAAACTTCTCTTTGTGGGTTCCAGCTGAATGGCTCTGGCGATAATACTGAATTATTAAAAGGGTGTTTAAATAATTTAAGAAATCAAAGGAGGGACTCTTTACTTATCGGTGTGTAAAGCATACCTGTTTATCGCAGTTACCACAGCTGGGGTTTAGTTATACTGTTTTGTAATGTGACACATTAGTGTGAAGTTTACACCCAAGAGGCTGGAACAGCGCTGAGTATAGGGTGTTGAACATGAATATTGAATGTTATTGGGTGTTACTTACGCAAGAATAAGACAGCACTCATACACCAGCTGTAAAAACCTGTACACCTCGGTTCATGTTTTGACTGTAGAATGTGTTTCACCATGCCACCATGTCACACCATGCGCATCACATCACACTTTGCACATTTTGCATTGTCTGTCTCACTAGATACTATGTGTGAAAGCATGCATGCTGGGGTGTGTGTGTGTGTGTGTGTGTGTGTTCATTCATTCATGAATAGTCATGTTCAATTATGTCGTGCCTCATTTAGAAAGGACTACATGAGTGGACATTCCCTGCATCAGCAATTCGTGGAGTGAGGTATGGACACCTGGGTGTATCTTTCTCTTTCTCTCTCTCTCTGTCTCCCTTTGTCTGTCTATCTCTTTCTTTCTCTCTCTGCCTCTCTTTCTGACTCACTTTCTCATGTGCACATACTCTCACTGTCCGTCTGTCTCTCTCTCTCTGATGCTCTCTCTCTTTCTCTCGTTCTCTCCATCTTATTTTCTGTCTCTCTCACTGTCTGTTTTTGACTCTTTCTCTCTTTATCTCTCTCTCTGCCTCTCCCTCTCTCTGCCTCATCTCTCATGTCTCATTGTCTCTCTCTCAGTGTCTCTCTCTCCTTATCTCTCTCTCTCCATGTCTCTGTTCCTGTTTCTGTCTCTTGCTGTGTCTCATTTTCTGTGTCTCTCTCTCAATGTCTGTCTTTGTTCCCCCTTGCTCTCTCTGTCTTGCTCTCTCTCTCTTTCTCTCTCTCTCTCTGCGTGTGTGTGTGTGTGTGTTTTTTCCAGATAGTTACTGCTCATTTCCTGATTTCTTTTCTTTGCTGTATCTGCAGTTTCCTTTTTTGTGACTGAGTCATGACTGTCATGTTGGCTGCAGGTTGAAATCATTGTGTACTTTCCCCTTGTTTTTTTTCCATTCAGCATTCAGAGCTACATGTTTGCAACACAAATCACTTGCTGGGTTTGGCAGCTTGTTATCACGGTTCAGATCTGGTCAGCAACTCAGGAAAACAGGCTCTGTTTATAGCTCTGTCTTTTCTTGCCATTTATTTGACAATATTTTTCTCACTGTCGTTTGTTGTATGGTATTCAGACATGTAGAATTATCCCTTCTTACTCAGCAGTGACGGGAAAAAGATTGTGTTTTCACGTTTGATTTGCACAAACAAATAATGTCACAATGGAAGAGGCATTGTTAATTATTGAAGTGTAGCAATCTATGGACCAGGATTTATTCATGCTTGCTCTGGATGATGGATACTTGGACAGAAATTTTGATTCTGTGTGTTACGTATGCTGTATATATTACATGTTCTGACACGTCTCACTTTTAGTATCTCTAAATTTGATGAGCGGAGCTGCTTCCTGTATGTGCTTTACAACTCTGATGACTTCCAGCTGTGTTTCCCAAGCGATCTGCACTGCAAAGGGTGAGTGCCAAAGAAAGCTGCAGGGTGGGACTGTAATGTTATTCTCATATGTTTAAGCCAAGATCAAACTCTAAAGTGGAACTTGTATCATAGTTTGAGCTAAAATACAGGACACAGGAAAATTCCACTCAGCATTGTTCTTTATTGGGTTGTAACTTTAGTCAAGTCGTAGTGATGAGAGAGTTTCTTCTCAGAAAGTGTTCTTTGGCCTGATTTCATTTAAATTGCAACTCATTGGAACCATGTTTGCCTTTTATTTAAACAACAACTAAAAAAGGTTGCCTCCTTGATAAATCATGTTAATGAGTTATTTCCTTGAAATGCCTCTTTGTGGGTTTCTGTTGTGCACATGTGAGTATCACTTTCTTTACTCAGATTCTGTGAGCTGGTGAACTCTCTGATCTGTCGGGGAGAAGGTGCAGGGGACGACTCCACCTTGGACGGTGGAGGACTGTTGGAGGTCAGTACTACCTTCATAACAATCATTATATCCTTCCAGTTGAAGCAGAGAATAATATAGCTGGTTTACTGTAGTAGATATTTTATACATGTATAAAATGTATAATATGTGTACACCAATTAGCCATAACATTAAAACCACTGACAGGTGAAGTGTATCATTTTGATTATCTCGTTACAATGGCACCTGTCAAGAGGTGGGATATATTAGGCAGCAAGTGAACACTCAGTTCTCGAAGTTGATGTGTTGTGTGACGTGTGTGCGTCACTTACCTGGGGAAGAGATGGCACCAGGATGCACTATGGGAAGAAGGCAAGCTGGCGGAGGCAGTGTGATGGTCTGGGCAATGTTCTGCCGGGAAACTTTGGGTCCTGGCCTTCATGTGGATGTTACTTTGACACATACCACGTACCTAAACACTGTTGCAGACCAGGTACACCCCTTCATGGCAACGGTGTTCCCTAATGGCAGTGGCCTCTTTCAGCAGGATAATGCTCCCTAACACACTGCAAAAATTGTTCAGGAATGGTTTGAGGAACATAACAAAGAGTTCAAGATGTTGACTTGGCCTCCAAATTCCCCAGATCTCAATCTGATCGAGCATCTGTGGGACGTGCTGGACAAACAAGTCCGATCCACGGAGGCCTCACCTCACAACTTACAGGAATTGATGGAGCTGCTTCTAATGTTTTAGTGCCAGATACCACAGCACACCTTCAGACGTCTTGTGGAGTCCATGCCTCAACGGCTCAGAGCTGTTTTGGTGGGATAAGGGGAACCTACACAATATTAGGCAGGGGGTTTTAATGTTATGGCTGATCGGTGTATATACAGATTTATACACATCTGATGTCTAAATTTCTATTTACAGACCATCTAGATTTTCCATAATTGTGCCACAGCAAGGTTGAATTCTTAAATCTGATTGGTCAGAAGGTGTGGCGTGCTTTTATGTATGTAGTGTTTATGATGATTCTGACAGTAGGTTTAAGTTAATGTGCTCGTTCTTATACGTTATTGTTAATAATAAGCGGATTTTTTAAAAAAAAAGTGCTTTTGTTCAACAAAGAAGGAGTCTTGCGTGTCCGTGCTTTGTAATAGTCAGTAAGTTTCCTGACACAGGAAAGTCTGCCAGACGGAGCAGTCTGCCCTGGTTTCCCAGTAACACAACAAGCTGCGTTTTTTTTTTTTAAATGCCTCCGCCAGTAGCAGTGGAAGCATTATGTTTTCAGGTTGATCGCCTATCTGTCCGAGATTATCGTTAGCATGATGTTTCAAGAACAATTGGTTGAATGTTTGTATAATTTGTATGGAATTATCATTGTAACCAGCAGATGGACTGATTAGATTTTGGAATTGATCCAAACAGTCAAGGTCACAGCAAGGTCAGATGTCTACAATAGGTTTTCCTCAAATAGCTTCCTTCCTGTTTGAAGTATATTTTAAAGGTATTCCAGGCAAACAAATTAGTAACATGAAAGTCTAGACTGGTTGGCAGCGGAGGCAGTTGAGCTCTGCTTGTACTATCTTATTAACTTCGAGAGAGAGAGAGAGAGAGAGAGAGAGAGAGGAAAAAGGGAGGCTGGCGAGGGTATGAACGTTTATAGCTGCTATAACATAAGCAGTAATAGGAACTAACTTCTTCTTGTGACGTTCCATAACATTAAATGTAACTGTAAATGTAAATAAATTAAAATACATGATGTGTCTGTCATTAATAAATTAAAAATTGTAACTGCGGTATAAGCGGAATAACATGTGATTATATGAAAATAATCCGCTTCACGTACGGCTGTTTCACACACCACCCTGCATGGTCTGTCGCATGTTATTCCATGCTTTATTAATTAAGCATAATTGGCTGTGATGATTATCTAACATTTATTTATTTTAGTATGTTAAATTACAGGTTCCCAGTGAGCAGGTTGAACTATCTGACCAGTCACAGCACACATGACAAATTTCCAGTCTCTGCTCAACACCTTGTGACTGTAGACCAAAATAACAGCTTCCATTTAACATCTGATGCTGTATTTATCACAGTACATGTATGAGAAAGGAGAGAATGGAGAGAAAGTGGTGCTGGGGAAAGGAACGTATGGAGTGGTGTATGCTGGACGAGACTTGAGCAATCAAGTGCGCATCGCCATCAAGGAGATTCCAGAGAAAGACAGCACGTATGGACATGTTTTTTAACTGTTGCCATTTTAATCTTGTAGCATACTGGACTAAACTGATTAGATATAGAGTACAGTTTTTCTTGGCAGGATTTTATCCCACTTCTGTTTAACTGGAAAGAGATTTGACCTTGTGTTCCCAAGGGCTTGATCATTTCCTGCCTGAGAGTTTGAAGCCTGTTTAGAATTTTTTTGTGTTTATCAAGCGTTATTACTTTCAACTAACAAATACCATTAGAACAACTTTTTTTTCTTCTCTCCATACATTTTTACATCTATATGTGTTTGCCAGTTACTCTCAGCCTCTCCATGAAGAGATCGCTTTGCACAAGAGACTGAAGCATCGCAACATTGTGCAGTACCTGGGTTCCGTCAGCGAGGGTGGCTTCATCAAGATTTTCATGGAGGAGGTGCCAGGCGGTAAAGCTGCTCCACCCTATTCATGCTAATAACAATGTCACCCAGCTGGAACCTCTTGAAGTGTGTGTGTGTGTGTGTGTGTGTGTGTGTGTGTGTGTGTGTGTGTGGGGGAGGATTTCTATCATCCAGGAACTGCCTTTGGCAAGTTGCTCTTTGCAGTACGGGGCATGTTTGTCTGTAGTAACGCAACATGTGCACACTTGAGCACACAGAGCTGTAACTATCTTAGCCAAAAAAACGAGCCGCTTTTCATTGTTTCCACAGGAAGCTTGTCCTCACTCTTAAGGTCAAAGTGGGGTCCTCTTAAAGACAACGAGCCCACCATTGTCTTCTACACCAAGCAGATTCTAGAAGGACTGAAATACCTCCATGATAACCAGATAGTTCACAGAGATATCAAGGTAGATTTGGGTTAATGCTAAAAGTGAGCATCAACATAATGCATCAAATGTATTACAAGATTGTTCTTGCTTTCCTCCTTCCCCCAGGGTGATAATGTCCTGATCAACACATACAGTGGCGTACTCAAGATATCTGATTTTGGAACATCTAAAAGACTAGCAGGAATCAACCCTTGTACAGAAACCTTTACAGGTGACCTTGTCTTACAGTGCCTTTGCATGAACACACCTTTCACACCTTTTATGTTTATGTGTGTGTATGTGTATGTGTATGTGTGTGTGTGTGTGCATGTTAACCTAACCCAACCTTAACATGCACACACACACACACACACACCTTATCTCAGGCATTCATCTGGTGAGTGTGTTCATGACTGAACTATAACTCTATGCTTGTCATATTTAGATTTGATTCTTTACAGACATTTTTAATACCTTCTGTTGTGTGTGTGTGTGTGTTTTATGTACATTAACAACCTTTTAAACCTTTTGCAGACCTTATTTATTTCATTACTTGTGTGTAGGTACTCTGCAGTACATGGCTCCAGAGATTATAGACCAGGGTCCGCGGGGTTATGGGAAACCGGCTGATATCTGGTCTCTAGGCTGTACCATTATAGAGATGGCCACTGGGAAAACCCCTTTCCATGAGCTGGGCAGCCCACAGGCCGCCATGTTCAAGGTCCTACCACAAACGGAGACAAATTGTTTTGTTACATTGCTGGAATATGCATTATTTTAGACAGTTATGATGTGATGAATAGATCAGGATCACTAAAGCAAACTTCTGTTACAGGTTGGCATGTTTAAGATCCACCCCACTGTGCCAGAGTGCATGTCAGAGGAGGCTAAATCCTTCATCATGCGCTGCTTTGAGCCCAATCCCGATAAGAGGGCCATAGCGTCTGACCTGCTGAAGGTCACTTTCCTTAAGAGCAGCGCCAAGAGGAGGAGCAAACCTTCACCCAGCTTAGTTGAGACAGAGCCCAGCTCCTCTGGTGAGCCAGCACGACTTTAGATTCACTGGTTTCTACATCTGCGTTGAAGCATGTTTGCATATCTGTGTCACGAAGCAGAGATGGGGTGATGGGTAAGCGTAGTGAGCAGCAGCTCACAGAAGCGCTCAGCAGTGTATGGTGCGTAGCTGTAGCTCTACGTATCAAGCAAGGCTGATTGGTTGAGCAAGGAAGCGTCAACCCTTGAAGTGGAACAGCAAGCAACCACACATTAGGTTTTTTGTCCTTCAGTGTTGTTTATTTTAAAGTGCGTTCTTTATGTTATAGGTTTTGTCACCTCATTACTTTTCTAGTTATTTGAATGCAGAAAAAATGGCGCATCTCTTTTTAATGATAATAATGTAGGGTTTTAAAACGGGCCTTTCACAAATTTCATGCCACATCTCATGGCCTTCACAGCAATAATGTTCTCTTAGACATTTACAGCTGCTTTTCCAGCAAATATCTGTCATCGGTGTGGTCACAAAATGCATGCTCACATATCACTATACTTCATATAGCGTTATATATACAATTACAATGTGGGATACAATATGGGATAAGAGTAATAATAATAATAATAATAATAATAATAAAATTCAATAAGGTCTGAAAGAAACAGATTTCAGATTGATGACATAGTCTCTTTCAGTGTGCAATATCCACGCTAGACCTTCGTTCAGTTTTTCATTTCATACCCCATAAAGGACACGTTTATGTGACTTGCAGCTTATGATGGTAGACGCCTATGTGGCCGCCTGCGCAAGATGACCTCATTTGCTTGTAAATACTTTGCACAAGAAGTATAAGCTAGGCCTTATTACCACAGCATAGATAATCCTGTGTTTTATCTCATCTCATCCTTTGGCTTTATACAGATGTAGTTATGGTATCGTCTAGTATTATCAATGTGATGGTTGTTATTTATGTGTTTATTTCTATTTCTATTTCGATGTTGATGTTTAAGTGCTTGAGTACTGCAGTTTATCAATACAAAGAGTTATATTTGAATTTTTGATTTGTTTAATATTAAGCAGGGAAGCACTATTTAAAGGAGTGTCTCATTTGCATATTGACAGCAGAGTAATAAAAATTCAGTAAGATTAAAACATGCAGATGCAAATTAAAATTGAACTAAAATTAATATTGGCTTTTGAATTGGCTTTGAATAAAATTAAAAGTAAAGGGAATTAAAGCCTATAGCCAGTTATAAAATCTAAATCATATAAATCTAAATCAAAGCCATATAAACAACCCAGTAAAAAAAAAAAAAGTATGTAAGTGAGTGAAAATTCTGCTTTTCTAATGTGATCAGCAGGAGAATACCAGAGGAGCATGTCTGTACCGATAGCTGTGCATGTGGAGGACGTGGACAGTGACAGGACAGAGCTGTCTAGTTCCCTCAATCTGAGGAAAACGATCCCTTGCCTTAGAGAAAATGACATCTCAGAGAGCCCTCCCTGCATCAACAACTTCCTGCTGTGAGCTAAAGCACCAACAGACATCTTTTCAATCAACTAATGAAGTTTGTTAGGACTTTAAACAAGTGTGTGTTTCTGTGTGGTGTGTGTGTGTGTGTGTGTGTGTGTTTGTGTGTGAGACAGGACGCCAGAGGGACCACAGGGGGACATGATGAGTCCTGCTGTGTCAGGAGAGCAACTTGGTCTCTTCTTGCTCAGGAAAGACAGCGAGAGGAGAAGCACTCTGCACCACGTTCTTACTGACTATATCAGCCATGTACTGCACAATATAAACGAATCGCTCCCACAGGTATTCCTGTGTACACATGCAGCCTTTGTTAGTGTGTGTGGTTTTGTCCATGGTGCAAAATGAAATGGAAGGGAAATGAAGGTTTTTTTTTCTATTTGAATGTTCTGAATGATTTCTGTGAAAACCCAAGCTGTTGCCTTTTGTCCTGCAGACTGAAGAGCCCCGCATCACCTCTGAGCACATCAAACAGCTGATTGGTTGCCTGCGAGAAAACATCCGCTCCCCAGACAGGAAGCAGCTAACCAACCGACTCCTGAAGTTGCGCACTAGCCTGCATAATGACGCAGTACCTCTCTGCAGCCTCCAGGCGGCACTCTTCAGCTTCCAGGATGCTGTATGTGACAGTCAATATGCAGTGATTTCTGGAGTGGGGATTCCATCCGCTGTTTTCACTCTTGAGCGAAATATAAATGTTGTATTGATAAATATGCTGTCATGTTTAATAGATTGTCTCTACAGGTGAAGAAGGTGTTGCGACAGCAGCAGGTGAAACCTCACTGGATGTTTGCTCTGGATAACCTGCTCAGACAGGCTGTGCAAGATGCCATTACCGTGCTTCTGCCAGGTATATTTCAGTCCTAACAAAGGGCGTAAATCGTCACCACATTTTTCCGTAAGTTCCAGCATCACTCCCACACCGGTTCTGTCTGTTTCTCAGAGCTCAAGCTGCAGCTCCAGTCATCCTTTGAGGTGGAGGAGGGTTCTAATGAAACAGAACAGACGGGTGAGGAACCAGATGCAGAGTCACACAAGGAGACTAATGGCACGTCTCAGGAACCTCAGCAGCGCAGGCCAGAGAGCATCAGTGCCAGGCCCCCCAACGGCCTCATCACCAGCTGTAGCCCCCTTGCCCAGGAATTTATCCTGTTATGCCAGGAAACCAGGAGGTATCCAGCTTGCTGATTTGTTTACTTAATTTGAGGTCACAAATTTTATTTTTAATAGAGAAAAAGATTTGAATTATCCACAGTTGAATATCTACTACTAATACATTATTCAGATTGAACAAATAATGTGTAGTAAATGAATACAAATACAGATATGAACAGAAGGTTGCCAGAAAAGTTCATAAGGTCTTTACCTGAGACCAGAAGTGTGCATCATCCTGTGGGACACAGTGAAAAATTTGCACTAGTTTTAGATTAAAGCTGTTCAGTTCAAGTGACCAGGCAACTTGACTCAGAACTATAATGACCAAATATAATAATGCTGATTATAGTAGTTGATTGTGACCACCATAATGTAATTTAAAAATGACAATAATAAATTATTAGTCCATCTGGCTGTACATCACATACCCCACTTGCTCTTCAGTGCTGTGTAGAAATGGCGTGTGTAGCTTCTCCTCCCATCCAAGTCATACTCAAGGTATTTATAAGGGAAACATTCAGCCTTGTCCTGATTAGCTTTTGTGTTAGCTAGAGACTGAGAGCAAGCTCTTAAATGTCACACAGGGTTTGTGTAACCTCAACGCTGACATGAACTGTGCATTACTTTTGTCTTGCAGTTTGCTGACTCAGCTAAATGAGAAGGAGAAGGAGTACCAAGAACTTCTACAGAACTCGCTGCAGAACGTACAAGGAGCAATAGACACACTAAAGGTCAAGGCTGCAACTGAGAGCAGTGGTAAATATATTTACTTCTGCCTCCAATCTTTTTTTTCTTTACATACATTAATTATTAGAAGGCCTTCAGTTTAAGTCAGATAGATATACTGTTTGAAACTATTTATGTCTGACTTGTCTGCATGTAACACAAAGCTCTTGTCTGAACCTCCTGAAAGGTGTGTCAGAAGTGGTGTGCCGCTGGATTGTCCTCACTTGCTCATGCATGTCTGCAAACCTGACGTGTATAGCTGTGGATAATGTGGGATATTGCATTAGTCATCAGCCACGCCTCGATAATGAATTAAGACTTGTTTTGACAATGAAATAATCTGTTGCGCTGTTGAAATCATCATGCTTCATTACGGAGGATTGTTATCGCTGATGTTATATTCTGTTATATTTTCCAGAAATTTAGAATTGAATACAAGGACACTTTAAGTGATTTAGTTTTGGATTCACATTTGTTGAGCTGTGACTGTTCAGTGGAGAATCATTAAAAATGTGTGACATGAACGTTTGCTCTGCGACCACATTGGATTATGACTTTAAATATACTTTGCTCAATATTTGAAGTGTGATTGTGTGTAGATTTTAATGGATTTCTATAGAGTTTTACTGCTGCGTTTGAGTTAACTCCAAAGAACAAATATGGAACTCGTACCTCTGTGTGTTTGAGCCACAAAGTGAGGAGAAAAACATGGTCTTTTGTCAGCAACAGTCTCGGCAGCTAACTGAGGAGTGATGGATATTTACCTTCTCAAAACAGTGAACTACTTAGTCAGTGTAATAGACTTAACAAGCTAATATGTCTGTATGTTGATTTATCTAAAGCAAATACTTATATATATATATATATATATATACAGCATAACTCATTTAAAAATAAAGACGTGCTTCTTTGTTCACTGCTGATGCTGTGAGCAGCCATGTTGATTTGTTGATTTAACGTGCAGAACTCGGGATTGAGGAGACCTTCCCGACTTTCCAAGTAGGAGTTCAGAGCTCAGTGGGTGTTTTCTTTGGATTTTCCTAAGAGGTCAGAAATGAATTTTAGTCAAGCACAGCATGCACTTCACTCACACACCTAAGTGGGAAAAGAAATGCGTGTAAAAAGAGTGCAGGATGAATAGAGTTGTGTTTTGGTGGACAGATGGAGAAACACTCCTGAAGCTGGTGTGGATTGAAATGCTGGCAGAAATTGAAACATTTCTTTACTCTTGGTGTGAATTGGCCTTTAGCGTATTTCATTGTCTTGGCATGGCGGCTCTCTCTCGCTCTTCCTCTCTTTAAATGTCTGTCAGCATAAACCAGTTGTGAAAGAGATGATTATGTCTATGTAATATGTTCTGGCATGTCATTATCCTGTGCAGATAATAAGGCTGTCTGCAATAACGCTCAGACCCTGGCCATGGTGCGCTGGCTGAAGGCTGTCCCAGTGGATGAGCACACCATAAACACAGTGAGTGTGTCTCTCTTACACTTTACTCATCACTGACATGCAGAGAATCTTATACAGCTCATCATTACTGTGTGGAATTTTATTTGTCCAGCTCGTGACTCATGGCTTCACATTAGACATCCTGCTCCATATGGCCTGCAGGGATGACCTCAAGTACTGTGGCATCAAGTAAGCATTTGTTCCATATTTCATTAACTGTGCAAGGGGTGGACAAATCATAAATTCATTAGCTAGCCCATGGGGCAAGTGAAAGCACTATTGTGTTGTGCCTAGTCCTGGCAGCGACTTACAAAATTTCTAATCTAGCGCTTTGTGTTTGAACTCTGTCATCGAGATGTCCGTCGATGTTTCAGCTGTGAAATGTGGCGTTCTTTTCCACATCACATGTAAAAATGTATTGGAGTGTGGCTAGTGTCTTTACTTTCGTTCATTATGTTTAACCACAAGGTGACATTATTTTGCTCGGTTTCATCAGTGTTTCCGCATAGTTGTGTATTCGTAATTCTGGAAAGCATCCATTCACACAAACTAATTTACCTAGTAAAAATAGGGCAGTGTGTGTCACACCACTGTGAAGCACATTAAGTTTACACATACAGCGATCAGCCATAACATTAAAACCACTGACAGGTGAAGTGAATAACATTGATTATCTGGTTACAGTGGCACGTGTCAAGGGGTGGGATATATTAGGCAGCAAGTGAACAGTCAGTTCTTGAAGTTGATGGGAAAAATGGGCACATGTAAAGATCTGAACAACTTTGACAAGGGCCAAATTGTGATCGCTAGACGACTGGGTCAGAGCATCTCCAAAACAGCAGGTCTGGGCAATGTTCTGCTGGGAAACTTTGGGTCCTGACATTCATGTGGATGTTACTTTGACACGTACCACCTACCTAAATATTGTTGCAGACCAAGTACACTCCTTCATGGAAACGGTATTCCCTAATGGCAGTGGCCTCTTTCAGCAGGATAATGCTCCCTGACACACTGCAAAAACTGTTCAGGAATGGTTTGAGGAACATGACAAAGAGTTCAAGGTGTTGACTTGGCCTCCAAATTCCCCAGATCTCAATCTGATCGAGCATCTGTGGGATGTGCGGGACAAACAAGTCTGATCCATGGAGGCCTCACCTCACAACTTACAGGACTTGAAAGATCTGCTGCTAACGTCTTGGTGTCAGATACCACACACACCTTCAGACGTCTTGTGGAGTTCATGCCTCAACGGCTCAGAGCTGTTTTGGTGGCACAAGGAGGATCTACACAATATTAGGCAGCTGGTTTTAATGTTATGGCTGTACATGCCAGAAGAAAACTTTTGTTTTGTGAAAGCAAGTAGGATTTTTTTCTTTTTCTGGTTGTTGAATCAGATGCTGCTTGTTTGCTGGGCAACTACAAATTAAAAACTAATAGCTTGGACGATTTTTCCATCCCCATGCGTATGAGGTTTTGAAGCTCTGTAAAAATGATGTATTGAATTTATTCTGAAATTGTCTTTGGGTGTGTAATCACAGAGGTGGGATGGTGTGTCATCTTTGGAGAGCCATTTCTACACAGAGGAAGAGTCACCTGAGCATAGTCACGGAGGACAGTGAAGAAACCGTACTCTAACTCACCACTCACTCCAGGACCATATGAGGATCATATGAGCTCAGTGAGCTTTGAACATTTTTCTGTCTGGCAACATGTGCCTTTCGTGTGAGATCTTAATTTATTTATTCCGTTTCACCGGGGAAGATGAACAGTGATGGTGGAATTGCTACCTTTTCTAAAATTATAATATACTCATTTTCTGTGTATGTTCTCATGCTCTCTTTTCTGTGTGTGTATTCATGGGTACACAGTGTGTCTGTGCATACGTATAAGTAAATGGGTTTATTCTAGGACCATAAGGGGGAAAGGGCTTTATTCTAGGCCCATAAGGTTTTTAGTTTGTCCCTCTAGGGGACCCGTTAAACATTCTTTGCAGAACTCTACAACAGTGTTCCCCTACTAAATCCCTTTATGGAGCTTAACTATCCAAAGAATCCCTAAAATACTTTTTTATAAGAGTGTGTGTATGTGAAACTATATTATATATAGTTAAAAAGATTTTAGGTATACAGACAGGTGACAAATAAAAGGAAAAACCAACAAAGCGTCTTAGTAAGGTGTTAGACCAAAACAAGCTGCCAGAATAGTTTTAATGTGCCTTGGTAAGTATCTGGAGCACCATTCTTCTGAAAGATATTCTCTCAGTTGGTGTTATGATGATGGAGGTGGAGACAGCAAAATCTCCCATAGCTGTTCAGTTGGGTTGAGATCTAGTGACTCTGAAGGCTATAGCATATCATTTAAATCATTTTCACATTCATCAAACCATTCAGTGAGCCCTCGGGACCCTGCGGATGAGGACGTTATCATCCTGGCAAAGACCTCTCTCATCAGGATAGATATGTTTCATCATAGGATAAAGGTGATCAGACAGAACAACTTTGGATTGATCTGCAGTGACTATTTCCTCTAAGGGAACAAGTGGTACCCAAAGCATGCCAGCAAAACGTCCCCACAGCATAACAGCCACTGTTTTTCCTTTAGTTTGTTTCCTGTGTGTATGTGCAGCTGTGGGAATACGTGGGATTTGAGTTGATTTATTTTGAATGTCAAGTGTTTTCACCTCTCTCAACTTCAGAAGCAATTTGTTGGCCTTAGTCAGCTGAAAAATTGTGAACTGTTTAAAAAGATCTGTTTCTCTGGAAACTTTGTGTACTTATACTGTGATTTTTACCATGTCGTTTTTTATTACTATTTTATTACTGTTATTTCATGGATTCTTCAGAAATAGACAGAACTTGAACGTGTAATCTGCAATTGTTGTTTATTTAAAGCTTTCACTCTACAGTGAACCCACTTTTTACTGCAACTGTAACGCTTCTTTTAACACCAACAACACTACAAAATAATGGACATTAAAGTAATCTGTGACTGTTTCAGCAAGTCCTGTTTCGTTAATTATGTGTATTTGATTTTACTCTCGCTCATTCACTTTCAGTTACCGTCTTATCCTGGTCAGGGTTGCAGTGAATCCAGAGCCTATCGTGGGCAAACTGGGCATGAGTTGGGGATACACCCTGGATGGCACGAACACACACACACACACCGCTAAGGGCAATTTGTCTTAGCCTATCCACCTAATGGCATATTTTTGTGGGTGTCCAAGAAAGTACTCCAGGTTTCCTGAGTACATGCGCAGAAACACCGACATTAACCTGAGCTCATGATCAAACCCAGGACCCTGGAGCTGTGAGGCTGCAATGCTACCTACTGCACCACCTATATTTGATTTGCTCTTGGAAATTAAGAACTGTGTGTCTGATGAAAGGTGGTGTTCAGTCCAGCATAGCTCACTTTGCTAATTAACATAATTGCTTAAAAATGCATTTATCATATATACAAATTTTTTGGATTAGCTGTGTTAATTGTAGATATATACAAATGTAATTTGTAAAGTAATAATGCAAATAGTTTTTCACTGGATGACTAGAGTAATATTTTACTAGAGTACATTATTAGAGTACTTTTACTCAAGTCACCGTGGTTTGTTCTGGTGAAATTTAACTTTGTCACCATTTAAAAGACACCTTTTCAGAAATAAAATCACAAATATAGAGTGCAAGCTCAGGCTGTACAAAGAGGAGATATGAGACAACAGTTGAGATGATACACTGATGTTGCACCAAGTTTACAAACTGATTGACCTAGAAACACTGTGGTCTTGATACAAGTAAGAATAGCAATGTAGTAGAATAGACAGTGTAAAGAAAAAAAAATGAATTTGCTTTTTGAATCATTTTATTTTGGAACACAGGGTAAAAATATAATGTGATGTGATGATGGGTTGCATCTCAGAGCCAAATGTTTCAGATATTTTCCTAGCTTGATGTGAGTCAGGCCAGTGTGGCAGACGTGAGGCAGCTCTGAACAGTCTGACCATCCTTCCTCGTGTTTTCATACTGTTGACTTCACCGTAGCAACAGCTGTGTGTCTCTTTTCTGTGTTCCAGCCACCCCCTGAGTGTGTGTGTGTGTGTGTGTGTGTGTGTGTGTGTGTGTGCTTCTCTCCCTTGTTTTGTGAAGCTGAAATTCCCATTACTTATTTACATCATTTTATTGTTATGACATGACAGGAGACATGTTGGGACAGTGAACTAGTACATGCTTGTCTGTTCACTAAAGAAATGAGGAGAGACACCAGGAAGAAGTCTGGATGTTGGACTTTACATGGTGTTTTTAGGGTGTACTCATTTTGTTTTTGTTGTTTTTCACTGGATTTTTCCTTTTTTTTTTGTAAAACCATTTGCCTTGTGTACTTACATGAATCCACCAGGTGAGGGTGCAAGTCAACACAATCCACTTCTGGTGGTTTATTGTACATCTGCTTGGTCTCATTAGTCATGGTGCCTGTTAGATCCAGCTTACTTTTCACCTGTCACTGTGTTTACAGTGAGTTAATTCCACACACACTGTGTTACTGAGGTAGGTTAGTAAGGTTTTCATGTCTGTGGACTGCCGTGTCTCCATGTTTGCACACTGCTGGCTCTGGACTTTATCTAGCACTGTTATCAGTCAGCTGACTATCTGTGTGGAGGTGTTTCACCATGCGCCCGGAAGCGAGGTTATGGGCTGGGTTATGAGTGTCATATGATGGAATAGAGATGAGACGTAATGAAGGTGTACCTTCAAGAATGTGTTGGTGTCTGGGCTTGGCAGCTGAGTCAGTGCTTACAGGCAGTCTGTTTCACATGACAGGTCTAACAGGCACTTTAATGATGGTGGCTTTGTTCTGCTTCGTTCAGCATTGAAGGTCTTGATCACTGAGTATACTCTAATTCCAGAATATGAAAATAGAAAAACATTCATGTGAAAGCATTGAAATTCTGAGTGTCCATCCTATTATCTGATTAAGTTTTAAGACTTTCAGAGGACGAATGTTGATCTTTTATTGGAATCATTTATTGATCTTAATTTCCTTTTGTTTGTGCAATAATTGACTAGATCATTTCAGTTTCAATTTCAGATCAATTTGCCCATAATACAAATCATTTAAAAGCAGTTTGTAAAGTTGAAAAGGGTTTCGATGTTACAGTATAAACTCAGTTTGTAGAGCTTGCATTTTCTTGTTACTAGTCCATACAGCTTTGGCAAGGCCCGTGTTGTTAAATGCTGCTGCTTATCATGATGGAGCTGATTGGATATTGTGAAGAAAGTTAAGGAAGTATTGTTTCTGCTTGCTTTTGCCCCAGCTTATGCTACAAGCCATCTCTTTGCTAGCTTCGAATGGGGGTGTATCTAACCCCTTAAGTAAGGAATTGTGGGGAATTCAGTCAAAGGGGTTCTGCAGGAAGAGGATTTCCCCTTTGGGGGCCTGAGGATTAGGTCTTTTCTAATGTAGCATGGAGAGATAAAGACCATTTGCAGTGGGTAAGAGGTGCTAGAACTTTTGCTGTGAACACACCGAATGTGCCTTGGTAATTTACCCTTCTGATTTCACAGACTGATCAGATGGTTATGTAATCCCATGTTAATCCACAATAAAGTCTGGGATGCTTTGGGCATAGAGTATCAAAGTGTTTTGGTAGTGTTTGGTTGACATTACTCTATTAAAACTAATTAAGACCCTTTTTATTTGGTATTGTTTGAGAATACCTCCACAGTGACAAGCATTTCTAAGTTAAAACCATAGCACCTCGTTTTTTTCTCCTGATATATTTAAGGGGCTGTGTGTGTGTGTGTGTGTGTGTGTTGAGAGTGTTTTCTTGGTCAGTGCTCATTATTGTAACTAGTAGAACTGGGGGTTAGGGTTAGGGTTAGGGTTCTCATTTTATATTAGGTTTCACCAGCAAGACTGAAACAGTGCTGAGACACATGATGGCTCTTAGTTCACCACCAACATCATTAATGGTCAATAACACTGGGAAGCGGTATCTAATGACATGAGTAACATTTGGCAAGTGAATGTGATGAGATGAAGCTAAAGATCCTGAGATTCGATGTTTGAGCATGCTTCACTCCACAGCCTCCACATGGCATCCCAGCATTTGTGTGTAATGGAGCTGTGTTTCAGTGGTTCTGGCCATGTGCTGCTGTCAGCACTTCACACACTGACTTGCTTTGTCATATTAGCGTGTGTATTGTGTGCAGGACGTTGAGCATAATGTACAATTACCAGGAGGATTCTGTTGGATTGTACTGTGAGGCACAACAAGGTTTTTTTTTTTTCAGTTTATACATCAGTAAGTTTTTTTTTAAGTGCATCTCCGTGCATCACTAGCAGTCAGAGTCTTAGCATTAAAGAGAAAGTGAGCGCTCGAAAGCAGCGAAGCAGAACTGATCTATGACCTTTTCACCCAATGTGATCTTAACCCACTGAGCTTGTGTGTGTCCTGCTGCCACTCATCCATCTATTTAACGTCAAATAACAGCCGGCCTTCATGGCTTTCTATTCACATGCAGCTTCAGCCTGCAGCCTGACTGTGTCACATACAAGTGGTCAAGTTCTTTTACTGAAAGGCTTCATTTCATGTCCAAGCTGCTTTCCATTCCTGAAGAGGAACTGCTGCAAATAGCACGTCTGATCTCTCATCGAGCTATCATAATTCCTCTCGGACCTCATGCTAAACTAAAATAGAACATTTTATAGGGATTGGAGAAACATTTGCAAGCATTCACCAGTTGCTAGAGGGGGAGTTGCTGGTTCATTTTGTCCTTTTCCCTCTCTGTCCACTCAGCCCTCCATTTATCATGGTAATGAAAGAGAATAGAAGGGGAGGATAGTAAGCTGGAGGGGGGAAGGAGCCTGTGCGCATGACAGTAGAGTAGAAGGAGGTGTTCTGGGCCTCAAATACAACTTGTACAATACATCAAAAGTGTGTGTGTGTGTGTGTGTGTGTGTGTGCATATGTGCCTGGGAGTAGTACGAAACAGATTTGTAACAGAGGCACAAAAAGATTTGGTTTCATGTGTAAAAGTGTGAAATTTACTGAATGACCAAGATTAAAACAAAACGATAAACGATGTTTATTATCCTATTTGCGTTCTGTACTGTATAATATAATATTGTGAAGCCTGTATAGAGATGTGGAGACTGTTAAACTCAATTCAACAGGTATAATTATATGTATATTTAATTTATAATAGTGTAATAATAATTATACATATAATTACACATATTCTTCTTCTTCTTCTTCTTCTTCTTCTTCTTATTATTATTACACTTTGGTATAATAGTTAGAGCCTGTTTTCTCTCTGGGAGTTGAACTTCTTAACAAATATGTCAGTAAGAAAAGTATTGTCTCTTCACATGTAAGTCTGATTAGACCTGAGGAATTTTGATTTCGTACGGCTCTACTGCAAATTTACTACTAAGTTCATTTCTAACAGATACTCTGCTCTGGCCCTGGATAGCGAACAAGTACACGTGGGGGACATTCTTGGCATTCACGCCATTGTGATTTGATTAAGGGGCCACCGATGACCCTGGTTACTCAGTAAAGTGACCCCTAGACTCTATGACACAATAGGTAGGATTCTTCAGTGAAACCAATGCTAAACCTGAGCTTTAGCACTTTACTTCAACGTTTAAGCTCCATTATATTTTACTATATAAACAGAGTTTCGATGTTAAAATTGCTATCCTTGGATCACATATGGCCTGTAATCAGTCTTTTGTTAAAGTAGTTTGAAAAGTCAATGGCTTTGCGTTGATCTTTGGGTGTTATCTTTGCTTTGAAATAATCCCATCACAGTTTTTTTTTAAGAATGTGAGGTACAATTCTACATTTTTAAGACATGTAGAAGCCTCTATTCCTTTTTTTTCATTCTATTTACATTACAGTTAAACTTTTTAGCCTAGATTTGTGTAACGTGACAAATTGAGCACCGTTCGAAAAAGCAGAGGGAAATGTTTTCAGATTTCAGGATAGTCTTTTATGTACAGAGTGTTATTCACTGAATCTCTGCTGGCCGCTCCACTGCTCATGTGATTACATCATGCTCTATTGTGTGTGCTGTTTACCTTGAGCGCAGATCTCTTGCTCTGTATTCAGCTTCAGGCCTGCAATGTTCACTCTGATTACCCACAAAGAAATTCGGGGTGTGTTTGTGAATGTCCCTGTGTGTGTGTTTGTGTGTGTACATGTGTTTCCTGTGTACATATCTATACATGAGTGAGAGAGAGAGAGAGAATAAAAGACTGCTGCTTGCAAATGAACCCCCACTTCTCTCCTTCTCCAATAGAGAGGGGACTCTTTTCCTGTGCATCCATGTATGATTGGACACTTAATAAACTCCCTCCTGTCTCTTAACATCTTCTTTCCATGTCCTTTAATCTGCAGGTTTAGAAAAGCTCTGTGGCCCTGTTTTCCCACCTGATAAGGATCTTCCTTTTCAACTTGAAAGGTTTTATGTGAAGCTATAACTAGAAAACCGTACAGTACTTGCTCTAGCTTATCAGTGTAAGGTTTCATTAACAATCTTAACATAATTTCAAGCGATAACTAACCCTTAGCACTAGCGAAAATCAAAGCCTACTGGCAGAAAGAGTCTGAATATAACCAATTAAGAAAGAATTGAATCTTGTAAATATGAGATGCAGCTGGAATGTATTAATTTTGCATCATCCATAAGCAGCACAATATTTCATTTAACTAAGCATCTGATTACGTAACTCTATGAGATTTTGTTATCATGATGCATGACACTGTGACGTTTAAGCATTACAGCTCATTAGAGAATCTGGTGTGATTCCTAAAATGATGTGATGTAATGTTCCTGGGTAGCATTTTAAAACAGGTATACAAAAACACAGGAATTCAGAACCAAAAAATGAACAGACTTCAAGATATCGAAGTAAAACCGATATGGGGAAACAACTACAATTATATTAAAATCTGTCTATATTTTTGCTGCAAACTGTACAAATCTCATCATTTTGAATATCATATGCTTGTTTTTATTTGCTTATTGTAGTCAATACTTTAATAAGACTAGTTGGTGATGATGTATTTAATAAGTCTGTACTAACTTCAGATTATGAAAAGTTACACAAAAGTTCAAATTAGCACTTATTGCCTATTTATTAAACTTTAATTCAACCCATGCATAACAGTTGTATGACTATAATTTACCCTTCATATGCTATATCATCATATGCTATAGGGTGCATCCTTGTGCACGACTGTTTTTATCCAAGATATTATTAAAATAAAGCTCATGGATTAATTAAAGGTTATTTGCATTTATATCGCCAGATAATTGCAAATTATGTTCCACTATTAATGCATGGAATTAAAGTTAGACATCACTGCTAGATTAAAAAACAAAACAAAACGACAAAAGAATTCTGGATGTGCTCCAGGCATTGTAATGAGCATCTGCATTTGACTGTGAAGATTTAATCTATCAGACTTTAGTCTTACAGCTATTTTAATGTTCTAATTTTATTTCCAACCCAAAATGTCTTCTATCTGCCTGTTTCTGCTGCAACACTTTCACTTGTCCTGAGTGTCCTTGTCCCCATCCCCCTTCATACTCCTCTTCTGAGTCCAGTTGCAGTGACAGGTGGCTCTTGGGGCTTGGGTGTTAGCACGGGCCAACAGCTGCACAAAGGAGCCCCACTGGGTCTTTGGCGGGATGGTGTGTCCCCTCTCAAGCGTGCCATTTGCCTCCCCCTCATCACATCGCATCCGTGCCTGTTTCTGTTGTGCTCTACAGGTGACAAACAGTGTCACGTTTTCATTGATTTGTTTGAACATCATTGCATTTCTGAATGTATCTATCTACTGGAAATACACCTAGCCATTCCAGTACAGAGAAAAGAACACACAGTCCTGTTTTCACATGCTGTAAGAGGTCAATCTTCATACAAACTTGATTATAGCTTGATATTTAAACAATGTGAGCTGTAGAGATTGGTGAAAAGTAAGAAATCTGCATAAAATGATCAAAATATCAAATTTAATATCAAAAGTAATCTAAGAGTTTAAGGCCTGATCATTCACCAGCCCTCTCAGGAATGCTGATGATTATGTTTTTGAGGTCTTATTACTTTCAGAGAAGTGATATGTGCATGATAATGTGTTTTGAAGCAGTCTGCATGTCTTGGGTGAGGTTATGGCGAGTCACTGGATAGTCATTGTTGTGGTTTGTTGTGGTTTGATGGACACTAGTTTAGCATCCATAGAATCAGAGACTGGTTAATTAACCTTGTTCTAATTTAATTTTAAACGTATTTCCATTGTCATATGTTTTCATATTGAATGAATTTTAAATGAAAAATGTGTATTTAATGTTATATTCTGCAGAAACAGTGTTATAAAGCCCAGCTTGGAGCAGTGTTGAGATCAGCTGAGCGCCTACACGCTTTGGAAGTGTGGCTCCCGGGTTTGATCCACCGCACACTGAACGCAGGGATGTCCTCTAAACACAACACGACACTGAGACACCATAAAACAATATCCTCACGCCTACAGATCAAAACAAGTCATTATAATAACATATGAATTTAAATGTAGAAAGTAAACGGTGTCACGAGGTAAAATCCTGATAAAGAAGTCAACATGGATAAGAGGTGTTCCCTCTGAGCCACAATGGTACGGTCCGAATTTCGGCTATGGCAGTGGGGCGACCTTTCCTGCGAGCATACCATCAGCTGGTGTGTGAGAAGTGAATGTGTGTGTGTGTGTGTGTGTGTGTTAGAAATTTGTGTTTGGTCCTGAACTCCATTTAAAGACCCATCGGAGCAGATCCACAGTCCTGAGCTGAGATTTTGGCTCTGTTCTGTCTGTGCTGTGGGGATAGGCTGGGCTTTTTCCTTTCTTTCTTTCTTTCTTTCTTTTTTATTTCTGAGGAATGAGTATACAGTTCAAGAGAATAAACTAGCGACAGTCCGTCTGATCGACAGAGCAACATGGATCGTGAAGATCTTCGTGGACTAGTGCGAACACACACACGTAAGTCATGATTTGGTTGGTTTTTAAGCCCAGACTCCAGTCCTTCCTTCAGGGAGTGTTATTATAGGAAGAAGGGCTGAGTGCTCCTGGATCTCAGCTTCACCACGTGGCGATTTGTCTCTGATGTTCCTCAGATTGGCGCAGAAGTTCTCTGGAGGTTGCTGGTGGGTTTCAGCCAGGCATGAGCTCTTCATGTGAAAGGCATCTGGGAGCTTGTCTTAGTGATGGGATTTGAGAGCCATGGGCTTTCCTGGAGTCTCAGCTACTTCACACTCTCATTAGGAAACAAAGTTGTGTTGATCCAGGCACTGTGTATCCTTGTGTGTGGTTGATCTTGTGCATGTGTCATCATCAGTCCATGCATGGCGTGATTAAGGCACGACACGTTGCAACACATCACACAAAACTGCCATTACACAAGCTGACTGAAAGCAGGACAGGTGTGTCGAGCTCATCTGCTCGCTGCTTCTCTGTGATTTACACTGCCAGGTTGCAGCTGATGATCTGCGATGAAGCTGTCGCTCATTACACACTCATTGTGTGTGTTATGGAGCCCTGGATGTGTTCAGATGAAAAGATCTCTGCGTCATGTGTGTTAGACTGCAGCAGCAACAACACTGCGACCTGTAGGCTGGATAATAGATCGCTTCTTAATCCTTATCGCGATATTACTGGTGTTGCAGAAGGCTTGAACAGACCACCTTCTTCCAATTGAGCTGGCAGCATCCTGATGATCTTCCTGGTGATCATCCTGGTGATCTTCCTGTATCATCCTGGTGATCTTCCTGGTGATCTTCCTGATGATCATCCTGGTGCAGATGTTCCAGATGAGTGTGTCTGTGGGTGTTTTGATGAATCATGGCTTTCACAAGATCCAGCAAGCAGAGCTTTTACTCATGCCATTCTTTAACCGTGCCACATCAGGGGTTGGTCAGTTCTAACACGATGCAAGGCATGTTGCAATCACAATACGTAACTATGTGTACTACAGTATGGTATTTTCATCCATTTTCTGTAACCACTTTATCCTGGTCAGGGTCACGTTGATCTGGAGCACCAGGCACGAGGCAGGAATACACACTTAACGGGACAGTCCATCGCAGTGTACCATACACACGTTCACACACTTCTTCATACCTAGGTACTATTTAGCATAGCTAGTTCACCTACAGACATGTTTTTGCGAGCTAGGAGGAAACCAACGGACATGCGGAACATGCTGAACTCCGCACACTAACACGAGCTCAGGATTAAAGCAGGGATCCTGAAGCTGCGAGGCAGAAACACTCCACATCATGCCACCAGTATGACATTTTGTCCGTGTCAGAAGGATCAGAGTGTGTTTTCACAGTACATTGCTGGGCATCACTGGGGAATCAGCACAGTCTGGTTCAGTAGGAGATTACATACAGCAATATTCTTATCTCTGAGAGATAAATGTCACTGTGATACTAAGGTAAACTCTTATACATGTAAATGTTCTACATGTGGATTGCACTGAAGTGTATTATTTGATCCAGTTGACCTTTAGCACAGAGCACATGTACAGTTTATTGTGAACTTCCTGATGTTAAATGTAAGGTCTTCTGCTATTAAGTTATCTATAAAGAGAGAACCATAGAGTGAATTACAGCAATGCCTTCAGAGCTAAGACTGAGAGGTCACTTGCTCTTCGTTTTTACATATGAGCTGATCAGTTTGAATACATTAGTGTCAATTAACTGTGACTGGGAATATTGCTCTTACTAGCACCTTCTCTGTGGTATGCATTAACCTCCACCCTAGATCTGGAAAAAAGGAGTTTCTATGTAAAGCTTTCTCTGGTGACATCAAAACACTGGGCTTCCTTCCTCGTGCTGGGGGACCAGTGGGTGGATCCTCTTGGCTTCGAGTCAGGCTAACAGCAATCTCATGCTTATTGTGGGAAAATCTCCTGTAATCTCCTATAGCACAGTCAATGATCCCACAATTTGTCATTATTACTACAGCCAAGTGACTGCACACCTGTACTGAATTTTGTCCTTCTTGCCTTGGGTACCACAAGCACTGAACAGGGAGTGAGTGGAACATTACCCTTCATTTCAGGCGACTGCAATTTTGAAAGAACACTAGGGCTGCATCCTAAATTGCATACTACTGCACTAAACAGTATTGTCACAAATTTATAGTGCTGTACCATTTCAACTGATGGTGTGTGGGACATGGCCTAGAATCACCTCTCTGCTCAGTGGTGTCTGATTTCAATTCCATCAAGTACAATGGAAACCCCAGAAAGATTTGCCAAGTCAGCTGCTTTACGTCTCTTCATATAAAATCAAATGGCATGTTGGAAAAGGACCAAGCAACATATTTCCATGGACCTGTGCCCACTGTAGCCTCAGATTCATGTTCTTGGCTGACAGCAGTGGAACCTGATGTGGTCTTTCGCCTCAGGCTTTGATGTGTTGTGCATTTTGAGATGCTTTTCTGCTCAACACAGTTGTAAAGAGTGGTTACTGTAGCTTTCCTGTCAGTGTGAAGTAGTCTGGCCATTTTTCTCTGACCTCTCTCCTCAAGAAGGTGTTTCTGCACACAGAAATGCTGCCCAAAATGTTTTTTGTTTTCTGCACCATTCTGTATAAACTCTAGAGCAGGGGTCTTGAATCTTATCTTCAAAGGGCTGGTGTGGTTGCAGGCTTTCATTCCAATCAAACAGGAGCCACACCTGATTCCACTTGTTTAATCAGTTTATCTTGGTCTGCAATCAACCATCAAGTGTACCTCCTATTTGGCTGGAATGAAAGCCTGCAGCCACACCAGCCCTTTGCAGATAAGACTGAAGATCCCTGCTCTAGTGAACGTTGTGTGTAAAAATCCAAGAAAATCCACAGTTTCTGAAGTACTCAGATCAGTCCATCTGGAACGAAACACCATGCCATGGTCAAAGTCGCTGAGATCACATTTTCTGATGCTTGACGTGTACATTAACACTAGCTCTTGACTTGTATTGTTGGGGTTGTAGCTGTTATAGTTACAGACCAATATTGTACAACCCCATACTGCACCGCTGTTAAGCTAAAATACTTGCAGCACATACAATGGACCATAAAAACGATTTAACATCTACCTCTGTTTTGAAATAGCTCCAGATCTCACTCTTTAAGTCTGACCTTTCTACAAGTTGAGGATATGAAACTTTGCTTTATCTGTAAACCTTACAGAATCAAACTCTTTACCCCAGTGGAGTATTGAGAGGCTGTTGAATTTTCGATACCCTGTGCAGTTTTAGTCGTGGGATTTGATCCAGCTAGCATCCTGACACAGATTAATGCAAGCACTAATTATTCTCACTTTCTGTAAATGAAGTATTTGGAATATATTATAGTGAGAGTGACAGTCTTTAACACTGGGTAAAAACGGCTTGTTTCATGTGTTTGGGATTGTCAACAGAGTGCTGAGTTCACATTTAAACAGTTCATTTGGAATCAGAATGAAATCTGTCTTTAAGAAATCTCTGTCCCAGTGCTTCTCTTTCCTCCTCAGGAGAATTTGCCTAACAGTGGTGACCAGTGTTGTCTCTCTGTGAGCTGCTGTGTTGTGGATTTGTCCCACATACCTGAAACATGATGAGCAACATTCTCGAAAAGCTTCGAGCAGTGTTCACACTCTGGCTGGATGTGTTTTGTTTTTTAAATAAGCTTCTCATATCTACATTCCTGAGAAATGTCCTCTGCAAACCCGTAGGAGCTGCCATTTTAATGTTTTTTTAAGATTTTGCTGCAAGCGGCTGTTTTGTTCTGTTTAAGACAGAAACCTGACGCAAGTCAGAACTGTCAAGACTTAAGACAAGCGAGAACGCTTGGCTGTTGTTTGTGACAGGGTTGTGAAATCAGCTTTAAGCCCAAAACATTACAAGTAAGATGTTTGAGATGTTTTAGTTGTTTGGTAATTAGCTAGCCGGGAAATATGCCACTGTGTCCACTTGGGAAGTGTCCACAAATACTAGCATGCTAATGAAGCTAGCCTTTGCCATTAACAGAAGCAAGCGAAGTCCAAAATATAGAAGAAAGTAAAAGAAATCCATATGCTGGAGGCGACTGTGTGGTGTGATTGACTCACGGTTGGCACACGTCAGGCTCAGAGGACTAATGCTGAATGTTAGCTACAAATTCTGCATGAATTCCATATGGTGATCTTTTTTCTTTTCTTTTTTTTTCCCCTGACAAACTCAAACACTTGAGATGTTTTCATGCTGACCATTTTCAATTTGTTTCATATTCTCAGTTGGATGTAACTGTAACAGAAATCTTTGGTGCTAAAAAAGGTTTTGCACAATACCACATGTTGGCTAGCAAATAAGTGTTTAAAGATTATATAAAAGTTTCTGTGTTAAATTAAAAGGAAATTTTAAGTCAGTTCCAGTGGCTTTATTGTCATTCCAATCAGAATCACCTTTATTTCCAGGTACCGTGGGTTTACATGTACAAGGAATTAGTCTTGGTGTACAGGTGTTTAGTAATAACAGTAAAATACAAAATAAAAATAATATTAATAAGGTAAACATTGTAAGGTAAGATAAGAAAGTAAAAAAGAGAGAAGAGAAAGGTATGAAATGAGAAGCATAAATATAAAGAAACTATGAAAACTATGAGCATAAATATAAAAATATAAAAATGTAGGAAAATAAAAATAGACACATTAACTGTACATTAGTGCAGATGTGCAAAAGTGGGCCAGTGCAAATGCTCACAGTTATCCATAAACAACTATTTATTACACACTGAAACGAAACAGCGTTCCTCCAGGACCATGGCGCGACATAAAACAACACAGAACTACAGGAAACTACACATTATTACATAAAGTGCACGTGCAAAAACGTGTACAAACAGCACAAGACACTATAATAACTACTAAAACAGGACAGTGGGCACGGTAAGAGACAGTGCAGCACTGACCAGTACACAGTTCTCAGTTTTATTATAAAGAATAACAATATAATAAAATGCCGTGAATGTGACCATAACATGCTATGACATAATATTCAGCAGATAAGATTATACCATATATGGACATAGCAGTTATTGGGGTAGCAGTCGGGTAGAGAGTGCTGTTTTCTTCCACAGAGTCAGCACCATGTATGTAGGTTAAGGTGTTCCTCTCTAGCGAGATCTGCCTTCAAGAATTTTGCAGCATCATGACTTCTGAAGAACATCCTCTAGGCTAATCTCAGTGTTTAGGCATGAGCTTCACAAAGGGCTCCCCTGACACTCCTTTCATATGTGTGGAGCTCCACTGTTTGAGCTTTTCTTTGTAAACCTTTTTGCTAACCTGAGGCTCTGAATGCAAAGTGAATGCAGAATATCAGGCATTCAGTCTACTATTCATGGACTAATGCTGTTCTGATAGTTGAAATGGAGTTAGTTGTTCTTTCTCAGATGAGCTCACAGTGAAATTTTGGGCTGTTCCCAGAAGCAGTTCTCACAAAGTATAAACTATTGATAAATCACTAATTAGTCTCATCTTTACACATGTACAGTTGGCCTTCTGTTAAGCTTCTCATTATACTCTGTTCCAGTTTTAGTGGCAGGTAAAGTTGAATGTTTCAGTTGAAAATCTTTCCCTTTTGAAGAGATCTTCCTCTGAACGTCAGTGCTAGCCTGGGCTACTGCAGCTACGGCTGAGCTTTGCATTCTTCTGAACTTAAAAAAAAAAGGTCTAGGGTTAGGTTAATCAACAAGGGTTAAATGAACGGCTTACAAATAAACTTCACAGTTAATCTTCACAATTGTCCTTCAATCATGTAAAAGGTCTTTGATTCAAGTTACCTGGTGTTTCTACCTGAGAAGATGGAACGCTGTCAGTACAAGTGTGTCAGTGTGTGTGTCAGTGTGTGTGTCAGTGTGTGTGTCAGTGTGTGGGTCTGTGTGTCTTTGTGTGTGTCTTTGTGGGTCTGTGTGTGTCTGTGTGTCTCTGTGGGTCTGTGTGTCTTTGTGTGTGTCTTTGTGGGTCTGTGTGTGTCTGTCTGTGTGTCTGTCTCTGTGTTTGTGTCTCTGTCTCTGTGTCTGTGTGTGTGTGTGTGTGTCTCTGTGTCTGTGTGTGTGTGTGTTTGATTGGCCATGCTGATTCTGAGATGCTAAGGGAAGGATACAGCCTGATGGGAAACAGGTTCTGTTGTGTATCGTGCTGTGTGCCTCCTACCGCCTTCCTTCTGTCACTCTTGAGGATCTGCATCGTTCAGCTCCACAGCACACTGAGCCTTTTCACGTGCTGGCAAATGGACATAATATTATAAAATAAAGACATAGAGCAGTTATTACTGTAGTGAGGTCAAACGAGTTTACTCGATAAACCTGATAAAACTCACTTTGGTGCAATATTGACATGGTTAGATTATCATTCTTTTCATTCGTTAAATTAAAGTGTCTGTCCAATTACAACTTTTACACTACAACACTGGTGAATTCTCGATTCTGATTGGTCAGATGGTGTGATTTCATTTTCTATAACAGCAGCTCTGACAGTAGTGCAGCTGCAAGGCAAAGTATAGGTTTATATTTAGGTTTATATTTAGCTAACCTTTTTCACAGATGTTCCACAGCATTAAATGTACCTATAAATGGATAAACAGTACAACGTGTTAAAAGTATAGCCTAATTGTTTGCAATTTGCTGTGTTATAAGAGAAAGAAAACGCTTTGGGATGTGTGTTATTGGGGTGGGAACATTCATTCTGCTTCACACTGGGCCACATCACACCACTCATCATGGATTATTTTCTTGTATCAGCATGCCCCATTGTGATTTATTCTTTACTTATGGAAAGAAACTTCTGTGTCCTGGCCTTGAAGGACTGCATCTAGCATGCAATTCTGACCTCTTTCCCTTTGTTGATTGCTCTTGTTTAAATAACTTTGCTACTGGAATAGTATCATCAGGGACAATGAGCCACTCAATAGCAAATCTCACCCTGTATTTACAGATCTGAGGGAAACAAAGGCTGATCTCTTCAGATAGAAGATTTAGATAACTGAGAAAGGTGAAGTTTGCCTTGGAGCTGCTTGAATGGAACCCTAAGCCTTGATCATTCTGTAATCTTTACCCATGTGAAAAGCCGACATATCATTTTTATGGCTTAAGGAAGAAGCAGCTTTGCGATTGTTATCCAGCAAGGATAGCAAGGATAGCAAGGATATATTTAAAAAAAAACAAAAAAAAACAAACTCAAAAAGTACTTCATCCAGCATGTAGTATTAATCTATTTTCTTTTTCACAAGAAAATGAAGAAAAGGATTAGAAAAATCCTCATTTGTAGAGATAGAAATTCTTGTTCTTTTCAATGCACCACTACAGCAACAACAACAGCAACAACAACAGCAACGATTATAGCTCACAGTCTAAAAATGGCGCTCTTTATTAGTCACTTCTGTCTGGTTTCCAGTTTAAAAAGTTGTAACAGTTCTCAGCAGGATTGTAACACCTGAGTTTGTGTTTGTTGGTTTAGAAACCTCTAAGATGCTCATGGTTTCTGTCTGCTTTTTCCAGTCTCTCATCACGCTCTATCATTATGTAGAATATAAAACCTCTCACAGAGATGAAGAGTGTCAGTAGGTGGATGAATGAATGAGTGATGGGAAGAGGAAACTGCAGTAGCAGCGGTCTGGCTGCAGGGGTTGAGTGTGTGTTTAGACACACACAGTCTTTAGCACCTCAGTAGCATTTACATCACATGCCCTCAGACACTGAGCTCTCACACACTCACACACACTCATGACTTTGCTTCTCTCACTAATACAGGCATTGCTTTCAAAACGAAACACACTCAGTATCCAGTAATTCAATGTTTTTACTCTAATGATGGTTTTGACTCTGCAGAGCGGTTAAAGGGTGTCTTGGGGTGATCACGTACCCATTTATTCTTTTATTCAGTCTCAGAGCTGCTTTTATGGAAGCCAGGATGGACTATTTAAGTATAATGCAATTTGTACATGTCAGACACTCCCATATAATTCTGTTGGGTTAAGAAAGAAAAATCATCCTTAATATTTCTATATTACAGTAATGTGTTTGCACTTGACTTCAGAAAATGAACAAAAATTCAAGAAGACATTATCAATCATAAGCTTGTAGCCTCTATGACAAAGTTTCAAATGCCATTAGACAGAAATGAATAAAGGCCAGTTACCACATAATGGATATGATTAATTGTTGTTAATTTTGCAGAGCAAGACGGTTATGAATATCGTATCGTGGACCATTAGTCTGGCTTTTTTAAAATCCAGAAGATGAATTATGTTGGTAAATCAGGCTCTCGTGAAGCCATAAGTTATTTCCTTGTGAAATATGCATGATACTATTACAATGGGATGACACAGGGGCTAGAGAGAATACATTTCATGACTATTTTTGAACTTCATTTTCCATTGTAGCCAATGAAGTGATGAGTCCTGGGCTTCAGCAATAGTTCTGAATGCCTAAAAAAGCCCAAAACATTGCTAATACAATTTAAAACACTTTTTATGCAGCTTTTACAGGGTGATCTAAATCATAAAAGATATTTGTACACAGTCTTCATTCTGCAGTATGACAAAACAAATTAAAAAGAAGTCCAAGGGGGAACTGTTTTCATCACTTTATCTCTTCAGTTCATAATTTTTGTATGTACTTTTGTGGCACAACAAACATTTGCAACAATTACACTAAAAGCAAGACTGTAAGACTCACTGACTAGACTGAAAAGTGGTAGCTAGCATCGTGTAATAGCATTTGGTGAGTTAGTTAGCAGGTTAAGCGTTATTTAGCTAGGGAAGTGTTATCAGGACTGACTAGGGTCCGAATTTTTAACAGTGAGGTGACTGCTTGTTGTGACCTGCATGATATTGTGGTGTCATGATAAGGTCTAATTTGTACTTGGCTGTTTATGCTGAGATTAGACGGAGAGAGGGGAATTCACAAACTGTGTATTTTAAGAGGGGTTTGCAAGTACCATGAGGCAGACAGACTTCAGACAGTCAGCAGACGTCTAATATTAGAACTAGTCCGGTGCAGCTAAAGGTCACTGATGTGTCTATAAACACATATGTCTGTACACACACACACATATATCTCACAAGCCAGATGTATAGTTTTGTTATAATTTGTCAATAATTGTGGCCAAGAACCATCTACTGTCACAGAAAGAGGCACTTTGACTGACATACAGATGAGCAATTACAGACTTGCTCCTGAAGCCTGTGGGCAAACACGCAGGATCATCTTGTTTACTCAACACTAAGTGCTTCACACACAACCCTGGGTTAACTTTTTCAGTCAGGCGGCTCTATCTTGTTCTGAAATGTTTGTTCTAATTGTGGTGTTCTCCTGCAGAGTGCCATCTGCAAAGTTTGTTTTCTTCACTGGAAACCGGTGCACAGAATTCCAGAGAATTTCAGATTGCAGCCTATAAGATCCTGAAGGTTGTAGCCAGAAAAGTGCACAAAAGATATCAGGCTTGTGATTGTAATATTTGAATAAAAACAAAACAAAACTTTTTTGCATGTTGCAAGCTTCTTTACTAAAAAGGCTGTGATCATGATAATGCATAACAGGGGAAAGTCTATATTGTGCAGTTCTCTCGTGGTGCCAAATCCCATCGCTTTTTCTAAAATGGTTGCCAGATTATGACCTCAATTCATTAGACCTGCTTTCATAAACTCATTCTCTCATCCAGTTTCTGATCTCGTATTCTCAGGGTGAGGGTCAGGATCATGTCATTAGATCCCCTTGGTTTATAACTGACCTGAATAGGCTGGATGATGTGGAACAGCTCTGCGGTTGGGTGTGTTCCTCAGCAGCCCATAATTAGACCTCGTATTCTGGGGCTCCCTCACAACGACAGGGTGGAGCTGCAAACCCAAAGCAGTGCATTTAAGATCTCTGCACTCCCTGCAATTATATGTTAGGTGTTCATATAATGTATGTTGTCATTGCTTACCTAATAGTCTGTCTCTGAGCCTTTTTGCAGACAGTTCACAGTATATCCGTGCATTTGTTTTTCAGTTATTGTTCATTAAAGGTGCAATAGTTGATTTTTTTTTATTCCTTACTTGTAGAAATAACCTGGCAGATATGTAGAACTTGATAGAGTGGATTAAGCCATGGCCTTAGCAAAAGTGTATTAAGTCGCTGATAAAACATGTGGGAAAACAGACTTCTGGTCCGGAATGCTTGTTTGTGTTTGGATACGCCTCCTGTCAGTGATTTTATAAGCACTTTATGGGCTCAGTAGGTCCTGGGGATGGAGTTTCATGAACATGTGAGGAAATGGGCTTAAGGACATAAAACTAAAAACCGAAAAACTAAACTAAAAACCTAAAAACTAAACGTACCTAATGCACGTTTAATTACAAACATTCATAAGTTTCTAAGTGATTTTGTGCACATCGTACTGAAGTAACTGAGCTGTGGAAAAACCTGCCTGACAGAGCTATGAATGGCATCTAGCGCTGCATATGAAAGTGTCAAATATATCATTCGTCCTCGTGTGGTCACTGAGAGAAGCTTCTGTTTGTTTCTGCCTGGAGCTCCAGTTATTCTGGATAGAACACATCCACTTCCTCTACACAAAGACACACTCCCGGAAAAAATAACTTTAACCACGGATGCATTTTTTTATTTATTTTTTTTTTGCAGGCATGCCTAATCAGCGGTGGACAAATCACACATTTATTATAGCCCATGGGGAAGGCGAAAGCCGAATGTTTTGGTTTCCTGGAAATCGAATTGACTAGGCTAAAAAGTGGTAGCTATCATAATGTAATAACATTTGGCATGGTAGTTAGCTCGTGATGTGCTTTTTAGCTAGTTACGGATTATCAAGTTAATGGTTAATGTCTTCATTTTCTCTCTATACGTCTAACTGCATTGTGACTACTTGTTGAGTTATATGACGGCTTTGCGCTGAATTTTACTCAGAGTGAGTAACGCTCGTTGTAGTTACAGCACATGACTCTCAGCTACATATCACATGGAAACTTGCTTTTCTAAAGTCAGTAGGGTTTAGGGTTTGTTTTCTTTGTTTGTTTGTTGACTCTGTTTGTCTGTCGGACAACTACAAAACAAAAACGAATACCACCGACACGAAATCTGCTTGTCCTAGAGGCTAGTGATTTGTCCATCTCTGCTGTTCTACAAGGTTTTGATGTACTTGAGACGGTTTCAGTCAGCACTATGCGACGGCATTTCTGTTCCTTTTGCTCGCTGACGAACTTCTTGGGTCCAGAACTGACTGACAAAATAGCTCAAAATGACAGGCTGGAATTATCAGAGCAGTCTCGCTTGGCTTGCAGAACTGACTGAATGTGTTCACTTCTTGATGAGTCCTCGAGGCAACTTTAGGTACTCTCGGAAAGACGGATTCGCCGAACAAGAAGTGTAGGATCTTGTTATTGAATAAAATGACCTAATTGACCCTCTTACACTGGACAAAACCAGTGTGAATTGAGTGAATCCAGTGCTGAATGGATCTATAGAGCAGCAGGCCAGGCTACGACGAAAAAGGCTTAAGCGTGGCTGAATGTGAAAAATAATTCTCTGTTTAAACACAGACAAAATAGTAATGATAACTGGCTGTTTTTTTATACAGTGCTTTCAGTGCTTCCTATAGCTGCTAATCACTTTTTGCATCTTTTCTACATCTTTTTTTTTTTTTTTCAAACATCTCCAAAGCTTGTTTTTACAGTGAATTGCTCCTCTCACTGCAATGCAGAGCTGAACAGTGGCAATTTGGGACACTTCTGCACACTCACAAGGCAAGCGTAACAAATCAGAGCAGATGTGCTTGGACGTTTTACGCATTTGTTAACAGCTTATTAAAGCTGGAAGTATAATGTGGTGAATTGAGATGTGGAATGCAGTCATGCTGATGAGAGCATTCTTCTCCGCTGCAGACAGCAGGTGGTCTGATCTGATGTACTGAGGCTTGATGTTTTTCGGCTATGGAACAGAGCACACTGTGGCCAGACAGTTACTCCGAGCTCAACACAGCTCCCGAGCCACACACACACCTTACTGTGTGCAGTTAAATACACACACACACACACACACATGCACACAGGTCCTAGGTGCCTAAACATTCTCCTTCCCAGAGTCACTAAAATATAATTCTGCAAAGGCATACACTGGTGCTTTTATTTTATTTTGCAATATTTTTAAAGTACATTTTAAAAATAAGCTAAAGAATAATCTCAGCACAATGCTCGCTCTCTCTCTCTCTCTTTCCCTTTCTTTCCCCCCTCCCTCTTTTCCCCACATTGGCATGAGGGGCACCCTTCCTCCTTACATCATCCATCCGGTGTGAGGGAGAGGGGTGTGGGGAGGAGGATGAGGTAATTCATTAGCCTCTCAGTCCTGCTCAAATGAGATGCAGCTCTATTCTTTTCCAGTTCCTCTACTCTCTCTCTCTCTCTCTCTCTCTCTCTCTCCTTCCTATCTTTGATTTCAGTGACAGCACTCGCTACTGTTTCCGACCCCCTATTTGTCTAATTTCCATTTTTAAAAGAGCATGACGGGTCTTTCGGGCGTTTAGAAGGAGGGCTTGTTTGGCAGGGCTGTTCTTAAATCTCAGTTTGACAGGGTTATTTATTTATTTATTTATTTATTTAAGACCACTTTTGCACTCAGATTTTACTAACTCTTATATCAGATCAGTAATTATTGGACAGCAACAGCAGTGTATAACGTGGAAGGAAATATTCGTTCAGATTTCAGCTTTTTATTTGCTGTGTAGTTTTTCCAGCAGATTCTCACTTTCAGTCTTTTCTGCAGAATTAACGAACATTCTTCAAATGTGTGAGGCTGAAGGAGGAATTTAATTATCCAACATAAAAAAATGTGATTTTAGAGTGTGCTGTTTAAATAGCAAGAGGTGTGATTTTAATTCTAGGTTACATTATTAATCTTTTACAAGTTTTACGAGGGAAAATTCAGCCTTGAGCGTGTGAACTGCCTGTGGATGAGTTCACTTCTCTCTGAACAAAGCAAGAATTATGACCTTGCCATGAAGCACAGCAAGATAGTGTTTTCAGTTAGTCTAAATTACCCCATCTCTCTCTCTCTCTCTCTCTCTCTCTCTCTCTCTCTCTCTCTGTCTCACACACACACACACACACACACACACCCATATTTCACAGTTCCTCCCCATTATGCCCTCTTTCCGCATTGATTGCTAACATCAAGGCTTTTCTCTGACTCAGCTCCTGCACACTTTCCTTTTATTGATGAAATAGACGGATGCATGTTTGTGCGTTTGGACTGGAATATCAGGCAGTAGCTGTTTTATGACCAAATGAGCAACTGTGTGGCTGTGAAAGACTGAGATTGTGCCTGAGATTTTACCCTGACGTTATCTTATTCTACACATACATTTTGCTTCCTCTACAGTTTGATCAAAGCTGCACCCCAGGAAAAAAAAACCCTTTAACGGTTGATATTTTTATTGGAGACTTGCCTTCTCAGGGTTGGACGAATGATGGATTCATTAGCTAGCTCCCTGGGCAAGTGAAATCTCCAGTAGACTGCCCACTCCCCTGTTTTTGTTGTACAGAAACCTAATTAACTAAGCTAAAAAGTGCTCGCTTGCCCAATGTAATAACTTCTGGTTAGATAGTTAAGTGCTAATCATGTAGTTAGTTATGTATGATTGAGTTTAGCTAGAGTCTTTATCTCCTCTCTGTGTGTTAAACTGTGAGGTGGCATATTGTTTGTACATGCGCTAGCTTTATTTCAATACTCTTACTCTAGATTATAAAGCTATTTCTAATCTATATGTTCTAGTCAAAAAAGATTTTCATTAATCTGGAAAAAAAAAAAAAGAGTCGATTCTTATTTCAGATTGTGAATGAGCTGTTTATAAGTATAAACTGTTGTATTATATATACTCTAAATATGCATAACAAGTAGCTAAGTAGCTGTGGTTACTTCAGTATGTGAGCTGGTTCGTGATTTTAAATCGTTGTGTATATGTATTCATGGAAATGACATCCTAACATTATCAAAGATATTGTATTTATTATTGGGTTCTTATAATCGTTTGTCTGGTGCTTTGAATTGAACTTGTTTAATCCAGAACTAAAACAAGTCGGCCTAGAAATAATGTCAAATGAGCTAATGTGTTCTGTCAGTGGAAAGTTGTAGAATTGGAAAAGAAAAGGAATAAAATCTCTTTTTCTGATAAATAGACAAAATATTATTATGCACATGTAAATAATATTCGTGGAAAAAAAATCTGTGCTGAGGCAGCCTGGGGAATTATTTTACAGTTAAAGCCCCTGGTTGCGAATCGTCTGAGAATCTCTGACTTAAACAACATCTATATCAAAAAAATACATGCCAGATGTTCTTCCTAAACAAACAGCAAGAAGTATTTGTGCCTGGCATTATTTTGCTTGGAAATAACTAGATGTCAATCTCACCACCATCCAACTTCGCAAATATACTGAAGTCTTTTTAAACCTTATAGATGATATCTGATAGAAACTTCACTTGGATTGGCCTCAGGTAGTTTATTCTATTCTGATTTAAGTTGATGCGTGAAGAGTTTTACTCTGATTGAGCTATTTGATGGGTTAACTGATTGTTACGCTTCATGTAAATGTAGCAGGTGCCAGTGCATTATGGGACAGTTTAGCCTGTAGACGGACAAATAGAACCATCTCTAGTGACTTATATTATTCATTAAAGATAATAAGTCTTCTGCTAAGGGTTTAGTTTAGGATTAAATTGCAGTAATATTGAAATGTGGCCTGCAAAACCAGCAGTACTTTTGGGAGAGGTATCCAGGCAAATCTTCTCCGAGGTTCCCTGCTGTCTCAGTTTGACTTCCTGGTCATACGCAGTCGAGACATAATCTGACGTGGAGATAAATTAAATGTTCTCTCTGAATGTGTAAGATGTGTATGTATGTGTGTTTCAGAAAGTTCTACAGAACCACCATGAAACATAATTAAAATCTTGAACTTGTCTTCAAGTCATTCAGGCTAAAAAATCTGCTTCGTTGTGTTGAGCAGCGTCTCCAGCCACACCTCAAATTCAACAAAGAAAACAGTATCACTGTGCAAAGAGGATAATCTCTCTGGACAGATCACGTCATGCTCTTATTATGAAAAGTTCACTACAGGAGGTTGCAACAGTTACAATGCAGGGAGCTATGTCCGTTTTATTGGATCATTTTATGGAAAACATCATAAAGCAGTGTTACTTACAAAACAGTGCCTGGTTTTATTTCTGTACAGTTTTCTAAATTGAGCCATGTGTATGTTTGAGGGAATTGTGGAGTAGAATGTAAGGAAGATCTTTGAAGTGCTTTATATCTGAGATCTAACCTCTATGGGCTTATGTGTCTGAATAAGAGAGGAGTTTTAGCAGAATTATCTGAGGAAAGTAAGCAAATACCATATTCCCTCAGATTATATATTCAAATATAGTTAACACTACCATAATGAAACAGTTACCAGGTACAAGATATACTTCTCTCTCTCTCTCTCTCTCTCTCTGGTCTCAAGGCATTTTCTGTATTAATTTGGACCCGTCTCTGACATTTGTTCTTGGACTTGTCTCACTGAACTGATCTTGTTCTCGACCAAGAGTTTATAAAAGTAATGCCAGTGTTGTCTTTTCTTTGCACAAAGTTTGACAAGAAGTAATTCCTTGTTCTAGAAAGCATAGCCTAATCATTGGCGTAGTGCACGACTGAATCCACCTAGTTGAATCATTTGGACTCGATCTTGCTTTGGCCTCGACCCTTTAAGGCTCAGCTAGTCCGGGTCTAGGACTGGATAATGGTAGTCTTGACTACAGCCCTACATTAGTGGTTGGCTGTATACCTGAGTGTCCCTCTCAAGTGTCACCTTTATGTGGGAAACAAGTTTTTTACAGCAATCCTGTAAAACAAGTGCAAACATATGGGAAAAAATTAGTGCAAGCTTATGAGAAGAAAGCAAAGGGGCTGTAAAAGATGAAAAACATGGAGCTGCTGCTTCTTATTCTTATTATACACTACACTTTTTATACACTACCAGTCAAAAGGACACACTAGATTAAGTACATACAGACAGGTGACAAAAGGAAAAACCAACATAAAGTGTGTTAGTAAGGTGTTGGGCCACTGCGAGCTGCAGAACAGCTTCCGTGTGCCTTGGCATAGTTTCTACACGTCTGTGGAACTGAATGAATGAATTGTAATGAAGGGATGAACATGACTCTTCCATGAGATGTTCCCTCAGTTGATGTTTTGATGATGATGATGGAGAGTGCTGTTGGAAACGCCCATAGATGGCTGATTTTGGTTTCTTTTTTTGGTGTATTTTACTGATTTTTGGGTGAATCCACATTTGTCCCATTGTGTACTTATATTTTTGCCTGCCCCCTGTATCATCTAATGACTTAAATGCCTTAATTATGAGGATGAGGTCATCACTTATCATGCTTTTTCCTCTTCTACTTCTACAAGTTCACTACTGTTCCTCTCCAACTTGCCAAGTTCTGCTTTATACTGCCGGTTTTCTTATCATTAACATGATAATCGTGTCAATCTGAGAGGAAAGCAAGATGCTTTGTTAAAAGATTTTAGTGCTGCATCTGTTGACATAAATGCCTTAATTATGAGGATGAGGTTCTCCTCTATCATGTCTTTTCCATTTCTACTCTGCTGAATCAAAGCTGGAACTGTAGAGAAGAGACACATCAGTTCTTCTTCATGATGCCAGTTGTGCTTTCTGATGTCAGTGATCATGTTAATGTGGGAGGAAAGCAAGTCACATGTTGTCATCTCTACTGAGTGTAAAATCTTGCAGCAGTGATTTGGCATAGTGGGTAAAAAATAATAATGAAACCATGAAGGTGTAATGATGGAAAACCAAATAAATCTTCTAGCCATGTTTATGTCTTTGGTTTAATGCTTCTGTTTGCACGTAGAGATATTCCTCTTTGTGGCAGCTTCTTATATTCTCTTGTTCTTTCTCTGTCAGATTCTCCTAAGTCTCCAGACATGAAATCCAAGACAGCCAAAAGTGAGACCCCTTCAAAGAAGGAAACGGAACGTCGATCTGTCACTACAAGACCAGACGTCATTGCAAAGTCACCCGGAACACCCAGTCCCCAAAATAAAAAAGGTAAGAGTGCATTCTGCATGGTGGAGCTTATGGTTGTATAGAGTCATATTCCATGAAATATTTTGAATATTGTGATGAAAGGTGAGTGTCAGGGTGATGCTGCATGTAGCATTGGCGTCTCACAGCTCTCAGCGTTCCTGGTTTAATGCTGAGCAGACCTGGGATACAGTCTGTGTGGAGGTTCACATGTTCTCGTAACATCCTTGTGGGTTTTTCCGGGTTGTCTGGTTTCCTCGTGTCTGCAATAAACATTCAGGTAGATGGATTAATGGTAAAGCAGAAGATGAATGAATCAGTGAGTGAATGATTAAAGCCACGTTTGATCAGAAAGTGTTAGATCACTTAGATCTACTCTCCAGCCTGTCTCCTTCACAGACCAGTATTTCTTCTCTTTAGTTTCCATCTGAGAGTCTCAAAGGGAAATAAAGGAATTTTGAATTAAACCAACAGCACCTAGCCCCAGAATGTTTTCTGGTAAGAGGTGGCTTTTGTACAAGAATGTTTTCCACGTAGCTGCTGTAAGTGCAACCAGTACTAAGGTACACAGATAATGCTCCATTAATGTTGACACATGATCCATTCACTGAGGTGAAGAGTGAAGGCTAATGCTAATCGACCTAGCCTGGCACCAGCTCGGAAAAGACAAGCAGTGAAACTTGACTGGGCGTCACATTTCATTATCCCGTGCCAGCTGGAAGGATTGAACCCAACCCTGTTCTTCTGTCATGTTTATATAATAGCTTGGTTTGTTCAAACCATGTTATTGATGAGTTTGTGTTTGAGAGGAGAAGCCACTTATATAATGCATTTTTCTTCCCTCTTGTCATCTTGAAGTTTATTGATTAAAGCTAATAGCTTGAGCACTAGAGCCTAAGTGAGTGAATATGCAGAATTGGATTTCGTGACTATATCCAGGTTTCAGGATCAGCACCAATGTGTTAGAATTTAATTTGAAATAAAACATTTAGCTTATATTGTGTTTTGACAAATTTTCATGTTATGTTTTCCAAATTTAATCATTACTGGGTAGCGGACGCTATCAAAATATCTACAGTAATATCTGTACCTGAAAAAACTGTATTACTGCAGCCAGTTTTAAACAAACTTTAACATTTTCTAGACTCAACCTATTTCATGGATGAAAATTTATACCAAAAATGCACATATAGCAAAATATTGGGTTTCTGTTATTAGGACAGAGGACAAGGACAATTAAAAAATTAAATAAATAAATAAAAAAGCATTTGGGTGGAAAATGTGCACACGGTATACTAGAGTGAAAGTATGGGAGTTGTGTCAAAATATTACTCAATGAAAATTAGTAGTGTGAAAATTATACTTAAGTGAATATTAAAGTATTCACATGGAAATGTACTTCTTATTCATATGTATAATGTAGGAAGAGCAAATAAGATTAATTGCAGTATATGTACAAAACTGTGGTATTCATACAATGTGGTATGGATGTGACAATGTTTTTACAGAGATAATAATAATAATAATAATAATAATAATAATAATGATCCTCATTAAAATGAAATTAATAGGTGAAAGAAAAGATATTTGAGACATGACACGTCTTTGAGATATGTAATGAGCGCTTTGCAGGCCTAAATAAAATTGTTAGGCTTCAAAAGGATATTTTATGGAAATGTAATTGGGTAGTTTAAGTATAATTGAAAACGATGTGGTCCAGATGTGGACCCAGCAAAATATTTTAGTGGATTGAAGCAAACACTTGAAAAATTCTGCAGCAGAGAAGATCAACATATAGGGGGGAAAAAAAAGTGGCCGTAGTTTAGTGCAGCTTCAGGGACAGATCCTCTGCTGCAGTTTATCCAGTCACATGCATGTATGTAAGTTATTTATCTGAAGACAGCTCACTGAGAAAGAGAGCGCTGTCCTATATTTATCCTCTCGTGCCTAGTTTATGAAGTGATGACAAACATTCAGTGATGAAAACAGAACAGTGAAAGGACAGAGAAATGTGCAGTTATTCTCCACTTAAAGGTCGAGACAGATTCGTCTCGTATGTTAAGCGGGGTAATGTGAAGTGCCGGTGTGAAACACAAGATAAACACTAGAACAATAACGTGTAATATTAATCACCAATGGTTAAGCATTAAAAGGTAGATGTTGTCACCATACAGTCATGTTAGCTGCTTATCCAAACCTTATAAGCAAGGCATTTTGTGTAGCTGGACCTTTTATAGTTGAATACGTCTGGTCTAGTGACAGCACACGTTTGTGAACAGAGCTGAAGTGTCGTCATACAGACTCTTTTATACTCATTTTTGACATGATAGCTGATTAAATGTCGGATTATTGTGCGAATATATTATTTTCTGGCATTTTTAAAAAAAGTATTTATTTATTTAATATTTTTTTACCGTTTTGATCCAACGTATGGATGACAAACATTTGCTTGACTTGTTTTTTTCTCTTGTTGATTTGTTTGTATATGGATACTCTGGGTTTTATTATGTTGGTGCATTATGTCTGTTCTTAAATATCATGATGTGTGCATGCTGTGAAAATGCTATGGGGGAAAAAAACCACGTGCTTGATTACAGAGTGACCTTGAAGCTTCTGCAGGTGGTACCTGACAGTGTGCAGCGTGTCCTTACGGAGTGTCCGGTCAGCAGCAGAGAGAACACACTGCTCTGCTCCTCTAATGCCAGCTTCACTCCTGCACACGGACCCGGTGCTGGTTGCTATGGAGACGTTCTCCATGTTGGCCTGGATATACCGGTGTTAATGGATTAAATATTCCTTCTCCTTTTAAAGTGCTGTGCTCCTGTGTTGGCTGCCGTTTCGTCTCGTAGTTTACATCCTGCAGGTTTATCGGTCTAGTACTAATGGTGTCGAACAGACGGCTCACGAAACTACCCTATAATTATCCATAATCACATAATTGGCATCACTTGCTGCGAGTGCTAATCTCCTCTCTAATGCAACACATTTACCTTGCAGAGAGAGCCCCTGTTTCTCACGTAATACACTCAACCCACCAGTGAAAAGGATTATACCAGTGTAAACAGGTAGACTGGGAGTTCATTAAAGCTGCATTTACACAGGTGACAAAAACACACTTCTTGATATAATGAGAACTGTGACAGAACAATGCGTTGACTGACAACACTCATAAACCTTTACACAGACTATACCATGCATCAGTCTATCCACATTTCATCTGAAACTGATCTCTTCTCAAGCACACCTACAATAAAGCAGCAAGCATATTGATGTGTTTTCTGACAGATGCCAAAAAAAATCCCTGAGGAACAGCCGAAGGCATTGATATGGATCTGTAGCTGAGGAAGAGAGACAGAGGAGTTAAAACTGTCAGAATGAATTTCATTGTTCAAATGCTGTTTTTATTTTCTTCCAAAACCAAGCTATCGACATTAAAATATTTCAGATCCCATGTTCTACTTTTAGTTGCCTAACATAGCACACAAACGCTTTGGGTAAACTCTCTCTTATTGGTGTAGTACTAATCATAAACACTGTCCTGATCTCATTCGAGGATTATTCACAATATTCTCATACTGAATATCCTTTCAACACACTTAGTACTATTTGTGTTTACTCTTCTACAGCTGTATACTGTAATGATTTCTAATCTCAGTGTCTGGTGTCACCCAGGAGAGAATGGGGTCCGTTTTCAGTCTGGTTTCTTCCTCATGTTGTCTCAGGGAGTTTTTCTTTGCCACTGCCAACTCTGGCTTGTTCATTAGGGATTAAAAGCTGTATCCGGATTTCTATAAAGCTGCTTCGTGACTAGGTTTATTGTTAAAAAATACCATACGCATAAAATTGAATTGAATTTCATTGGGGATTTAACCACAAACACTCTACAACTCGATTCTGTTATATGTCCCAAAAGATGAATAAATACAAACAGACCTGAAACACTAAAGTTAATGAATTCTTCCATCACAGGAATATTTTTGCCTTTCTTTCTCTTTCTGTGGTTTAAATGATAAAATTATGTTGTGCTAGTGGTGATGTTGGTTCTATATGGGACAGTTTAAAATGGCAGACTAATTAATATTTAAACACATTTGAATAATAAATATTTTGAGTGATTTTAAATTCAGAAGCAATTTTAAAGGCTTTTGATATCCGTAACACAATACAGATTCCGCTGCTTTTCACCATTTGCTGTTTTTGGGTCAGTCTGCTGCTTTTTCTGGCTTGGACTGAGTGACTCATCATGATGAACATCGTCTGCTCATCAACTCTTGCAGCTCATGGGACTCTTCAGCTTTTTGTGTGCTATAAATAACAGCTAAAGTGGAGCACAGGGCACCGAGAAACCTGTCTGTAGTGTCTTATAGTGTCTTGTGTTCATCATTTATTACAGTAAAAGGGAATACATTTTTCCTCTTTGTTTGTCTTTTAAAAGTGACGCTATTTAACACTATTGTACACTCATGTAGTGCTGTGGAGTTCAAAGCTGTTCTGTTCTTTCCCTTTCTGAAATCTGTCTCTGTTTGTCTGTGTGATGTCATCAGTCTGACAGGTATCTGACCCATCTCGTATACACCTCGCATTCACAGCCTTGATTAGCTGGAGGAGGTGTGTATGTAGGTCAAGCCCCGGTTGCTGTGTTAGACACATTCAAGCCAATTCAGCCACAAAAAGCCTAATCTAGCTGCTCCCTCTAGAACACAAGCAGACGAAAACAAGGTGATTAAGACAGTGTTATTAGTGGTTAAATGAATCTTTCAGCCAAAAAGGAACTTATTTTCCCCTGACCTCAAATGTAATTAGTCAGTAAAGACATGCTTGGCGTCCAGAATTTGCTTCTTTAGTTTTGCACTGGTGTTCTAAACTACCATGAAATTTCATTTTGGGCAAAATACATCTTTAATGTTCAACTTCCTGTAACAATACGCTGTATCATGAGATTAATTAATTAATTAATTAAAATCAGACAATGTTAGGGCAACTACAGGACTGATATTTAATTTAATGAACAGCTTCATTGGAACTTGGGATGTTGGACACATTTGTTCCTGTTCTCATGTAAGTTGTAGCCGCAATAAACAGTCGTTCCGTCACCAGCATCTCTCTTTCACTCCTCCCATGAATGTTAAATAAATGTAAAACAAAAACCTCAACAACTATACATTTTTTGAAAGTCACTTTAAAAATCAATTTATTAGATATGGAGCATCCGGCATCCAAACGTATGAGCTGTTGCTATAGAAACAATAACATATTAGAACGAACACATCGAGTGTATCGTTCAGGTTAGAGCCAGATCTACGGTCCGAGTCACGCAGTTATACAAAAATAATGCACACCTTCTGACCAATCAGATTCGAGAACTCAACCAGGCTGTGGAATAAAGCCTACTGTTAAATTTTATTACTGGACCAGGTTTGAGTTTTATTTTGTGAACCTGTGTGATGCTGAATATTCCAGCACAGAGTTCCCATGCCAGCTTCATTACCGTAACATGTCCTGTCACATCTTCCGAAAGCAGAAGATTACTTGGTTACTATGGCGATGTCAGGATCATGTACTGACAGATGCTAAGCTTTATAATGGTGTCGTATAAAAAAAATGCAAAGAGGTGTCTTGTACTTTAAATCTCAGCACGGCATTGACTGTAATGTTGACTGCAAGGCAAATCATAGGTTTATATTAATGCACTCGTTCTAATATGCTATCGTTTCTATAGTAACAGCTAGTTCAGCACATGCTCTGCATAATCTAAGCTTGATAGTAAATGGATTATCATGTAATCGCTGATATGGTGAAATTTTCTGGAGATGTTTATGTAACATTTGAGAGAAGGAGTCTCGGGTGTCAGTGCTTTGTAAAATTCAGTAAATGGGAGAGTCCTCGGAACAGAGGATTTTGTGTTTTCCTGTTTTTCAGTCACATGAAAAGCTGTATTTGTTATCTTTTTAACTTTATGAGAGACAGGAAAGAGAGGCTGGTGATGGAACGACTGCTGTAGCATAAGTGATAACAAGAACAAGCTTGTTTCTCAGACGTTCCACGACATTAAATGTAATTATAAACGGATAAAAGTATGATGTTCTTTAATGAATAAAAATAATTGTAATCATTGGCACATTTTTGAGGTATAAAAGGAATAAAAACCCTTTGGGATTTGAATAGGAAAATAATGAACTTCAGGATGGCATCACATCACTCCATCACTGATTATTTTCCTGTAACAGCATGCCCCGTTGTGTTTTATTCCTTCTTTAGCTTGTGTTAAGCTCCTCTGTGGAAATGTGGTGTGAATGACGCAGCGCTGAGAGTGGAGTCCGTCACTGCTGCCAGCTCCTGTGCTGATTTTCAATGCTTTATAGCACTGCAGATGTGAGTCTGGACTCGTCTGCACAATACCTCCTCTCATCACTCCCTCTCACTTCCTCTCTCTCTCTCTCTCTTGGTCTCTTTCCCTGTCTCTCCCTCTGTCCTTCTCTAGATGCAGTGAAGCTGGAGGACAGGCAAAAACTGGCGAAGGAAAGGAGAGAAGAGAAGGCTAAATATCTTGGTAAGTGAACTGTGGTTTTCAGGAAGACAGTGCCTCCTGCTGGTTGTGCAAGAAGAGCCTACAGAGTCATGCAACATTTAAAAAGTCATGTGAATGAATTCATCTTTTTTACTTATAACTCCCATTTAGCTGGTTTTACTTGTTTCATTCAGCATGTCCAGTTTACCTCAGGAACGACTGCACAACTGTCCTTTCTCGGTATATAAGACAATAACACTAAACCAGCTATGCACTTTTTTTAAATGTCTCATCGTTCATCACTTTTTAACACACCAAAAATCCCGTCTTATATGAAACCCCCAAGACTGTGTGCGCATGTCCGAGCGTGTGTGTGTGTGTGTGTGTGTGTGTGTGTGTGTGTGTGTGTGTGTTTGCTCTGTTGCTCACACATGGCTGTACACATAGCAGCACTGCACTGCTTTGCATGATTGACAGGTGCTCTTGTCTTCTCTCTCACTCTCCAGAACAACGTGGCCAGTTTCAAGGTAAGTCCTTCCCTAAGTGTCCATAGTGGTGGAGGTCATTAGTGTTTGGTCCACAATCAAAACACTGATCTACTTTCTCCCTTTTTGGTTTCTTCAGATAGTCATCAGTCTAACATTCTCTTAATCTCTACGCACTCTGATCATTTCCTCTGTTCCTCTTCTCTTCTGCAATATCCAAAATTACCGGTCATCTTAACAGTAATGGGGAAATATGTTTTCATATCATTACTAATAATTTATCTCTGGGCTAAGCAACCTTTACTTGGCTAATAAGGCATTATTATTATTTTTTTTTAATTCTTCCATCACAGGAATATTTTGCCTTTCTTTCTCTTTCTGTGGTTTATATGATAAAATTGTGTTGCACTAGTGGTGATGTTTGTTCTATATGAGACAATAAAATTATAGACTGATTAATATTCAAACACATTTTTTTAATATTACAATCTGTCAGGACATTTTTACATGTGTTTAATCATAATATTAACAAATGCAAATGGTGAATGTACTTCTCTATGCAGCCGTTACAGTTTGAGTTGAGGGCTGGGTGTGTTTTATACACAAATGAAGAAGAAAGCCCATAATCTGAGCAGGTTCTTTGAGTCAGTAATGATGTATGGATACAGATATATAAAGATATACAGTATATTATAAGAGAATTTTAGGGACAGAACCAGAAGGTACATGCGTGCAGCATTTTTGGATTCTTTACCACACAAAAACATATTAGATTTCAGAGTTTTGGTTTGGTGTTGCATCAGTGTGAAGTTCACTATAATTTACTGATCAATCTTAGTTTTGGAAAAGCCTCTCGTACCAGACTGGCTTGGCAGGAAACGGTCTGAATTTTCTAGTAAAAACGAATAGTTGTGCAACCCCTTAATACAGGCTAAATCTGTAAATCAAATACTATAAATATATAACAGTAAGAAAAAGATTTAAGTCGCACATAATTTTATCTTGTGCTAAGAACATAAATGTTCTTACACTCCCACATTTATTCTTTTTTTTTTCTACATATTTGTAGATCTCTGTATGTGATGCATTATGTGATTTGGAGTCAACCACTGACTCTATCATTGATATGAAATGGTGCAGACTTTAGCTAGTGTTTCAGCGCGGTGAGATGCGAGCTCATGTAGACTATACAGAGTACCGTACGGGTCTGATGTAAATTCTAGATAGTTTGAGTTGAGTATTAGTTAATAAAGACTGTTTCCGTATTATTTTTTGCAAGTTTGTGTGGGCCGAATGAGATGATGAAACAGTTTAACATGTGTTGTAAAGCCTTGTGAAGCCTCATACATAAAGCCAAGTGTTGTACTTGCAGCTACGGAAAATAAGCTAGCTGCTTTGGACATTTTCTATCATTAGAGTTCTTTGTCTGTATTTGGTTTGGCTAATGCTTTGCGTTAGTGTTTAGAGGCACAACAGTCACATCTGACACAGGTCAGAGGATGTAGATGATCTCGTGCCATTAAAAACATATCCTCATGGGTCAGGAGCTAAGAATAATGTCTAGTTGTTAGAGAGGAGTTAGTATAATGAGTTGGTAAAGCAAGAAAAAAAGAAAAACAGCACAATTGTTTTAATTAGTGCTATTGTAAGTGTTTGATAAAGAGGTAGGTCTTTAGTCTGTATTTGAAGACAGACGGTGACTCAGCTGTTCACACAGCCAGGGGAAGTTCATTTCACCACGTAGGTGCCAAGACAAAGAGGAGCACTGACGCAGGTTTTCCTGGTAGTCGAGCCATCCTACAGGCTTGAAGGGAGAGTGGTGCGGAGCAGGGTGTGATGAGTGCCTTCAGGTAGGTGAGGGCTGGTCTGTTTTTGACTTTGTAGGCAGGTATCAGTGTTTTAAATCTGATGCAGGCAGCTACAGGAAGCCAGTGGAGGGAACGCAGTGATGGCTGACGTCGTGCAGCTGCGTTCTGGATCAGTTTCAGTGATCGGGTGGTACGCAGGGGAAGACCTGACTGGAGCGAGATGTATTAGTCCAATCTTGACATGAAAAGGGAGTAAACAAGCACCTAAATGATCAGATCCTCCTGAAGTTTTAATGAAGCACGTTAGGCTAAGAGATTTTGATGTTGCTTAGACGGTGAGGAAGAGATTACTTTGTAAAATACACTGGTATTCAAGAAAACCTGACAGTTTAAAGTACAAGTTTAAGCTCAGATAGTTGTCCAAAAACAGAACTGTCAGTGTTTCTAACTGCATGAAACACTCGCTGTGTTTCTTTCTGTCCGTGTCTTCCTGTGAAGCTGCTAAGAAGTCGGAGTGGTTGGAGAAGGAGGAACGGGCGCGGCAGTTACGGGAGCAGCAGTTACAGGAGCGCAGGAGGAAGCTGGAGGATCAGAGGCTGAAAGCTGAGAAGCGCAGAGCTGCTCTGGAGGAGAGACAGAAGCAGAAACTGGAGAAGAACAAGGTGAGGTCTGCTCTTCTGAGATCCAAGAGTAACCATCCTGAAACATCTACAGGACTGGATGTTTAGGACCTGGAAATGACTCACAAACAGAAATAAGAAGTAAAAGGGATATAACTGTTTAGGAATTTAACTCCAGTGCAGTTGTTTGATATTCCACAGGCACCATATGAATGAGTGATGTGAAATGTGTGTGTTTGTGCATAGGAGCGTTATGAAGCTGCCATCCAGAAGTCTACAAAGAAGACGTGGGCTGAGATTCGCCAGCAGAGATGGTCATGGGCTGGAGGCCTGAGTGCCAGCTCCAGCCAGAGTCAGAGTGAGTATCACACGTCTGAAGATTTTTCAAACGAAAAAAATCAAAAGCACAGTTGGATAAAACTCCTTCTGTTGTAGCTGTGCTCTCTATAAGATACAATTAGATGTTTTTTGCTGATGTTGCTGAGTGAAGTACAGCCACAGAAGAGCTCCAGAGCTTCTGATTTAACTATCTGTTTGGTCTAGTTCACTACTTTTGTCTTTTATAGCATAGACGCACACTATTTAATTGGCCAGCATCATCCATGCATGGCCTGAGAAGCACAGAGCTTGTTGCTTAAATTGTATTTTTTAGACTCCACTGGTTTCTTAAATTGAATCTGCCTCAAGATGTCACTTAATTCTTTTTTAACATTGGATAAATCTGATTCAAGGCCAACCACAAGGACGTGCACCCAACATTGCAGTGGTTGGATATTCATATGGAAAAATAACAAATTTATCTCAAATGAAAACAAATTTATCTTCTTTCTGTAGAGAAGAATCTGCTAATTTAGATGATAGGTCATCTTTTTTTAGGTTATAGTTTAGTGATGTTTTAAACTGTTCTCTATAGAATTTTGAAAGTTGCCTTTTGCAAATAATAGTAATTTTGAAAATGGATTAAGGAGGAAGTGTAAGTGTGTGTGTGTGTGTATGTGTGTGTGTGTATATATATAC
>CM040454.1:743486-766896 GCA_022758105.1 Pangasianodon gigas | reverse complement strand
TATATATATATATATATATATATATATATATATATATATATATATATATATATATATATATATATATATACACACACACATGCACACCTTTGCTTTATATTTTTTATTTACTTTAATTTATATATATTTACTTTAAGACTATCTGTCTTTTCCAACACTTTTGCTCAACCCCCAAAAAATTGGGTGCCATGTTCTGCGTTTTTTTTAACACATCTAGATGTAAAGGTCAGGAAATGAAAGCTGAAATTCTGACCTATGGATTCTTCTTCATCTTTTGATTTCAATCCCAAATGTCTTCAGTGTTTAGCAAAAACAGGAGAATTGGCTTTCCCCTTCCAGTACTTTTGGAGGGGATTGTATATAAATTAAAACTCAGTTTACTCAAAAATTGCACATTTAGAAGTGTAAAGTCCTCAACCTTTCTATTCACACTGTAACTCTATTGGTATGATTAACTGTGAGAAAAGCGTCAGGATAAAATCATGCTGGTTGAAGCGTATGCTATTTCAGAAGGTTGCAGGCCACATTCTCCTTCAGAAACAGCCTTCTGATTTCCTGTCTGTGGAATATTTGCACACCTGTGCTGTGTATCTTTGTGTTCTGTGCATGTCTAATTGTGAAATACATCCACTCGTGTAATTAAGAACAGTAAAGCTAATTTAGACTGCTTTTATGTCCATATAAGTAACAAAAAGTCTGATCATTCAGTGTGATCTAAGATCTTTTATCTTCATACAAGTGTGAGAGTTTCATATAACACGTGAAAGATAGGGCTCAAACTCTCACTGGAAATAATGTGCACGTGTATCCAAGCTGTGCGTCCCTACTGAATAATCTATTATCACAGGACTTTTACATATCATACATATCAAAACTACTGTTTCCAGATAAAAAAAAGAAAACTCATATGAACTTATATATTTTGTGCTGATGATAAACATAAGGAGCACTGCTGCAGTTGAGCTGATGGGGTTAAGGCTCTTGCTAAAGGGCTCAACAGTGTCATCTTGGCATTGCTATAATTTTAACGCACAGCTTTCCTTAACCGCTGAGCCACCACTCCACCACGGCACAAAGACCCATCAGAGTTGCTTAGTTCAGACCCCAGAGCAGTGGTGTCTTATCCACAGAGAGCCGGATTGGCTGCAGGTTTTAATTATCGCACGTTACCGCCTGTTTAAGCACTTGCTCTTGGTTTTCAGTCACGTATCTGATGTGGCTCTTGTTGCAGTCCTTTGTGGATAAGATTGGACCCCCTGCCCCAGACAGTTAAAGCTTCAACTCTACCCTGGAACACATGAATTGTGTTTATTTTGAAATATTTGTGGTGTGTATTTTAGTTATTCCTGTAGCTAGGCTAGTTAGCTGTCTATGACATGACGAACATGATGATATTGATGGTGCTATGAGCATGAAATTTGGAACCGTTTCTGTTTGAGCGGAGTGTAGGATGAAGAGATGACAGAGTTGGACAGAACTAAATCATTGCTGCATCTTTAGGTAGAGATGAAGCACGGGAAGATAAATCACACCGCCACCACTATCAGCAGCTAGTCGAATGGAATTGTGAGTGAACCAAACTGAAGCTAGACCAAATGTTCATGAAAGAACTTTAAACTGAAAAAACTTCATTACAAAAGAAATCTGAAGCCAGTGAAGATCTCATTTATAAAGATTTACTTGCATGTCATTCAGGAGCAATTTTTCCTTTTATCTGTTAGCTGTTTTTCTGAACCTGCTTTAAGCTGCAGTCAGTGCTGCTGAATTAAGATGAACAGTAATAGAGTCCCTCAGAGCAATCTGGGGATTATGCTAAATCACTGCAGTGGTGTTTGGTACTGCATACTGAGGCTGCAGAATCTCCTCATATCCTTCATTACTATTTACTCCAAGGAAATTCTCACTAAGTATTTGAACATACTTTTTCCCCTCCTTACTCACATTAAATGGCTTATTGCGCAAATCCTGTTTTTTCTCTGATCAGATCATTCTGCCTTGCCAGTTCCTGTTTGTTTGTGTATGCACTGTATAAAATGACTTTGAGAGCAATTTAGATGTGAGAAGATTTTAGAAGTTTTGTAGCAGACTTTATAAACCTCTTATAATTTGAGTATCGTCTTTGTTTGTAATGTTTGATCCATGGCACGCTGTAGCTGATGTTCAGCGCTTCCACCCTATGCAGTGTCCATCAATGTGTGTGTGTGTTCGGTATGCTTTGGGTTTTACAGGCCGATGCTCAATTTCTGCAGTCAACCTTCCCAAACACGTGGACTCTGTTCTAAACAAGCGTCTCTCCAAATCCTCCGCCACCCTCTGGAACTCCCCCAGCAGAAGTAAGACAACCGCCTGCCTGGACTTGGTCTCTTCCCCTCATCGTCTCTGGCTCCTCCCCTCACATTTTATGATTTTCATTTTCCTCATTAAATTTTTTTTTTTTTTTTTTGACGTCCAATCACCTACCTTCTCCTGGCAATCACAGAATCATTCCCCCTGCCCAACCTGTCCACCTGATTTCGGTCTTGCGTTTCATAAATCCTGACATATGCATTCATGCACCAATACGAATGTAAGAATTTTGCTATCCCGTCTCTTCATGTTCTGTTCTTCCACGTTCCTCTGAAGGATGTCACGTTGGGGTTTCATTTTCTGAATAGTTCCTTTTTGGTGGTGGGTGTTTCTGTCTCTTTTTCTTTCTTTTGTGCATCATGGGCCAGATTTCATGAGTGAGCCTGTGTCAGTGTTCTTGTGCTCCAGATCCAGTGATTAATCCATTGAGAGAATGGTTTGACTGCTTGCATAATTGTGTCCAAAAATCACAACATGATAAGAATAAGAAGAATTTGTTAATGCTTGTAAACTGGTCATTGGAAAAGGCAACTCATTCATCTTTTGTGAAACGGTTTTATGTGCTTCTTTCTCCTCACTACGCTCTTAGAAAAAAAGGTTGCTATAAAATTGTCTCTTAAAGGTTTCATTGGAGAGTTTCCCTTTCAAAAGATTCCAAGCAGAACCTCTTTAGAAAGGTTTTGGAAAGGTAGAACCATGAATTATCCAAAGATCCCGTGACAAACCCTATTTTTCTAAGAGTGTACTCAGCATGGATGCAGACACATTACATTAACCTAGCGTTAGGAAAAGGTATTATTTAAAGGTACGTTTTCATTCGCATGCTCAATCACACCTAGGGCTAAGTTGTGGTTGCACATCCACCGCCTTGGAGGTGGGAAGAATGGGGAGTATGCTGAGAAAATCCAAACATTTCATTTTTTTGAAAGATTATATGTTACAGAGAATGTTTTATGTCATTTAAGAAAGGAAGGTGTTAAGTAATAGACCACATTTCAGATTAAATCGTAATGGAGGCTGTCGGGGATTGCCTGCAGAAAAAGAAACGACGTCTCCAGAAGAACTGTGGCAGATTCTCCGAGAAACTTGGAGAGAAAACTTTCCAGCCAATTCTCCTGTCACACTGTACCCAAGAGAACTGATGTAGTTTTAAAAGCGAATAGGAGTCACACCAGATATTCATTAGATTTAGTTTTTGACCGTATACTGTTATTTAGAGTAGTTTATTTATTTTCATTTTCATACTACGTATATCATTGTTGGTAAATATGTATGTTAATATTTTCTGCTTTTCTGCAGCCCGTAGATTGGAGTTAAGTCCTTGGGAGAGTAGCATTGTGGACCGCCTAATGACACCCACCCTGTCCTTCCTGGCACGAAGTCGCAGTGCTGTCAGTGTGCAGAGCAGTGGCAAAGATTTGCGTGAGTAATCAGCTGATATTTACTTAAAACTAGGATTATTAAGTTTCAGCTTCTGACTGATGATCACTGATAATGATAGCGTTAAATCGGTATATGACATATTTTTACATTTTTACTTGTGTCTGTAGTGTTGAGTGACAATTTTCATTTTCTGTGCAAAGCTAAGTATTTCAGTGAGAGTTATTAAGGAGGATTTTATTAAAAAAAAGAAAGAAAAGCAGCATTGTAACAGTGGAGACTCAGAGCTAGTTAGGATCCCTCTGTGTGAGGTTTATTCACAGAACTCAGATTCCACAGATTCAACATGATTAATACACAAAATTTCCTGGTCAACATAAGCAGAAATGGTTTTGTATGCATAGAGTTTGTAGAGTTCAGAAGAAGTCACAATGTTTAACTACATGTGTCTGTGGAAATATCGAACTTCTACCCCACAGAATCTCCACTGTGCCCTCGTTCAGCCTCGGCGAGTCCACTCGCAGTGTGCTCTCACCGGCCCCATCGATGCTCTGAACGCTGGAGGGTCACGACCAGCACCCCTGACATCACCCAGCGCCCACGCAGACGGGACTCCACTCCTGTACGCTTCAACACTAGCTCCACAGCTTGTTCTATAATACAGTGTTTAGAACAGTCATTTCTTTGCTACAACTCTCTGGGGTTTCTTGACAGATGGATAAGAATAAGAAAGAGAAGAAGGACAAGGAGCGGGAGAACGAAAAGGAAAAGAGTGCCATCACCAAAGAGAAGGTGCTGAAGAAGAGACAGTCATTACCATCAATGCCAACCAGATGTGAGCCCAGGTAACCCACACCTGACCATTATTTACTGATTTCTAATTCACATGAAGAATGGCTCTATTATTATGGGATGTTGACTTTTTTTTTTTTTTTTTCAGTCCCAGTGCACTGATAAAGCAGCGGGCTTCCTCGCCCAGACCCCCATCATCCCTTGTCAGCCCGAACACCCCAAAATCTCGACCTAAGAGGGCACGAACGCCACTCCGTGTGGAGGCGCACACCAAAACACCCACTGCTGCAGAACAAGCCCAAGGGCGCCACAGTGAGTCTTACAATTACACCAGGGTCTAACAGGGCACATTACTTTTTTTTTTAGTATATTTCATATAGATGTTGTAACTGAATGTCACTGTGTTCATTTACAGGATTCAGTTTCTCAGCTTCTGTTTTTCACTTGTTTTAGTGTAGGAAAGGTGAAGAAAGGTGTCTGAAAAGTATCATGGCATGCACAAATGCCCTGAAGCTACAGTAGTTTACCCGGAGAGCAGATTACACTGTTGGTAATTATATTAGCAACAGTGTAGGAAGGTTTATTAAGAGAATGACTGTGCTTTCTGCAGCTCCACTTAAATCTGTGGCGATTATTGAGTCATTGCATATTAATCACAGCGCCGTTCACTAGCCCACTCACATTCCAACTTTCCAGCAACAGCATTACGGCTCTGCCTGAGGATCTTCTCTTCCCTTTAATAGTGTGATATTATAGGTCAATTTTTGTACTTAATACGTGCCAGATAGGATCTATAAGTTAAAAAGTGTTGACATTTGAAAGATAATTGAATGACTGAGTCTCACACTTTGTCCATTATCATTTAGAGTGCATTGCCTTTACTCAGCTTTCACTGACTTTCATGTTTTTTTTTGTTTTGAGCACAAATGATGAATGGGTTACGTTAAGTACATTAAGTCCACTCAGTCTCTCATCTACACACTGCAAGCATGTGACCCTCCCCAATTGATCATCAATTTATCGACTCTAATTTGTGAGCATAATCTGAAAGCATGTAGTGTATTATTCCTTGCTGACCAAAGACTGAATCTGTTTTCATCTGGGGCCTCCAACAGTGTCAGCTTTGGTCAGGATAGCATAAATCTCATCGTGTGCTCTCGTAGTGTGCTAACATTAATTACCATTCTATTGCCAATATTTTATTTTCTACTTTTATTCATGTAATAATGACACAGGCAGGAAAATAAGTATATCAGATTTGGTTGTTTGTACGTTTGATGAATAATGACCATTGTCCCTGTGTTTCTTGCGTTCTTTCTCTGTCTGTCTTTGTTCTCTCTGTCATTTAGTCTCGTCTCCCATCCCTTCAGTTGTCGTGCTGTCCACCCCTGGCACGCCCCCTCGTGCAAATACACCAACCACAGCGATCTGTCCCTCCTCTGTTCCTGAACAGTCCTTGCCCAATTCCAGCATTCCACTAGCTTCTCCAGCTCCCTCCTCTGCCAAGCCCATGGCTGGAACAACTGATCCAGAGGAAGCCGCCCGCATTCTGGCTGAGAAGAGACGACAGGCCCGAGAACAGAGGGAGAGGGAGGAGCAGGAACGGAGGGAGCAGGAAGAAAAAGAGAGGTCAGCTTCACAGCTTGAGTTAGTGAAAAGTATTCTTCCAAAATTTTTAACGTTGCAGCAATGGCAAGCAGTTTGCATCAGAAGTTTGGCATTTCATGCACTAGCATTTCCAGGACAACTGAGAGGCCTGCATGTCACACACATGCTCTGGTCGTCCATCTCTATGTGTACAATGTAATTGCATTTGGAGAGGAGTTGTCAACATTAAAAGCAAGCAGCTCAGTCCTGCGTGATGGTGTTTATAAGCTGCGAAGACCTTTGGCAGGAATGACAGTACCAATCAGGACTGGCGCTAGCCCACTGCTGACTGCCCAGTTATTTTAGACGCATCAGCTGAGTGGCATATTGTGTGCCTCTAGTTATTCCACTTTAAAATCCCCTCTGTGTATGTATGTATGATTCCACTTTGGGTTTTCCATTACTGGGTGTTTAAGGAGACTTTCATTTCACTTATGATCTGAGTATGGTAATACTGATGATCAGGTGCTTGTGTAGGGAGGAGCGGATGGCGCAGGAGGCAGAGGAGACGAGGCGTAGGGAGGAGGAGGCACGGCTCATGGCAGAGCAGCAGAGGCTGAGAGAGGAAGCTGAGCGTCTGCAGCAGGAGAAGGAGGCTCAGGAGAAAGCCAGAGCTGAACAAGAAGAGAACGAGCGCCTCCAGAGACAGGTTAGAGTCATCTCTCTGAGTCATGCAGCTGAAGCCTCATGATTTTCCACTGTCCCAGAGCCTGAATGGTTTAATGGTTTAAAGTACCATGTCATATTAAACTATTAAAATAATCTATGTAGAATAATGAATTGTTTGTTCAGCTGTTGCCGAAATCATGGCTCTGTGTTGTGTGCATATGAAATGAATGAAAATGAATGGCTGTATGTTGCTTTGTAACTCGATAGTGGGTATCAAGGGTAAATCATATCCTGGATGATTCATTCATTTCTTTAATCTCTCTCTCTCTCTCTCTCTCTCTCTCTCTCTCATCATTCATTCATTGTTACACTCTCTCTCTCTCTCTCTGTCTTTCTTCCTCTGTCACACCCACACACTGAACTAGAATAACAGAGAACATCTCAGTGAAAACACTGATTATTTCACATGATCTTCGGTTTGCCTGTTGTGCTGTCTAAGCTAAGTTTTAGTAGCACCAGGACCACACACAGGAAAACCCTGACTGAAGCATTCCTCTTGCCTTTCTTCTCTGAGTGAGCTGTGTCAGAGTGTCTCAGATGTGCCAGTAGTTTTTCGACACTGGCACCATCTTGTGTCCAATGTCGTAAACTGAAAAAATAATTAAATTTAATAAAAATTCAATATTAACTACACAAGACACTTTACATCACATGCAGACGTATACAGAAGTGAGAATTCTTGCAGTAATCAATATGTTTTTGGGGTGAGTCAGCAGTAGCTCAACATCTGTTCCATCAGTCACAGCTGTGTGTTTTGCAGAAAGAGGAGGCCGAAGCCAAGGCTCGAGAGGAGGCGGAGAGGCAGCGTCTGGAGAGAGAGAAGCACTTCCAGAAGGAAGAGCAAGAGAGGCTGCAGAGGAAGAAGGTAGGATGATGGCCACTCATTTCAAAGAGTGTTTTAACCATAAACTGATGTTTAAGTATGTGATTTAGCCTCATGACACATTTATCCACTACTAAATCTGGTCACATAGCACTTATGTGCCTTTGTAAAAATAGCTTTGCATAATTATTGGGTACGAGCAGGACTTTGAGACCAGTGTGCCCCACAGACACACCCACCCACACACACACACATACACACACACACCCACACACTCTCAGAGTGTTTACCAGAGACAGACTCCACACTGGCTCCAATGCTGTTAACCCTTATATAAGTGTCTCCACATTGCTCTATACTAGCCTTGGCATAGTGATTTGGTATAGAAAACAAATATTATTGTTAATTTTGTAATAACTTTTGTTCTGGTTATAAATCCATGTAAATTTGAAACTGCCTTATAAGAGTAATATAACATGTGAATTACAGTTTTTAATGATTTTGGTTGAACGGGGTGTTTTTTTTTTTTTTCACCAGCGCCTGGAGGAAATCATGAAAAGAACACGCAAAACAGACACCCCAGAAAAGGTAGACGTCTGATTCAAATCCGCTTCTCTGCTTGAGGTGGCAAAAAGTCAAAAAGTCAAAATGTAATTCACTTCCCACTTCCTTTCCCCCCTGCACAGAAGGACGTAAAATCTTCTCCTCCTCCCCAAGTTAATGGTGGAAGTTCTAAACCTGAATCAGAGAGCAATAAAGGTAAAAGAGTGACGTGTTTGCTTAACAAAAATGCCATTATTGCTTATTGAAAAAAGCTTTTTCCTCCAATACAATTGAAAAGTGTCTTTTTTTCATTGTCTAATGTTGTTTTTTCCCTTTCAGCACAGTTTTCTTTTCTCTGGCAGGCTGGTCTGTGAGAGCACTTTTTTCTTTGTTACACAACATGAAATTACTGTGAACAAGAGCTGCTATTGTGAGGGAACTGACCACATGGCGTGTGTTGCCTGAAAAGCCAAAGCCGGCGTGTATCTGCAGTGTATCTGCAGTAGTGCAGTAATTATTGGTTGTTTAGTCAATATGATGATGTACACAGCTCAAATTTTAGAGAAGCACACCACATTTTTGGAAAGAGGCATTTTCAAAGTTTATCAAAGAAATCCATTAGCAGATAACCAGCACCACATGTTTATTGCCTTCTTGTTTAACCTGATAAGTTTCTAAATTTTCCATGTGTAATGGTGTTATTGGTGTTATTGGTGTATAGCATCTTATAGCATTATGTGGGGGGAAAAATAATTTTCAATAGTTGCTTCCAAATGTTTGGTAGTGTACTCCAGTTGTTTGTGAACTAGTCCTGAGGGCCTACAGACAGTCCACATTTTGCTCTGTCGCTCTGTTGTGTGAGTTGGAGTAGAGCAAAAATCAGGACCATCTTGGGGTTCTAAAGACTGTTTTGAGAACCACTGACGTACACACAGCATATGCACACCATTGTGCTTCTCGGTCATGCTTACTCGACAGATTTGTCTAATTTGCATTGCCAGTCTAAAGCAGAGATTTCCGTGCCCCTTCTGTGAAGTAGTGCCAGGGCAGGAGAGGAACTCATTACCTGGTACAGATGTGATGCCAGTGCCAGCATTTCATAGAAGTGTATCATATACCAGAGTGAAGTCATATCCTAACCCACTTTAGCCTTTGGTCAGAATGCTGTGAACAGAAAACTATAACCAGATGCTGGTATGAAGACTGTTTCTGTAGCTACAGCTTTTGTCATCTGCCAGTTCATCTGAACGTCTATTTATTTTTTGTGTCCTCTTAAATTCAGCTACTGTGTTCCATTGCTTGAATCATTAAGAGTTGTCTGTGGGTTTGTGGTGCTCTAACACTTAGGTTGTGGTGTGGTACGGTATTTTGACTGGACGTATACACTATGTGTGGTCATATTTCACTTGTTTAAGCAGTTTTCGTATGGAAAGGCTACTTTGTGTGGCTGTCTGAGCCTGTTATATTACCGGTTATGACTGCCAGGTAAAAGCCAGTGCAAAAGATTTTATTTTGTTAATCGATACACTTCCCTTTGGAAAATAACCTGCTATCTGTCAAAGTAGCACACCCATGTAGTTGCCTAGACTTGAGCCTTTCAGCCTTTCAGCGCTGTCCATATCATGGGTTTAGGGTCACCTAGTTGTTAATGTGTGCAGAATCTGACACTACATCATCTTTACTGCTCACTAGGCTCGTATTTTTTTCACTTTGTCTCACTGCTTGTATCTAGCCATATGCAAACGCTGCCCATGAGTGTTGCCATGAGCCTGAGCAGACTTCATCAATCAAGCAACAGTATCTGTGCCTTAGCCTGCGTTCATGTGTTTGGAGTAGACTGAATGAATGGTTACACTTAATTACGGTTGTATACTAATATCTGTCATCGGTCTGAAACTACAGCGAACACAGAATATCGTAAAAGAATCCAGATGGTGGAAATGCTTATAGCAACCTGGCACAGTGTTGCAGTTCTTTTTGGGGAAGTGTAATTCTATGGTATTTTCTCTCACAGCATCTGATGACTACCTTCCAAGCACAGAGCTGGAACAAGATAGCCAGTCACAAAGTGGAAGGAAAGAGAGGTGAATAACAATACACAATTTTGTTGAAACTTTTATGTGAGTAATAAAACAAGAAATCGCAGTGGAGTGTTTTTGGACTATCCCAGTGAAGCGATTTCTACATGATTGACAACGTGAAACAACTGCACAAATGGCTTATTTATTAAATCTTTATGGGTTATACTTCTTCTGATTCTAATTTAATCTTCTAAATAATTTAATCTTCTTTTTTAGATTAAATTATCTCATTTTAAATACTCTAAAATTTGAAAATCTAACCACAGAATATTTATAAGTGAATTGAATAATCTAGATCCCATGTAATCATAAAAGGCCAAGATCTTTATCTCGCTAATTAGGCACTGGTAACACACCACATATTTATGTTTCAAAGTTAGTGTTACTTATTTAATTGCTATTTTTTTCTTGGTCTGTGTAATAGCGATCATGTAAGCCTTGAAAATTATTTTTCAATAACAGCATGTCCGGAAGTGTTGCATTCCTCTTGTACCACAGAAATCTGTCAATAAATACATTCTTTAATAATGAAAGAGCAACATGTCATACTTTTATCAGTTCATAATTATATTTAAGGTTGTGGAATGAGTGGAACACAAGTTACTTCCTGTTATGACTAATGTTATAGCAGATGTTCCTTCATCAGCCTCTCTTTTTTTTTTTTTTTATCTCTCTCTTGAAGTTAATATGACAAAAAAAATGCAGCTTGTCATGTTGTGCAAAACGTACTGATTGTTACGAAGTGGACACTGGAGACTCCTTCCAGAAATGTTAAACAAACGTCTCCTTACAGAAACTTTGCCAAATCAATAATTATACATCTTTCTTTTTTAAATAAAAAACAGTTTATTATTAGTCTTAGATTATGTGGAGTGTCCGCCCTATGAATGATCTGTTACTACATTAGTGCATTAACCCTGCGATAACCCTGCGATAACCCTGCGATAACCCTGTGATAACCCTGCGATAACCCTGTGATTACCTGGCACACAAATTTATAGCGCTGTAAAACAATAAATAAAAATGCAGGAGGAGGAAGTGCTGGTTTGATAAAGGCTGTCTACCTGTGCAACTCGTACTACAACTCCTTTGTGTTGTGTTTTCAGTTCTTCAGTCCTTGTGATCAATGGTATCCAAGCTCCTAAGCATGAGAATGGACTATCAGGTGGTGAAGCATCCCGTTTTGGAGAGATCATTCAGCTGTCCAATCACGGTGGTGCTAACGGCAGTGGGCGGGAGAAGTCAGAGTCTGACATCCCAAATGAGCCAATCGTGGCCTTTGATAGTGGGAACACTTTTCTGAAAAAAGCAGGCCCCATGAAGCCTCAGCATGTTGCAGGTGAGCTCAGAGGTGAAACCAGTCCTGTTAAAGTACTGCAACATTATACGTGAGCCGAAGGAAAGAAACAAAAATTAAATATTGAAAGATTTATATGTGCTTTAATGCAGAAGAAAAGCTTGTTTGAATAAGCTTTAAGATGTTCTTTAGCGGCTCGTTTTTGAATGCATTGTGACAATTTTATTGTCTTGACTCTCTTATATCTCATATATGATAGTCAGAGTGATGGCAGTGAATTTACAGAATTGCTCCATTTGCTTTATGGAGGAAGCAGATTATACTCTTCACATTATTCTGCCATGTGGTGTTTTTCAACCTGAACTTTTTGAAAAAAGTCTGTCCCTTGGGAAAGTGTCAAACCCATAATCTTCCTCCATCAAAGTAACGTATTAACTATAACCTAGTGCCCAGTCCCATATTTTGGTTACCTGTAAACGTAATTGTCTAGGCTAAATAGTGATAACTAAGCTAACGTAATAAAATAAGGCCAGCTAGTTAGCTAGGTAAGTGCATTAATACGGACTAAGGGAAACAAATGACTGTATGAATTCCTGGGAAGGGGGTGACAGTATGGCCATTGTCCTAAGCCTTTCCTGAAGTTTATGATGTAGCACAGTATGGTTCTGACCTCGACAAAAAGTCATCACACTGTTGGAGAACGTTTCACTGTGAGCTGTGGTTTTGAATGTGGTGTCATTATTTTCTCTCAACATGTTAACTGCGAAATTCCTGCTTGTTGTTACACCTAATAGTCCACTGGACAAGTATAAATAAAAGCTATTAGCGCAGACACAAAATCTGTTTGTCCTTGGCACCTGAGCTACTGATTTATCTACCTCTGGCTCCACTGGAGTGAGTCATAGAGATTTTAGTTCATAATTAACTGCTTAATTTGATTATTATCAGTGTGAAATGCTTTCAGGTCATTTCATATAGGGCAGTCTTTTCACTCATTTGGCTTCTGACAGTAGAAGCTGGGTCTACAGGCCTGCAGCCCCACGCCACCTCCCTTACACAAACACACACACACACACATACACACAGTTTTTGCTCCCTCGTTGCTCTGCATTTTTGCAGGGTCATCTTCTTGCTCCACCCCATTTCTTTGCCTATCTCGGGTGAACACAGCAGGTGGATGTGTATGGGCTTACTCCTCTGTTGCTTGGCACTTTGCCTGACTGAGGGGGTGAGGTGCCGGGCAGGCGTTCACTGCAGGAGCTGCCATGTGCTGAATTCCTTGAGGGGTGCCGAAGAAGCCCGATCTTTCCTTTCTTGTAGGCAAAACTGGAAACGGGAGCTTGGTTCTTAGTATGCCCCATGTGCCCCCAGTAGTGACAGCCATTACTATAACCCCCTGCAGCACACAGCTCCACCTGCTACCCTGCAGACAGGCATAGATCATAAATTATTCCCAAAGCAAACATGGAGAGGTCACACCAGCTCTACAGTTGCAGTCAACATTTATATGTGGTGTGTGCACTGCTATATCAGTTTTTATGTGTTCTTGTTAAGCCTGGGCTGGTTGATATTAATTTCATACCAAGAGCTTTAGCATAAGAAATGATCTCTTTTCTTATCTTGCTATAATTTGAAAGTTCTTATATTTCCTTATGCTTTATTTAGTATTTAATTAGTAACTGTTTTGGAATGAAGGGAGCATGCCCAATAGGCTATGGTACTTTTTAGTGTTGTGCCCAGAATATTTTCTGGCACTTATAAAATGCTATTTTTATTCCAATACAGTTTCTCCTCTAACCACAGTGCTGATCTTTTTTTTTCTGCTCCAGAGGTGCTGTGAGCATCAGAGCTGTTAAACAGAGGTGATGTTAGACGTCTGCCTGACTCCCAGCTCCCTGCCGGAGGGTATTGTGTGATGAAGCACAGCCTGACCAGACCCGTGCCAACCCAATCACTGACTGCTGTTTAGATTGTCCAGAGCATCATCATGGTTAGAACCTGCCCTGTGCAAAAGGGTGTGATTACAAGAAACCACTCTGCTGCCAAGCTTAACTAAACAAGCCCTCACCACCCTCCAAGGTGCATTCTGTCACTATTTATCAAAAGCTCACTCGGCAGTCTGACCTCGCACCTTAGGACAGACCACGCTATGCGTCTCCGTGATCACCAGAGCAAACACAAACATGAAAAAACACGATTTATGGCTGTATTTCTTATCATGAGTTAAAAAGAGAAGTGCTTTGGCTAGTTTGTTTTTAATGTTTAGTTATTTAATGTGATGAGAATTGTAACTACTGGGTACAGCTACATGTGAATAGTGTAAATTGGATTACAGATGGGAGAGGTTTGTGAAATTAAATTGAATGAAAGGAGTACCATGTCTCTGTTTTAATTTTTTTTTTCCATAGGGTGTTCTATTAAAATTTGTAGGCCCTGTTACATAAAATTCCTTACTTACAGAGGTCCGGATAGCAACTAACACTACGAAATGGAGACAACATTTATCTTTTAATGCGTAGCCATTAATTAGTTTGTGGTATAAATAAGACAATTCGAAGTGGTTTTTTTTTTTCATAGTGCTTCACTTTACCACTTTTGACTAGTGTCATGGACTCTGAACAGATGAGACACATCTATTTTGAATTTGACACACTCTTTGTCCACTTTAAACACTCTGTTTTGTTGTCAGGTTTTTTTTTTTTTTTTTAAACAAGCCACATTGCTGGTTCACTAATCAGACCAGAGAGGGCAAATAAACTGAAAAATCTGTCAAGATCTGTGAAAAACTACCCCTTTCTGAACTAATGACTTTAGCCCTGTATCTAGCCCTGCTGGTCTGATGAGCTGCCTTCAGCTACAAAAGAGGATCTGCTACAGAAATCGCTAAACGATGTCTGTTTTCGCCATATGTTGATTGGCTCTTCTACAGTACTTTTACAGGTGCTTGGTTTAGTCCTCTGAAGGACTTTGCTGGGTCTGCATATGGACTACAGCCAGCTGACACCCGTTGTTCTTGATACCTTTCTCAAAGTTAGGTTTTCCCTGTTAATCAGTCTTCTGCCTTGTATTTATTTTTCTGCTGAAATTAGGCAGTGTATAATCACACACACAAGGCTGTTTTGAAAAGACAAAAGCAATAATATAAATGAATAACTTGGGTAAAACTAAGCTAAGTGTAACAATATACCACATGCACATGAACTATACAGTATATAAAGTATAAAGTCTTAATACCCATCCAAGGCTTTACTTAATGGCCGTGAGTGAACAGATGATTTTTAAACTGAATGTGATTGCACCGGGACTCCCGTACAACTGTTCTGCTATAACCACAACACCAGCGCTGGGTCCATGCCTGTCTCAGGCCCTGCATTCTGAACACAGATAATAGACACAGCCTGTGGAAGACTGCTATACCATCATCATTACTGTCACAGCTGTCACATCCACAAGCTGTCATCTCACTGATGTGACTTACAACCGCTTACATCACATTCATTCCTTCTGTTTGCGTTTATCCACAAGACACCCTTATGGATATTCCACTGCAATCCCTTACACCAATGTTTTATATATTTTTGGTAGATTTAGTATTGTAGTCACATTAACCTATTTATTAAAGTAGGAAATTCATTTCAAATGTCCCATGGATGCATAGTGGTACTTTTCATAAAGTGCTCAGGCCTTTATGTTCAATCAGATGCAACTTTAGGTTAATATCTATGGATTAGCATTAAAAATGGATTAGTGACTTCTCGCACAGTAGAGGGCAGTACCTCCATAATACCACTACTTCCTAGATCAGGTTTCTCTCAATTCATATCTTTTATTGTGGCTAGTATTTATTTTTCTTTGTTTTATAAAATAATATGTATTCTTATACTTCACATTTTGAGTGACTTTCCTGTATGTTACCTGTCATTTCTTTGTTTCAGCTTTGTTTCAGTAGTAGGAACCCGCAGAACCATGAGTGGGACGGTAAAAGCAGGGTTTATATTTAGGAAGGTCGCTGTCACTAAGTGATGGTGATGAAACACTGCCAAGACACTGGATTAATTCACAGAGAATGAACAGGAGGGTGGGGGTCGTACAATTTACAAGGCTCTGACGGATATACAGCAGGACATAGGGCCTGTCAATCTAAAAAGGTCCTGTCACTCAAGTAGTCCTGGAATTGTGGGGTATTGCATGATGAGACATGCTGGCAGTTTGGTGCACAGTTTATTGTCTCATCAGGACAATCCTGGGGGGTCTGTTGTTAGCAGCCTGTGACACTAGCAGCCTGGCTCAAAGATCACTTTATTTATTATGCTATGAAGCTTGCCATCCCAAGCCAAGCTGACTTTATGTAAATAGTTTTAGTCTTTTTTTTTTTTTTTTGATTTCCACGTTGTACCTGCCGAATAAACACTACAGTGTGAGAGAAAGTGCAGGTTTATTTGGTTTGAGGTTTGCTTGGATTGTAAATGTGCAGTATTGTATTTTCTTTAGTTCCTTCACTGGTGAAAATGAACCTCATGAACATCCTGGGTGTAAATAATTCTTTTCAACTTCACTGGTGATATTTATCCTATTGAACTTCATGTGCCGTGTCTCCGGCTCGTCTGTTTGCCTTTTCCTAAAAAAGTATTACACACTGAGTCAGCCCCAGGAATCTTTGACCTTGTGGAATCCCAAACATTGTGTAAGTTAAACATGACAATTCTGTGGGCCATACATGCTCTAGTGAAAGGAGATGGTGAAGGCACTTTATAGACCGAGACAGCTGGATACTCAGGCACAGAGCTGCACTGAACATCGGCACCATCAAAAGGCTTCAGCTAAAATGCTGCCCCTTTAACCACCAATCTCTCCCTCTCACTCACACTCACTCTCACTCTTATCTCCCAAGCAACAGGCCCCCTTCCCACAGCTGTTATCTGATGACGGCACATTTATAGGAGGCCACAGCCTAGCAGGCACTCTAAATAAACCTGCTGGAAGTTGTTGGCTTTCTGTCTGTGCAGGGTTCTTTCCGATTGAGTGTTTTCTAGCTGTGCTGGAGCGGTTGTGTTCAAAGATTCGTCCCTGAACGTGCTGGCCATCACTCTTTATCTGTTGTGTTGATACTTTAAGGAGATCACTAGTTGTGTCTGTGATGGTGGTCACAGTCTGTAGGGATGACCTTTAATATGACCATCAAGCAGATGGGTAGTAAACTGGACTTGCTGAAATTTGTGTCCTTTTCACATAGAACCACGAGGGCTAGTGTCAAGTAACGTTGCTCAAATCGAACTCTAAATGAAGATGTGTGCTAATATTACGAATCAGTCTTGTTGATTTGTTTTCCAGCTGCAGATTCAGAAAGATGAAATTTGTGATGCGTTCTGTTTGTGTTCTTGCTTTCATAAATCATACTACCTCCAAATAATATCTGGTCACTGGTGGTCCCTTTTAAGTGATAGACAGAGTAGTGGGGAGATGGACACATTGTGCAGAGCAAAAGATGGGCTACAGTTAGTAAATATATACCTACTGTGTGAACCTACAGCCTTTAAGTGTTCTGAGCTTCTTAAAAAAGGTCCTACTTGGAATATTCTCTGATAAGGAAACATTCTTATATGTATGACTCTTTAAGGGTTCCCTCAGAGAAGGACAAGCCAAAGAACCCTTAAAGTTGTATGAGTGTAAATGGTTTGTGTACCTAATAGAACGACCAAGGTACCTTATAATCTGGCAATGTTGTGTGTGTTAAATCTCAATTTCAACCCATTCACATAAAAATCTCAACTATCCAACTATCCAATGGACTGGCAGATATTTTATTAAACTTTTCATGAAAAACTCATGAGGTTCTCTAAAAGTTCAGCACTAAACTTTTAAAGGAGAGGAATTGGAATGGGGGGAATTAAAATGAAATATGAAAAAGAAGAAAAAGAAAACAGCAGTGGATTAGAAAGAGGAAATTGATTGGGGCAGTCAGGGATGTGTGTGTGTGTGTGTGTGTGTGTGTGTGTGTGTGTGTGAGGAGCTATCTCCTGCTTGCATGTAAATGAAATACAGTACGTGCTTTCCTGTAAACATTGATGCATGTCTTCACTGTTTGCCACACAACGCAAAAGCAGGTAATATAGTCTGTTGTACAGCTTTTAGTAGCTGCTTGTGTTTGTCTTTTAATTTTGTACCTGACAGTGAAGTTTTATGAGCGAGCCACCTGCCAGTGGCCCGCCGTGGTTTTGCCAGCTTTCCGATTGGTTATTTTCAGAACAGGGTGTCTGTCTTCTGAACAGCATCACTGCACACCGTTAATACTGTAGCACAACTTTCATAATAAATCTCAACTTAGACTCCACCAAGAGGAGGTCATGGTTTTGGAGAAATCTCAGACGCAATGAAGAGCGTCAGTTTATTCCCAACAGAAAACAGAGTTTCCGTGGTTTCTCTTTAGGTGCTTCAGTGATGCACGGCTACCGAAAAATCACTGATCTGCTGAAAAGAGTTAATATTGCGTTGTATATGTATTAAAATGCTGAGGGAAATAACTACAGAGGTGTCCAGCACATTGTGTGTTAAATCACAAAGCATAAACTAAACTAGGCCCTGAAGTAAGTCTGAAGACATCTGAAGTAAGTTTAAAGCCTGCATTAAGGTTAGCTGAGCACTGAGCAGTAATGTAGCCTTGGAGAATTTGCTCTTTGAAACTGTTAAACAATTTTGCAAGCTTAATAAAGTTTGCTATACAGGCGGATAATTTTTAAACCCCGCACATGTTGAGGTTAATGAAAGCTAACTGTGAAAGATAACTTTAGCAAACAGATGCCTGATAACTCCATGTATCTAGAGCTTACAGTATTTTGGCAGAAGTTTTGCTATTATTTAAAATGACACTTGCAAAATATCAAGAGTCGATTAAGAGGAAATTATAGTGATTACTTCCCAGTTTGATCCTGGAGGTTATCCACTTCTGCACAATGGTTCCCTAGAATTAATGAGGTGTGTTAAATGGGAAGATAATCTTATGGCCTGGATGGTATTGCCAGGCAACCATACACACACACACGAATTCACACCTAGTGTATATATATGTGTGTGAAGAAACTAGAGAACCCCGGGGAAATCCATATGGACACTTTGAGAACATGTGAAACTTCACACTGACAGTAACCCGAGCTCAGGATCGAACTGGACGCTTTAAAGACGTGAAGCGCCAGTACTACGACTGTACCACCATGCTGCCCAAACCATAACATATAGAAATGTATATAATTATTATATAAATAAAAGTCCATACACATATTACGCTCAGTGTACTATTACTGTTTATTTTCACTCTTGCATTTGGATTTGCTGTTTTAATACAGATGTTTTTGGTTATCCATTCTTGCGCCATCTTTCCCTCTCTCTTTTTTCTTTTTTTTTTTTTTTCTTGCCAACGTTCCTTCTCTTTGTGAGGAAGCCAGTACACAGTACAATAATTAATGTTTCTCAGAGATCTGGGCCTTGGGATGACATGGCCATGCCAGCATGTGCAGATATCTGCAAAGTATAAGAGTTTCTTGAAAACCAAATATTACATAAATGCCAACCGTACGCTCTTGAAAATTTATCGTCTGAAAAGACACTTCAGATATCCAGATAATCTCATTGGAACTGTGATATGGCTACGACTGCAGAATATTCAGGTCTCAGTGATTTTTTTTTTTTTTAAACCTTTCAGATTACTCAGAATGCTAAACACACTGTACACTGGCTGTTTTGGGGACACATTGCCTTTTTTCCACTTTGTTAAATATCAAACATTATTTCAAATCTCTGGCATGCCTCAAAGCTTTTCAAGAGACGTTTGGAAAGGAGAGGAAGGAGACAGAGCTGTGTGTAATAGATCATCGTGTCCCGCCATCTGACGTTAACCTGAGTTGCTCTGGGCGGAGTCGGATCTGTGAGGTCGCCAACCTGCTCCACAAACCACAGTCTGCTAAGAAAACATTTCATAATATTTCTGTGATATTTCTTAAAATAAATCTGATTAGTCCTTAACATAAGTGTACAGCAATAGAAAAGCTTGTTTATTAAAAACAGGTAGATGTAAAATCTTTTGCCATACATCAGGATTACTCTGTATTATAGGTGCAGAACCTGGAGACCTTTGTATATTAGAATAGATTATGATTTCTTGCTGAATTGACACACAGTAGAAGAGTAACATGAGAGCATCATTCCAGGTTATAGTCAGGCAATGTTTTATGCTGTTCTTTATCTTCTTAGACAAATGCACGATTGTCCTCTTGCTTTCTTAAAGGAAAAATCTACTCGGAAGGACTTGCCTCTTAATCTTTTAATTAACATATGATCTTAAATGGCCTTCAAGATTTATTTTGCAATGAGTTTTTTTTTTTTTTTTAGCTTAAATGTCTTTCAGCTACATGTTGGTCTATTTTGACTTTCCTATATTACCCAGCAATGCCATTCGACTGCCTGCTGATTGTGGTGCCAGTGGGAATGACACTAGTCAAAGTAAATCCTGCTTAAAGAGAGCAATGCAGCAACGCTTTAATCCTTTAGTGCGTTCATCTCTCATCTCCTCATCTGTTCACTCTTTTTAAACAGGTTCCAAAGCTTCAACTTTCATGTTAATACTGCTGTCAACTCCATTGTCCTCGTCACCTCGCAAATCGCTAGTTAGACAAACCGAATCTCTTCTGTAACTCATATAGCTGCACTGCAGTCCAACTTTTGCTGTCTCCACTAATTATACATTGGATTTCTCATTAATATGATGTTCAATGTTGCTGGAAAATGATGAGTGGACAAAGAAGCTCTCGCTCTTTTGCTCTTAGGAGCTAACAGCGACAACGTAGCAGACAACCACTAACTTCTCATGGGAATAATGAAAATAAAGCATCAGCCAACCAGTTAGCACCAGAATCACTAAACACATCACAACTATTTCAATATAAACATGTTTACTGCGTTTTAGGATGGACTTTAATGCACCCTAATGGCTGCCTCTTTAGTCACTTGTTGACTAAAATACTCTGGTCATATATTAATTCCTTTTTCTTTTTAATGTGAACCATATCATATCATATAAAGATAAAATTTATATTTTTAATCATACTGATTATAAACGAACTCTAAAGTGTACTGACACCCTAGATACCAAAGTTTTTACTAGGATTAATACATATAATCTCAGAGAGGGTTTGTGTTTTTCCTCGAACAGTCATTTAAATAAAAAAAAACAATCTACTAATCGTCAGATGTCAACACAGAGAGAACCGTTCTCACTCCCACATAAAAAACTTTAGATATCCCTCTGTGCATTGCGTGTTCTGGTGTTTTACTATAAACCAGTGCACTGCTCTAATTGTTTACAATACAATCCTGTAAATAATAAACCAGTATTTTGCTGTAAAAGAAGTACTGTAAACTTACAGCAATTTTATAGTGCATTTATTGCACCTACTGAGATTTCAACAAACTATTCATTCAGACTGCAGTGGAAGTATAAAGCAACCATGTGGTGTATAACCAAAGCCAGAGGATTTTCTCCACTTTCCAGGCCTGGCCAGCATTACTTTATTACAAATAAACTGTGTTCTGAATACATACTGCAGTACCAAGGTTTCAAGCCACAAGCCATTTGTTTTCTCATTGCCTGGAAAAGTGCTGCGTCAGCTGTGTTATGCAAATGCTATTTCAATCAATGAGAAGAACTTTCCAACAGAGATGTCATCATCTTTCATTGACCCCTGACCCCTGACCTTGGGTCCTTGCTTTTAGCCTGTCATGAAAATCGCACCTGTTGCCTATTTTAAAATTCTTTTAAAGGTGACTTTTTTTTATTCCCTGGAGATTTCCAGAGAGAGTTAAAATGAAGATCATTATCATTGCTGCATTCTGGGAATCTTTACAGCTTTAGTCCATTAAGTGATAGCTGTTTAATGCATCTACGGTTGTCTAGACAGGAGAAGTAGACAGCTTTAAATCCAGCATTGCAAAAAGAAACCTAAGCACAATGTTTAGTCTTAAGCGTTTAAATCAGCACTTTGCTTTCTATGGCCTGGCCTGTGGATAGCTTTGCCAAGCTAATAAAGCTACCAGTGCTTAGCTAAAGCACAGTCTGGCGTGGGCAAAGAAAGGATTTGATGGCATTTGTTTCTGATTTATTCCGAGCGAGCACATATTCATCACAAACTGCAGCCAGGTTACTGACCCTGATAAAAAAATGTTTGGTCACCAAGCATGAGATTACAAGTTATAAAGATACTTTTGCATTAACAGAAGTAAAACTCAGTGTGATGTTATGCATTTCACCAAAACTCATAGACAGCACTGAGAAACGCTCAAGAGATCAGAACCCTGTTGCTGAATTCCCCTAAAAAATGCTATCTTTCAATAGACTTTTCCCCAATTTTCTGTGCTCGATAACTATAAAAGTCCATTTTTGTTCAGTTGTATAAACCTTCCATGAAATACTCTCTTATTTTCTTGAAGGAGTGATATGAGATTTGTACATTTACAGTCACCTTTATCCAGAGCGACTTACAAAACTGCTCTATAATCGCCATCAAAAATATCCTCATGCTAGTACAAATAAGTCAGGATCTAAAATACTATCGAGTTAAAAACCCTGTTACAGAGGAGTTAGTACAACTATGTTAGAAATATTAGATGTCTAACAACAATATTCTCATTATGACCCTAATAAACATTTTAACCAAGAACTAACCTTGGTTAAGGGTAAGTGGTAGCTCAGTGATTAAGACGTTGGGCTTCTGCTCAGAAGGTTGAGAGTTCAAATCCCAGCACCACCAAGCTGCCACTGCTGAGCCCTTGAGCAAGGCCCTTAACCCTCAACTGCTCAGTTGTATAAATGAGATAAATGTAAGTCGCTCTGGATAAGGGCATCTGCCAAATGCCATAAATGTAAATATAACCCAGAGCTGGAAAGAACCTCTCTGGAACTGGAAAAGTTAAAAGTTGCTCACTAGTATATACTGTAAACAAGCTGGATGCAACGTGCCTGTGCCAAGTTTGACCCAGCAACCACACAAACTGATTGTGATACTATTTGCTGACTTACTAAAGCCACACTCGACACTCCTGGAATGAAAATTACTCCCTTTATTTCATCATTTAATAATTTCCACTTGACTTGATTTAAAAGACATTCGCCTGCTTATTTAGATCCGTGAAATGTGGGGTTTGCACTGAGAGTGAGCGCTTGTATCAGGATCAAAGAAAGTGCATTAGTGCATGTGTGCATTAGTGAAAACAATGAGGATGAATTTGCATAGCCAGCAATTTTTTTCTGACCCTTGGAGGTGAGTTAAAAGCCAAAAAAAAAACTGTTCTGCAACTAGCATTATGGACTCCTTGTAGAGAGACTGAAGCAGAACACTGAGTCCATTCAGACTAATAATTTTCTCTGGCACAATTGGTAAATGGTAAAAAAATGAGATCACTCAATGTAAAAAAAGGAATGAACAGAACATGCTTCTCTCGCCAAGACAGCAGCAGAGGTTATTATGCCTTTTATTTCGATTTGATCTTCAATGGGCTTTAAGTTCCTCCCCTGACCCATTCAGCCATTAATGCATATTTCCCCTAGGTTCATTCTTTCAAAATAGGGACATTAACTAGATTGCAGGTGTGTGTGTGTGTGTGTGTGTACAGTAGTGTGCAAAAGTCTTAGGCACATGCAAAGAAATGCTGTAGAGCAAAGGTGCTTTCAAAAATAATGAAATTAAATGATTCTACATTTAAAAAAATCCTATAAAGAGCAGTAAACAGTAATAAATGAAACAAAGTCAATATTTAATGTGACGATCCTTCGCTTTAAAAAAAATC
>CM040454.1:702857-743386 GCA_022758105.1 Pangasianodon gigas | reverse complement strand
AAATGAGCTGTAAGTGTTACTGAGCATCTTGCAGAAGCAGCCACAGTTCTTCTGGAGACTTTGACTGTCGACTCGCTTCTTATTTCTGCAGCGAAACCCAGCAGCCTTCATTATGTTTTTATCTGAAAAGTGTCTCTTATGGAATCTGCTGCTTTCTTTACTGACATACAAACATTTTTCTGTAACATTTCATTTTGTGTCGGAAAACTAATGTTTGGAATCTAAAATGTTTTTGTACTGAATCAATAATGTAGAAGTCAGAAAATAAACATCTATAACAAAGTTTGTACTAAAAAAAAAATACAGTGCCTAAGACTTTTGCACAGCACTGTATATATATGTGTTATTTTGCATCCTGTCCCTGTCTGGCCTCCATAACTATAATGTTCTATAGACACCTGAAGACTCCTTATTGATAAATTACAAGAATGTAAATTCACACTTTTAGCAAAAAGCAAAGGCCAGTGTGAATTGACATCATATGATAATCAAGTAAAACTAATGTTTCTTGGTAAGGTGCTGATAGATTACATATATTATCTGATAGGATATAAAGATAAGGACTACTATATGAGATCTTGAACAAGAGCTCCAGCTAGAGTAGCTTCTGGTTAACTGAATGTGGCCATGAATAAAATCCAGATGTGTGTTGGGTACTACTGCCAGAGTTGGGTTTTGGCTATCTGTAAAATCCAGTGAGAATATTAAAGGAGCTAAAGATTTCTGACATTTCATCTGTTTCACAAAGGCATCTTCTTATGATGTGCCAGTATAAGCAAATCTGTATAGAGCTGTAAGATTCAATTTAACTACAAGTTGAACACATGTTTTCTGTAGAACGTATTTAATGAAACAAATAACAGATGTTTGGTTATAATATTTGCAGTAGGTTGGCCTGTTTTGTGTTTTCCTTAATACACATTTGGGTGTATGGTTCTTTATTTGCTCCTCCCTTTTTGTCAACAGAAAGAGTCAATAACGTCTACGTAGATGCAAATACTCTACTCTGTTCTTTACTGAGCGTGTGCATGATTATGCTGGAATATCAGCAGTACAAATATGAACTCTGTCTATTTTATTTGAGAGATAACACCTCACATGACATTTGATTTCAGTATATTTCCTGAATTTTATGGCACTGAAAATGAAATGTGTGTTTTTGGGATTCCGAAAATGACAAATATGGAAGCTGTAATTTTCTAAACTCAGACAACTGGCATGGTGGTGAAGTGGGTAGCTTTGCCACTTCACAGATCCAGGATCCCTGGTTCGATCCTGTGTATGTGGAGTTTTGCAGGTTCTCCCTGTGTTTGTATGAGTTTCCTCCAGGTTCCCTGGTTTCCTCTCACTGTCCTAAAGCATGCAGGTTTGGCTATACTAATATACTAATATACTAATACATGGATCCACCACAACTCTGACCACGATAGAAATTTTACTTAGAAATTAAGTTGCTTCATTTGCCTGTAACTCCATGGGTAGCACCATCTTTATTATCTCACAGCCTTATGACATTGTTAACTGACAGTATATGCTTGGAGAAGACGGCAGGAAGATTAACTTCTCCTTGTGACCATGCATATTGGAATGAAAATTGTGGCAGTCAATCAAGGACACATTTCCTTGCCACAGATCTAAATATAATTAGGAGTCTCTGTTTCTGCTGTTTATTCCCTGTCATGGTCTTGCCTTTCATAGTTTTGCTATCATTTTCCTACTTTGGATCCGGTTATTAGCAGGTTTTAGCATATGTATTTTCTGGTTATTGATAGTCATAGTGTGTTTGTGATCTGTTTAATTAGTTTTCAAATGAGTGTAACATTCTTCTTGTTGTTTTTGTTTCGTTCTTGTAGTTCATTCTTTGAATAAATAACCCACAGAAGCGTCTTGAGTCCTCTGTCTTGAGTCTCTTATTGGTAAACATGCACAGTATGTAGCTATAATGACCCTAACATGTTGTTCTTCCTTGAGCTGACTAGCAAATGCCACAATAAGGCCTGTTTGTAATTACAGGACCGTTTGTAATGCTCAGTGTGGTTGGTTGTGTTTCCTGTCTCTTTCTTTTCTCAACAGTGTTTAGAGTGTGATCTTTAGTCAAATAGGGGTGCTGTGCCTATGAAAGTCCAGGGAGAAGTGCTAGAGAGGAAAGACCAAACTAACCCTCCTTTATTTTGTCTTTAAGAATAACAGTTAAATAATAACTGCTGTTTTATGGGTACGTAATAAATTGTGTGCAATAGGTTTGAGGATTGCCCTGTGATGGACTGGTTTGGGGACAAGCCCTGTTTATTTTGATTGCTCTTCTTCTCCTGTTTTGGGGCTGAGGAGGATGGGTAGAATATTATTATTTTTCATTTCTTTTATTTTAGGTTAGTCATGCAAACTCTTATTTTCTGTTTGTTATATGCATGTCCCTGGAGGGAATATCCACCATGGATTGTTTCAACATAATATGAGAATAAAACTTTATCAGTAAAACTTCATTAATATTATAATGTGTTTTGGACTAGTGGCAGGCTTTGGGCGTGAGGGAAGTTGACTCTTGATAAGCAGTCCCCACTGTATCCTAAGAATTTCTTAGCATACAGATCATTTGTACTTGTTGATCGGCAAAATGCTACAGTTTGTGTTTATGGTGCTTGTGTGCTTTGGGTGCTTTATTGTATTATTTTAAATTTTCAGAGTTAAACTAGACAAGGTACAAACCTCTTCTCTCTGTAAACCTTTACAGATGCAGCAGAGGGGAAAACCTTTTTTAAACAATTTAACAGTATCTCAGAGGGAATCTGAGCAAATATCCTGAACCTAATATTGTTTAATGATGTCACACCACAATTATCATTTGCTGTAAGCAATAATGCCATTCAGAGGTGTTATTCTGAAAAGCATCACAGGGCTACTAAAGATGCTACTAGTACAGTGAGGTCTAATCAGAAAGCCTGTTTGCCCACATGGGTATAGTTCTGTACAAAGAACACACGGTTATTCAACCCGAGTGGCACAATGAGTTTAATGCTATTAAAAATAAGAAAATAACAGCCGATTATTGCCTGGAGATTGTGACTGTTTGAATGCCATTCAAAGACAACAACTCTGCAGTAGACATCAGTTATCTGCATGGCTGTTTTCCACTGTGCGCCACTGTGGAGCATTTTAATCCACTGAGGAACAGCCTATTTAGTAAACATGTTTATTCACTTGTCACATCCTTAGTTACAGTTACAGGATATGCTCAGAAACCTGAAGGCATGGCAGCACACCATATTAGCATAGTACAATACCACAGTGCTAAAAGTAAATTCTTAACTCATTAAATTAAAGCCTGATTTCTCAGGTATATACTACAGCTGTAAACACAGCCATGTGTTTGGTGTAGTGGGGTAACATTTAAATCATTATTTTCTTAGCAATATACACAAATATGGCCAAAAATATTGGGAAAAGTATGGCCACACCCATTGCTAACAAGTGCATAAAACCAAGCACATAGCCATCTATTTATCCATAGATAAATATTGTTAGTAGACTGGGTCATGCTGAAGAGCTCAGGGACTTTAAACGTGGCACTGTCATAGGATGCCACGTTTGCCAGAAGTCAGTTTGTGAGATTCCTGCCCTGCTGAAATTTCTGCCCCGGTCAACTGTTAGTGCTATTATTATGAAATGGAAGCGCTTGGGAGCAACAGAACCTTAGGCAGTAGATCACACAAACTCACAGAGCAGGAACACAGAGTGCTGAAGCATGTAGCATGTAAAAATGACTCTGGAGCAGTGGTAACATGTTCTCTGGAGTGATGAATCAAGTTTCACTATCTGGCAGTCTGATGGATGAATCTGGGTTTGGTGGATGCCAGGAGAATGCTACCGACTGGAATGCATAGTGGCAACAGTAGAGTTTGGTGGAGGAGGGATAATGCTCTGGGGCTGTTTTTCAGGGTTTGGACCCCTTAGTTCCAATGAAGGGTAATGTTAATGCTACAGCATACAAAGAGATTTAAAACGATTGTATGCTTCCAACAATGTGGCATCAGTTTGAAGAAGGCCCTTTCCTGTTCCAGCATGACAATGCCCCTGTGCACAAAGTGAGCTCCATAAACACATGGTTTCACAAGTGTGGTGTGGAGGAACTGCACAGAGCCCTGACCTCATCCCCACTGAACACCTTTGGGATGATTTGGAAAGTCGATTGCAAGCCAGACCTTCTCATCCAACATCAGTGCCTGACCTCACACATGCTCTTTTGACCTAATGGGCATAAATTCCCACAGAAACTCCATATTAATGCCCATGGTTTGGAATTTGATGTCAAACATACACTCAAACTCATATATGTTTGTGATGGTCAGGTGTCCACATACTTTTGGCCATATAGTGTATACATACACTATATGGCCAAAAGTATGTGGACACCTAACCATACATGTATGATATTAATATAGTTTAAATTAATTTCATCCAATTATATCCATATGATATAATGTCTGTGGTTTCTGAATCTTGAAGAAGGAATCTGAACTTCTATGTTCCATGTCTGAGGTTTGGTCTTGGCCTTCCTCTCATCATCTCTTCATCATGTTCATGTCAAATATATTAGTTCTTATTATCAATAGGATTTAAGCTCTGAGGGTCTGTCTGGCTCTAAAGGCCTGTGCAGCATGAGCAGTTTGTAGAAGAAGCAGCCTGTGACCAAAGCCCTAACCTATGCCATCTCAAAGCAGAATTGCCAGGAGCAGCCTCCTTCTAAAACAACACATCCTGCCACAAAAATGGTGACTGGCTAAGGCTATAGGCTAAATCCGGATGTTCCTTGGACAGATTATTAAGGTCAATGACCCAAAAATTAAAAAAAGATGTTCTCTAGATATTCTTAGTTTCTCAGGGAACTGAAGGGGCAGGTCTAATGCTATGGTGAGAAAGGCTGGTTTTATTTTCTTCACATCTTCATTATTGCTCAGCTCCTGTGGCTCTGCCTGGGATAGTATCTTTGTCTGAGCACATACACATGGTGGTTGGCTTTGTGAGACGACCAGGAGTGACTCATTGTGGTTTGTAACAGCATTCCTCTCAGAAGCTCCTGAGTGAAAAAGCACTCTCATATATCAGATTAAGGGTAGGAGAAAGAGGGGAATAATACAGAGCCAGAATGTTTGATGCAAGAAATCTATTGTGAGGTTGGTTCTTAACTAAGTTTGTGCCAAGAATTCTTAAACACATCTGTATCTTGTTAGCCATGACTTTAAGTCGTTGAAGATGGTTTATTTACCTTGTTATCTTGACCTTTTGCTTTTGTTTAGTTTGTTTCTTGCTGTTTTATACTATAATTAATTACATCTCAAACAATATATGAATGAAGAAAGAATTTTCCGCCTTTGGTTTAACTTTGAATTCTGAACTGTAAGAACTTTCATTATCAAGGGAATACACCCTTGATGGGATGCCATTCCATTGCAGGACACCATGCACATACACTTTCACACACTCATTCACACCTAGGGGCAATATAGCAATTTAGCTACTGGCATTTACCTACTGGCATGTTCTTGGAAGGTGAGATGAAACCGGAGAACCCAGAAGAACCCCTCACAGGCATGGGAAAAACAATCCGAGCTCAGGATTGAACCAGAAACCCTGGAGCTGTGAGGTGGCAAAGCTACCCACAGTGTCAACATGCCACCTGCTAGCCGTATTTCTACTTAAATTAAGGAAATGAAGGTGTGAATGTATGAAAGCCAACAGAAATCCCAGCTAGAACACATGGAAATTATATTTCAAAGAAGAGCATCAAGGATACCATAGCGCAAGAAGATATATATTTTGGTGGTTTTTTTTGGGTATATATATATTTTTATAAGGGATTGGGTTGCTTAATTAGCACTGGTGAAATATGGCTGAAATGAGCCTTGCTGTAAAGAGACACCAAGACCATGAACTTGGTGAATGAAGTCAAGCCCAAGACTTAGTGACACTGACATAAATAACAGTCTACAAAATGTGAATACTGATATAATGTTACAGCCTAGCAGATGACCTAAATCTGACCTAAATCCAGGGTATTAAACAAAAGAGGAGTAGAAGGAACAGCTTGACAAATAAACATGATTTAGTCAACACATCTGATGACCTTAAGGTAACTTTAAGCAACATGCCGGCTATGGGATTTATTAGATTTTAATGTCAGAGCTTGTAGGAATGCGCTCAAATGCTCCTTCTCATGCTGACTCATATTCAAGTGAGTCATCTAATCCATATAACCTTAATTATGGTCATATAAACCACATAACCTTCTTTAAACTATAATTAGTAGTCTGAGTAAGGACCACCACAATATGGGAGAAAACTAAGGTTGTGGGAGCCATGTGTGTGTTTTATGATAGAAACCCAATGAACACTGAGTGTTCTCCAATGGACCAAGCTTCTGGCCTTCTCTCATTACCAGTGATATGCTGGAACGCTAACTGTAAGCGAGACTGATAACAGCCTGCAATGCTGAGTGACAGCGCAGGGAGACGGCATCAGTGGATCAGGTACTAAATTTACCCATCACACAGGGGAATGAAATTGAGAGCCACCTGTGCAAAGAGCTCAGATGTGCTTGAAAGGTTACGTGCATAGTGCAGAGGGTCAGGGAGAGCATGTTCTTGTGATTTCACTTCAACTGTAGAGAACCCTGTTTATTGCAACCGCTACAGAGATTCTGCTTGTAATTCTTTTTATTGAAATAACAGCTCACACACTCCCTGCCATGGGATTGAGGAACAGGTTTATTTTGCAGCTTGTTGAGATAGACTCTTATCTGGGGAGCAGAGAGCAGCTGCCGTCCTCACTCATTAATCCTTTGCTTTCAGCATCTATCGCTCTCTGAGAGTTCCCAGTGGAGAAGGGCAGCTGTGATACATGTCTTGCCTACAGGCACATACATCACTGTTCCAAGCACACTACTTGTTTTCTGTACAACAACAAGCTATGAATATATCACACTCTCAATAATAATATCTATCTTAGTCCTCAGTGGATATAAGATCCACACAAAACAATTATCTGGGCCACACATTTTCTGGTCTGACAGGCTAAACTTGAAGTTTGAAATACTTTTCGGGAACTTTATAAGTAATGATTTGCCATTTTAACACCTCAGTTAAGTAGTATCTGATTTAGGTGCGTGACAATATATCAGTATGATGGTCTGGTTTAATTAGGAATTTTTAAGGAAAGGTTTATTGTAACATTATGCTGATTTCTCAAACAATGTTATTTCTACATGCCATCCCTGAGAAAATGGTATTTTCTGCATTTTTATGATTAGCTGATGAAGAAAGCAAATCTCTGTACATTTTACACAATATTATAACATATTCTCCTTGCACTGCTGGTTTAGTGTTATACAGCATTTAAAATGATTTCCTTTGAGCACCTGATTTCCTGACTTCATGAGAACAAATTAGTTCAAGCTTGCTATTATTTTCGTCAGTTTCCTATCAGTAGCCGAGCCGTTATCAGCCTTCGCTTAGCTGCATCATTTCCAAAGCAGAATTGATTGTAGAAAGAGGAAAGAGTGAACTTTAACTTCTCGCATGAAAACATCTGAACAACAGATTCGTTTGGGATTAAAAAGGCACCCGATACCTAAAAGGTGCCTATTATCAACATGTTTTTCATGGTAGCTAAACATTAGCCAATCCTTATCTTCGCTAGTTTCCGAGGTAGCATAGTTTTATGTGCTTGAAGCCTATGGAAAGGAACACTGTTGTCCATCTACATAACTATTTATTTAAGCCTGACGGGGCCAGTTGAGTTTATTTCTTTCTTTCTAATAATCTTTTTTGCTACCTGGAAATATGCCCTTGCTTTAGTGGATAATCTGACCTGGATAATGTAGATTTGTGCCTTCTGCTGTAATCAGAAAGACTGTCCTGTGTTCATTCCAGTTCATACTGAGCATCATTTCAACACATTAGTCCCATTTGCCTTTACTCTTCTACAACTGTAAAGATTTATAATCCCACTATCTGGCATCACCCAGAAGATAACTGGTTCCCTTTTGTGTCTCTACTCCTGAATTCTGTAAAGCTGCTTTGTGATAATGCCTACTGTTAATGTGCTATTCAAATGTAACTGAATTGAATTGAAAAAACATGACATTGGCGGTGATGCAGTCACTGATTTGCATTTCTACCTTGACAAGCTACAAGCTGCCTATGATTTAAAACAGATAAGCTACAGCTAAACTACCCTTTTGATAAAGCTGCTAGGTACTCTACAATTTACTTAGAAAAAGTAGCTAACTACACTGAAGATACACTATATGGCCAAAAGTTTGTGGACACCTGACCATTACACTCATATGTGAGCCTTCCCCCATTGTGTTGCCACAAACTTGGAAGCAAAGAATGGTCAAGAATGTCTTAGTATGCTGTAGAATTACAGTTTTCCTTCACTGGAACTAAGAGTCCCAAACATGTTCCAGCATGACAGTGTCCCTCAGCACAAAGCGAGCTCCATGAAGACATGGTTTGCCAAGGTTGGTGTGGAAGAACTTGAGTGAACCGCACAGAGCCCTGACCTCAACCCCACTGAACACCTTTGGTTATTATTTGTTAACCACTCTTAATAAGAAGGAGTTAACATTACTTAGCTATAAAACAAGAATAATCAAAAAAGCAAGAGATACAGAGAGAGAGAGAGAGAGAGAGAGAGCTCACTTCTCTACTCTTGGTTCAGTTAGTTTCTACATCATTACCTGGAGACAAAAGTACCTGGTTATTGGAAAAGCTAAATTATTTTGAAAATAGCTCAGATGCTGCCACACTAAATAGTTACTAAGTAGTTAAGCTAGTAACTAGCCTCTCCTCAACGTTGGATATCGGATTGTTTGGTTATCAGATTGTATAGTTATCATACCATGACTCTTTGACTGTGGCCTAACCAAATTTAATTTGAAGCACCTGTTATCTGAAAGTAGTGATTTTGAATCTTCATAGTATTATTTTTTAACTGAATGTGTTCTTTGAGTGGATAAACCCAATGAATTTTACATATGCTATGCATACCAATCAATGCATTTTATGACATTTGTAGGAAAAGGTTACAAACAAGAAAAGACAAGATAAAATTTTAGAAGCCTTCCAACAAATTTGATCTTGATTTTCTTTGTTTTTCTGTTGAGTTGCTTTTCTTATGTGTTCTGTGTTTTCGTGAGCAGTGTATTCATGCTTCATGCTAGTTTGTCATCAGTATTTGTTCCAGCGATGGTGCCAGGTGCTGTTGTTTCCTGCTGACATGAATTATGATCCAATCATAGTCATAAGCAATATAAATATAACTGCAGTGGTGGAGAGTTCATCCGACTCACAACTTTCCCAACTGCCTCTCTCACGCTCTCAACCGCTTGAGATTGTATCCATCTTAACTTTTTAACTTAAAGCTTTCCACAGAAATGCTATAGACATGTCAATATCAAAAAGTCATTTAACAAGGCCTTTGACGCAAAGGCTGCTCTTTAGCAGTAACTCCACCTCACCCAGCTGCTTGGAGTAAGTTTCATGGAGAGCTTTTATGAGTATCCCACATTGCATTATATGAAGAGTTAATTTAGGTCTGGATTGTTGGCAAGGAGCTGTAAGTAGGGGATTAGAAACTAAAGTTAGCCGAGGCAAGAATCTAGGAGAGGGTTTTCTAAACAGAGCAGGAACTGCAATGATCACTGCTGTTTGCTCTTTTAAATAGAATGTCATTAGCTCTTTTGCAGTTTGATTAAACATGGACTGGGTGATATAATCGGTATTTGTATTGCATGGAAGCCTCTGAGGAAGTGTATTAGCGGACATTAAAGCATTGTATACCATAATGTTCAATTAAGCTGTAGTATGATAAAGATATATACAGTAGATATACAATATAACAGTTTAGATCATTGAAAAATAGCCCTATTTTTTCTTTCTTTCTTTTTCTATTTCAGTGTCTCCAACAACTTCCTTATGTTAAATCAACAACTTTTTCATATTTAAGAATATATGCAACTTCCCCAGACCACAAACAGAAGCAACATGTTCCACACAGCTAATCACACAAACTTTCATTATGGCAACACCCTTAAGGGTTCATGCCTGCTGCACTCCCATTGTTTTCCTGTTACTTCAAACCTCACACTGGCTCAACTGCTCAAGATATTCTATTAAGCATGCCAAAACAAAACCTTATCAGAGTCGCCTGCATTCTCAAAGTTTGAGTCAAAGCCCTAATGCTCAGATCATTTACCCTGTTCAAACCAGTGAGTCACTGAGACCACACCACCATGAATGCGGAATGTCCACACCACCAACTTCCTGGTGCCATATATAATAAATCATATGTGGACAGATGAGCACTAAGCAAGGGGGATATTACAGTCTATACTTCCATAATGTAACAAAAAATAAATACTGTATTTTCTAAACAGTGTTTGACGTATGTAGCATTAGTTTAGAATACAATAGAGTAGATGAACATCTCCCAGCCTTTAAGAGTTTGATAGTTCAGTGCAACGCTGATAAAGATACTCGACAGTCACTTTGTTGAAAAGCATTCACAGAGTCACAGAACTCTCTAATGTGGTGTCATATGCATTGGCTGTTATGTCAGATTCAGCACAGCAGTTAGTGGTGCATGCTATATTTGATGCACAACTTTGTTGTTCTCAGATGATTGAGCATGAGTCATACCCAGGAAGCAAACAGATATTCTAAAACTAGAAGTGTCTTTGGGGATTGTGAACAATTTGAGTCTATGTCAAACTTTAATGAGAGGCCAAGATAGTTTTAGTCAGCTTCCACACGTAATGATTTTCATATGGCCGTCAGTCTGTTACAAGACACAGTATGTAGCAGAACATATAAAATTCTCCAATGAGTCTGAAATGCAGTTTCCTGTATGTTGACATTACATGATAAAGTCTATTTTTTCATCTATATTATATTATAGATTTCATACATTTTACTTAATGTAATTATCACACTTAAAAAAATAAACTCCAAACTTCTCCCCTCATTCGCAATGATGCAGTGTACCTGAAGTTTGACATGTTAATACCTTTAGTCAACACTTGAGTTTGATGATTCTAATTAAAGTCTGATAAAATCCCTCAGATTGTGGCACCTTCTTGGGTTCCACTCGCCGTTCCAGTAAGTGCTGACACAAGCTGGTGCAAACTGGTGAGGTCCATGACATGGAAACATCTAGAAGGTGGCAATACACTAAGAAAAACTAAGAACATTCAGTTGCCTCCACAAACTGGAGTCTTCTGCATTAATTTGAAGTTAAACTGATGCAAGAAACACATCCTGTACTACAAAAAGTGCTTTAATGACATCCACAGATCTGCATGCTGCTACCTGTAACTGACATAAATACAGACGAATCTAGCTAACATTCAAGACTATACAATCATGATGTCTACTAAAAGGCTTTATAACAAAATCAATTCCAAAAAGATAATTGGATTAATACATTAAAATCACAAGACAATTATCAACTAATTAATGTTTTGAAATTAAAGCTGACCAAAAATAATGTAACCAGTTTTTTCTGCTTGCATGAATGTGATATCTAAAGCTCATGTTACCTTTCACTCACAGCGCATAATATATTTACTATGCAAATGTTTCATTTTTGAATATTATTGAACCAGTTATGATGCATGATTGGTATGCACCAACATTTGCCTTTCAGTATATGTAGAAGATCTTCATGACCAGGGTTTGGCAGAATTTGACAAACTACTATAATGTAGCTTTATCACATTTGTATGTTAAACTCATTTAGATGATTGTAGTAATATTATTTATAACTGGTCACTCCTACAAATATATTTTACATGTTATATTTTACATTTTTACACAAGTTACTTTGCATTCATCTCTTTTGTCCCTCATCAATACTGTTTACTGGATGACAGCCATTTTGAGTCAGGGATGTTGTCTCTTTGGGCTCTATGATGAGTTACATTTTGATTCACATTTTTGTGCTCCTAAATGTGAATCCATTGAGACCTTTTTATTTTCACAGTCAGCTGTTTGAAACAGCTTTTCAGACCTCTGTGGGGGTTGTTCAGGTAGGAAGGCTTGTAATGGAATATCAATATTTTGTGCTAAGGGGAAAAGGTGGCATGAATGCTGGGCTCATGACGGTGTACATACAGCAACAAACAGTGGTTACTAGGCACAAACTGAAATTTAGTTAAACACTGAACAAAGGATCCTGGATTGCCTTGACTTGCTGTGTTCAACAAAAACAAACCTATAAAACGTTGTAATGTAATGAAAGCTTCATGATCAGTGTGCTATAATTATATCTGGCATTTGCTTTATGACATTTTATGTTTTAGCTCTGACTCCTTTCCAGTGACATTGCGCAGGTCTAACAGTGCAATCACTTTTACAATGTTAGACTACTCTAACGAGTCCTGTCCAAAGAAAGATAGTAAAATATTTTCATAATGCCTTTACAATGTTTACAATGCAGATACCAAACAGGCACACATTCTTGCACTGCACATTGGTATAATCCCAAATCGCTTTGAATGGATATCATGCTGAGATCAAATAATCCATAATGTTTGATAAGTGTAATACACAAGAAGCATGTATTAATAATGTGCATGAGGCTTACATAAAGGCACAAAGAAAGAATAATTTAATAATTTAATATTACTGCAATCTGATGCAACAGTTAGCAGATGGTCAAAATGCCATAAAAACACAGCCATGAAAAGATACTTGGCGATGTGAGACTACTACAAATCTTTGATGGGAAAATCACTCAGGATTTACAGTTTATTTTCTCTTGATGTTGCCTTCTCCTCTAAAATGTTGTGAAATCAGACTGGCAAATGTCAGAAAGATGATGAAGAACATACTATTGGAATAGCAGTTTATATTGGAAGGCATCATACTTAAATATTAGTCAAGCCTGAATTTTGGAATTCACCAAAGTACATAAAGTTATCATTTTCCAGATAGATGCAGGACATTGTGTAACTACTGTACAGTGAAGTAAAGTACCAATCGCTCTGATGCCTGTGTGCACTGATCTGTTAAGACCTGAGCATGGTAAGTAGACTGCTGCCCATTTCATGTCTCAATCCACTTTTCTCTTTGCACCAACAAAAATATTCCATTGATATGTTCTACTAACGACTCAGCTTACAAATGTTCTAAGACTCTTTTGAATGAACCATTTCATTCATAGTTCTCCACTATGTACCTGTATACACAGCTGACAGACTTCAGGATATTAGATATTAGATATAGAAAGTATCTCGTTCAAAAACATCGCTGTATTGTGCAGTATCACAATGTCAATATCAGAAGTTCAGTTTGCATTAAATCATTTTGGTTAAGAACAAATTACACCCAAAGTCATCAGTAAATTTCGTTACATTACATATTTTGAGTGTTTCAGTATATGTATGCCTATGTTCATATTATCCATGTCAGAGCATAATGCCGTATCAGCCAAAAGTGGAATTATCTGAAGTCTAATGTTTTGCTATTTAGCCAGTCTAATCAGCATCTTCTTCTATGCTTGGCCTAACTAAAAAACAAAACAAAACAAAAAAAAACAGTTCCAGTATGGGCTCTGAAATGGATTGGCGTTCCATGCAGGGAGAATAAATGAATGAATTCCAATATGATGAAACTGGTCACCATCTGTTCCCCAGTCTTGATACTTGGTTGGAAATTGCCCTTATATGACCTTCTATTGACTAATGATAAAACTTTCATAAATAAATAACACACAACTATTGCACTAAAGAGACTCGTAAATCTAGAAAATTCGAAGAACACCCGTTGAGGAAGAAGTACATATATCTGTAAAAACATGCACTATTTTCCCTTTAAACTACTTCATTTGTTTATTCAAACCTCTGACCTTGTGTTGCAGGCATTCAAATTTACATAGTGCCTTTTACACCAGTCTTATTACCAACATGCTCATGATCCTTTGATGAAAAGTTTGTTTTAATGGAAACTTTAAAAAAAAATTTTTTTTTAATTGTTGCTTAATATGCTTAATATTATTAAGGATATAAAGATTAGATCCTGCCCCACAAAGTAGGTCCCAGAGTCCCATCAATTATCCAGTTATCCACTAGCTATATTGAAAATAACTAAGAAGGTATCATGTTATATACACTCACTGTCCACTTTATTAGGAACACCTGTAGACAGGCTCATTCATGCAGTTATCCAATCAGCCAATCATGTGGCAGCAACACAGTGCATAAAATCATGCAGATACAGGTCAAGATCTTCAGTTAATGTTCACATCAAACATCAGAGTGAAGAAGAAGTGTGATCTCTGTGATTTTAACCGTGGCATGGCTGTTGGTGTCAGATGGGCTGGTTTGAGTATTTCAGAAACTGCTGATCTCCTGAGATTTTCACACAAAGCAGTCTCTAGAGTTTATACAGAATGGTGCGAGAAACAAAAAACATTGAGTGAGCGACAGTTCTGTGGGTGGAAACGCCTTGTTGATAAGAGAGCTCAGAGGAAAATGGCCAGAATGGTTCGAGCTGCCAGGAAGGATATAGTAACTCAAATAATCACTCTTTACAACCGTGGTGAACAGAAAAACATCTCAGCATGCACAAACCATTGAACCTTGCAGCAGATGGGCTACAACAGCAGAACCCTATCACACTGGGTTCCACTCCTGTCTGCAAAGAACAGGAATCTGAGGCTATCATGGGCACAGACTCACCCAAACTGGACAAATGAAGATTAGGGAAAAAAATCACCTGGTCTGTTTACTCTTGATTTTTTGCTGAGACATTCAGATGGTAGGGTCAGAATTTGGTGTCAACAACCAGAAGCCTTGTGTCAGCAGTTCAAGCTGGTGGCGCTGGTGTATTGTTGGGGGGAAAGTTTTCTTGGCACACACAGCCTATCTGAGTATTGTTACTGGCCACACGTATCCCTTTATAACCACAATTTACTCATCTTATAACGGCTACTTCCAGCATGATAACACTAAAAAGTCATATCAAATTAGTTCCATGAACATGATATTGATATCAGCGTACTTCAACAGCCTCCCCAGTCACCAGATCTGCATCCAGTACAGTACCTTTTTTTAAGTGGTACAATGAGAGATTCACAGCATGAATGTCCAGCTGACAAATCTGCAGCAATTACATGATCCAATCATGTCAGCATGGACCAGAATCTCAAAAGAATGCCATAAAGAACTGAGGCTGTTCTGAGAGCAAAATGAGGTCCTACCCACTTTATCCTGATCAGGGCCATGGTGGATCTGAAACGTTAAAATTATGCAAACATTTAGATAAGTTTAGTACAGTTGAACATCCCATTCCAAAACCATGGGCATTTATAAAGAGTTGTTCTCTTGTTGTTGCTATAACAATCTCCATTCTTCTGGGAAAGCTTTCCACTGGATTTTGGAATGTGCCTGTGAGGATTTAGCCATTCAGCCACAAGAGCAGTAGGCAACATCTCTGAACATCTCAAAGGTGCTCAATGGGGATTAAGCCAGGGATCTGTGCAGGCCATTTGAGTTCATACTTCCATACCAACCTTGGCAAACCATGTCCTTATGGAGCTTGTACATAGGGGGATTGTTATGGAGCTTGTGCATAGGGGGATTGTTATGGAGCTTTGTGCATAGGGGCATTGTCATGCTGGAACATGTTTGGGCTAGGCACTTCGATTCCTATGAAGGGAAGTCTTAATGCTACAGCATACAAAGATACTGTAGACACTTGTGTGCTTCCAACTTTGTGGAAACAGTTCGGGGAAGACCCGTGTATGAGAGTGATGGTTAGGTGTCCATGTACTTTTGGCAATATAGTTTATTTATTACTAGCATGTTAATAGTGTAACTTTTACATTATTTAGTCTACCTATAGCTATTTCAACTTTTACTCAGATGAAGGGGTTCTTCTTTCATGACTGGAATTATTAGCCTTTCACCTGTGGTGGGAATTCAGTACCCTTTTTAATATCTTTTTATGAAATGGAATTTATTGTTCAGTCTAAAATAATTAAGCAAGCGTAAAGAGACAGGGAAGCTGTCAGCTACGGGTCTGACAGCTGGAATGCACAGACGAAACTTGGACCCCCTCCAACCTCCCCATATTACTGCACTAAAGAGTAGGTGAAAATAGTACGCCACCTATAGTATGGCATGCTTTGGTTGCATAGTGTTGTGGATTACTATCGAGTGCTGGTAGTTTGGGATTTGGGACTTCAGAGGAGGAGGAGGAGAAGAAGGAGGAGGAGGAGAAGAAGAAGGAGGAGGAGGCAAATTGAACATGTGTGGCGCCTTTGCATAATTGTGCCCTCATGCTCCAGTCTATACGCGGTGCATTACGCAGCTGTGGATCAAGGCGCAGGTCAGTGAGTGAGCGGCTCTGCTCTGCTCTGCTCTGCTCTGCTCTGCTCTTCATTCCTCTCAGGTTTAAACTGCTGAAAGAGGACACTTGGATGTTACCGATTTAGACATTTTGCTTCAGTCAATCAGTCAAAGTGTGATCGATGTCTCTGAATGAGAGATAAGCAAAGAAGACTGTAGTCTTTGGAAAAACATCCGATTCGGGAATCTGGAACCTACAAAGTCGGTGAGTGTTTTCTGAGAATAATCACTGATGTTTGTAAAAAAAAATAGCGCTGATTGTATCAACAAGTAGGACTTGTAAGATTCATAACTTTCTTTGCAAACTCATCAACAAGTCATCCAAAAGTTATTCCACCCTTCTACTCCTCATTTCTAAGGCTATAAGAGTGAAACATCTGGATTCGGGTGATGATGTTTCTGTAGTTGGTGTATGATGTTCAGTGCGCATTGGTTCCTTTCAGGAGCTAGTGAGGAGCTGAGGATCTGTCTCAATGCCTTCTTATCTGAGTTAAAAGTGTGCTGCTGAGGTCCAGCACACATGCAGCTCATCTCCAGCTCTGCAGACACGTGTTCTGTCTAATGCTCTGTATCTCTGTGTTTATCAAACCTGCCTTCTATCTTATTATTATGAGGTGTTCTGAGTAGGTTATGACACTGCTAATATAAATCACTATAAACTTCACACAAATGAGCAATATTAATAAATGAATTTTGTCTTTTGGTAGTAAACTAGTAGCTAATTACACTATCAGAAAAAAAGGGTACTAAACTGCACCTATCCTTGGCACTGGTGTGGTACCTTTACCTTTACTCGTTCACCTGGAAACATGGATATAGTGTACCTTTAAAAATGATTTAAAGTTCTTAATTGGGCCATAATAACGTTTTAGAGTAAAGCTTTAAAGGTACACTAAATGCACCTTTTTACGTAAAAGATATATGCTAAAGGTACAAAAGATGTACGGTTAAGGGTACCACGCCAGCAACAAGGAAAGATAGAGTTTAGTAGCTTTATTTCTGAGACTCAACGTTTACAGATTTTGAAAACACTGGACAAATAAAAGTTACAGAATATATCGAGTGAAGTTCTGTGGTAATAGAAGAGTTTACTTTTCATAGAAGAGTTACTTTTCATCTGCATGATATCTGAATAATAAGCATGGCTTAATAATGAGATGCTGGTTTCTATCTTTATTTAATCCTCTTTGCTCAGTTTATGGAGTGTTGTCTCTGAGTTTTTGGGTGTTTACCCATCTGTATCTACGTGAACATAAAGCTTGGGTTTAGCAGCAGAACAGTTAAGTAAATGTTAGAAGTTGTTAACATTTGCCTTGTGCAGTTTAATATTTGCCAGTATTTGTAGTAACTTCCTGAAAGCTCCACAGTAGCCTACCTCAACCTTCTGTCAGACTTCTAAACCAACTTCTACCAGTTCCACAAGATCACTCACCACCTGTGGTCCACTCTGTGTGAGATATTTTGGAATAAAGTCCAACTACCAGTTGTGTTCTTTAAAAGAGCTTGTTTAAACAATCTGTGATGATAATACAAAGAAAACCTGCGTTGAATATACTGATAGAGTTGCATTACACTGAATATACTGCTATACAAATAAAAAAAAACCTTCAAGGAGAACTCATCAGGAGAATACCTTCAAAAAGGATCAAAGTGTGTGTGGGGTTGTGGAGATTTGTATTTCTCCATCATGCTGTAAACAGATTGTTCTCGCCAGGGTTTGGGGAGGAAAGCCATGTGTGGTCCATCATGAATGTAGTGCGGGCATCGCTGCTCAGTGAATATATAGTATATAGAGAGGCAAATTTTACTGCACCATGTCTCAATTCAGTATAATAAGTAGTAAATAATTTTACAGATTCATGTTTTATATAATTATATATGAGCTTGATGTTGAAATCCCAGCAGTTAATCCTAATCTTGGAAATGAACACATAGGGTTAAACTGCAAACCATTAGCTCATAGTAGCAGACTTTTGTCTGATATTACTTCTGTTACTGTGTATTACTTTTCTTGTCGACCATCACACTATCAACCATTCTATTAAAATGTGAATATCATCGAATGTCACTGTGTCAGTTACTTATAGTTACTACTTATTTATTTTACTGCACTGTTAAACTTTCAATTGTCTGTGAATAAGAGGAGCTGTTCCCCTGTTTATGTCTCACAGATAGCGAGTGTGACCGGAGCTGCCTGTGTGATATCCCTGGCCTTAATGATAGCGCAGTTGATTGAGTGGTGGTGCTTAGTGCTGCCGTATCAGGTTGCTTCACAATTGTTCGCATCAGCTTGAACCCCCTCAATCGAACAGGTGATGAGGCTTAAGCTGCAGTTGCCATTTTCGGGAGGCATTTGTTTGCATGTGCGTGCATATGTGTGTGTGTGTGTTTTAGAGATAGAGAGCAAGCACGTGAAGGACATGGGAAGGAGGTGGTGTGTGTTTTGTGGGTAACAAATGCCCCAGGATATTTCGAACAAGCTTTTTTTTTTTTTTTTTTTTTAGACATCAAATCATGATCAGGGAGTACGTTCTCTGTTGGAAACAGCTGCTCTTCACTAATCTCCTGCTTTCAAAAGCATCTCATTGTTCCTCCCACCACTAGAATCCAGTTGTTCTTCTTCAGAAAACTGAAAATAGAAACCAGTCATATGCTTGCATGTCAGCATTAGCGAGCCATGTTATTAAGATTTTCCGTTTACAGACAACTTGCTTATTTATCATAACAAATTAAGAGAAACATGATAATTTTTGCTAATGTGAACAAATATATCATACTCATAGCCAACTACAAATACAGTCAGATTTATTATTAACTCCAAACCATTGAACATAGTGTCAGTCTTAGCATCCTTTCATATGCTAATAAACATGGGCTGTTTAACAGCAGTGTTCCAGAGTGTTTTATTCCTCTTATACAACGGCAATTTGCCAATGCTAACAAATTCTTTAATAAGTTCTCCCTTGAGAAAAAACCAACAAGTGTTGCTTGTTATGTTACTGAGAAACTGCAAATCCTTCTGTCACACGTAAAGTTACAGTTTTACCTCTGACTTTTACAAAGCACTGTCACTGGAGACTCCTTCCATAAATGCTAAATAAACATCTTCTGACGGAAAACTTAACCATATCAACATTTATACACATTTGTAATCTGTTTATGTGGAGCGTCCACAGTGCAAGTCCCTGTGCATTAGCTGTTGCTATAAAAATGATAATATATTAGGATGAGCACACAGATATAAACCTGTGATTTGAAATACAGCTGACACCACTGTCAGAGGCGTGCTGTAATAAATAAAACGGTTAATATCTTCTGATTAATCAGATTTAAGAATTCAACAGAGCTGTGGTATAAATCTCATAATGCAATTTCAAGATTCCTATTTGATGTCTGGGTTTTACATCATTAATAAGGGTTGTGATTGATTGATTAAAAGTAAGTACAGGCCCTCATTTGATTAACTCATCAACTATACAACAGCAGTAGTTAAAGATTTTTCTCAGCATACAAAGAGCTCTTTTAATCTAGACAAACAGACGTCACTTACAATCAGCTGTAGTTGAGGCCAAGCTTACATTCACCAAGGATAAAGACATTCAAACTCAAGTTGTCACAGCTCCTCACATTTCCTGTGTTAAGTCAATACTATATCAGATTCTCAGTGGTTCAAAAGTGTACACTTACACTTTGTTAATATTTGTTGGCATTGCCTTTTAATTGCTTAACTTGAATCAAACACTTGGGGTAGCCTTCCACACGCTTCTCTCAATACCTTGTCAGAAATTTTGCCCATTTTTCCAGATAGAACAGGTGTAACTCAGTCAAGTTTGAGGGGCTCCTCACTCGGACACCTGTTGTTGTTGTTGTTGTTGTTGTTGTTGTTGTTTTTCAGCTCAGTCCACAAATTTAGTTCCAAAGCCATTTTGTTACAGCTTTGGAGGTATGCTTAGGATCATTGCTGGAAGACCGAGTATTTTCCTCAGTATTTTTAGATAATCCTCTTTTCGCTTGATGCCATCTACAGTATTTTCTCAAGTGTACAATCCCTTTTCCTGCAAAACACCACCACAACATGATGCTCATCAGATTAAAAGCCTCACTCTTTCTCCTCCATACAGAGCACTGATCATGTCTGTTAATCCCTGGGAGTTAATTTGTGCCTCTTTCCTGAATGACGCAGTGTCTGTGTGTCCCAAGATTTTTATATTTGCATGCAACTGTTTGTGCAGATCCTCATGGTACCTTCAGTTGTTCAGAAATGGCTCCTAAGGAGGATCTGGACTTGTGGAGGTCCCCAATTTGTTTTCTGAGGTCTTGGCTGAGTTTTTAAGATTTTCCCATAGTATCAAGAGCAAAAGGCACTGGCCCATAAATCCAACCACAGGTGCATTCACTCCTTATTAACTCCTATTTATGAGGTCAATTGCACATCAGAAGCTTCTGAAAGTCATTACATCAATTTCTGGAATCTTCCATACTGTTGAAAGAGAAAGTCAGCTTAATGTATGTAAAATATTTGACCAGCTAGAATTCTGATATAGTGAATTAAAGAAGAAATAAGTCTGTTAATAATCAATTGTTTTAAAATTACCTCATTTTTAAACAAATTCTGAACAAGTAGATGCCCTTATTGACTTGCCGAAAGAAATGTGTAAGTTGTGAGTTATGTGAGTAAACTTTTGGCCTCAACTGTACAATAAATTAGGGATATAGATATTTAAATTGAAAAAAAAAAGAACTGGTCATTTTTAATAGCTATGAACTGTTTGAAATTTTTGCAGTTTTTAATTTTACTTTAATGAGTACAATTGAGAATTTTCTATGTTTTTTTTTTTCTCCATATGGGAATGTGATGCACTATTGAACCCAGTTCCATACATTTTCACTGTTCAAACACTGTTGCAAACAGTTTGCATAGTTAGCAAAGAGCCTCCCTGTCCTGAAGGAGATTATGTCCTTTGAGCCAAAAGCAACAGCTACCCAAAATGAAAAATCTTGCATTTTATAAATGGGCAGCTGCACAGTGAATCTGCACTGTGTGCTGAACAGAGATGGCATGTGGACTTTCAGTGTTTGGTCTGCAGTTTTTTATTTAAATCCAGATGGGCCTCGATATAAACAATATTTCTAATGCTGAATTAGTATAAAATTTTAACTCTTAGCAGTATGAATATGTATGAATATGTATGAATATGACAATATGATATACCTCTTGTTCACACTAATAAATGTATGATAATCATGAATAATCTATGATCAGGATGTAAACTTATATGAGGTTCAAAATAGAAAAAAAAATTAGCAGTTTTGTTCAGTGGAAAGATCTTTCATCTTGGACTGCCACGTGTATGTATAATCATAATCGCTAGCAAATTAAAAATGAGCATTTTTGAGTTTTGCCTAACAAATTAAATACACCTCAGTTCTTATTTATTTTATGTGACTGCAGTTGGGAGTTAGTACATAGTCTAGATTAAAAAGGTGCTTTATTTTTATGGTGAGAAAATGTTTCATTGCTGAGTGGCTATAGTTAGTAATAATTAATCAAAGAATTAAGTTCACTTTATTATGCAGTTTCAATTCTGAACGCTTTATTACATGCCAAGTACCAGGCGACTTAAACCTGAGACATACACTAGTGTACTCGTAGATGACACTGATAGACAACAGCTCCAAATGCCCTTTCAGCACCTCTAGAAAAACATAAACCAGTGGTTGGCCATTAAGATTGGTAAGTTAACTGTTTTCCATTCAAGCTTTTAATGGATGGCAAATTTACCCCAAAAATGCCTAGTATTTTACAAGATTCGAATACCTGTAAAATGCCTATAAACATTTTGTAAATGACTATATCATAAATCATACAAACTAAAGAAAAAAAACAACAAATACAACAAAAAATACAACATAAAATACAATATTAAGGTGTTGGGCCACTGTGAGTCACAGAACAGCTTCAGTGTGGAATACAGATCATCAAAGTTGAACTTGAAGTGAAATTTCACATGAATTTGTTTTAATGAATATAATTTTACATGTGAACAGGTGAACAAGAGAGTTACCTGCTTTGTTATTGGTGCAAATAATCTTGTAGGGTGGGTCTGATTTGACTGCTGGGCCACAATTTGTCAAACCCTAGTATAAATAAAACTACATTTTTTTAATATCAAGGTTTCCATATTTAGGCTTAATTTAAATATATGGAAACTACTTCCTCAGTTTTAGCCACCCATCTTTGCAATGCAACTGACGTAAAAGTGTGGTTCTTTTCTATGAATTTGACAAAAGTATCTTTATGCTTTAGTATCATGGCTATCTCAGTGATATTTCCTGTTGCCCTTAAGCCTATGTTTAATCAAAATCCATTAACTCCAACGTAGGAAGTAAATTCAGAGTACCATCATTATGTGTTTTTCAGTGGCTGGTTTCTGCTACATTCTCTGACAGGAACCTGTAAGCAAGCTCTCCAGCAGTGATGTCTAAGACACCAAGATCTTCTTCCAGAACTTACTCACGATCAGCCTCCAGGTCAAGATCAGGTTCTGACTCTCGCTCCCGCTCCAGGTCTCGAAGCAGCTCGCAGTCTCGTTCGAGGAAGCACCGCTATGGGTAACTTCCTGCTCAATCATACCTAAAAGCCTGTGGTTAGTGAATGTAGCCCTTACAGTTGCTAAAGTGTTACCCACAAATACTGCTGCTAATTATAGTATCAGGTTCAGGTTTCAAGCCACAGTTTCAGTGAACAGTAGAAACCTGAGAGCACAGTACACTCACATGAAACAAATGAATGGATTTTAACATCCTGTTACATGCTTTAAATAACAGTTGAAGATTTTGCTTAAGGTATTTATTTACAAAAGTGAATACTGCGGTTCTGTGCATTATATAACATAAGACAGAGTAGCAAGCCATTTAACTGAAGGGCTTCACTGCTTGATTTAAATGAAACCATTTAAAAACAACTTTAAGAAATTAGAAAGCACTCCATAAATGTTTCAGCTTTGTAAAGGATGTTCTGAAGAATGCAGAGAAAGAACAGATGTCTTATGCAAAGCTGATGTGTAATTTCTCTTGAGTGGCTTATTCCATAGTAAAAATGAAATCATGTTGTAGAAGAGCTGCCTCTCAGGCCACTTTATGTATCACCCTGACCCTACCCAAATAACTTACTTCTCTGGAAAAGTCAGATTTAGCTTAAAGTTTCAGGTTAGTCAGTAAAACATACCCTATTTGTAGCATTTTTTTAGGATTGTGGCTTTATGAGGGCTTACTATGATTTTCAGTATGAACAGGATCATTTCCAGATTTCTCTCCAGCTTCTTCATTATACTACAAATGTAAATTGATCTGTTTTGTCTTTTCCAAAATGCACAACAAGGTGGTGGCACATAGTTCTTTGCAGATTCGTGTGTTGTGTTGTTCAATTTGTAAAACAAAATTTTATGAATACAGATACAGGCCTTTAGTGATACAGTAAAGCCCAAATCTAAAACCTTTTAATTTCTAAGAAAGCTCTAGAGTCTGAAATGTGCAAAGCTTTTATCCTCAGTATGTAGGAATATGAATTGTATGAGTCTGTTAAACTCACTCAAGAACTGAATCTGAAATTCACTTTTTTTAAATATAAAAAGAACTTATTATATTTATACTCTTAGCTGTATTTTCTGGGTAAGAATAGTGTGGCGTAACTGGCAGTCAGAAAACCTCCTCCTGCTTGGCAGTATAAGAGTGGAAATCTTTCCCAGATGACCCATGTGACTGAGTCTTTCCATACACACTCAGCACAAGAGATGCAGAACCTTTCTCACTCTCTATAAGAGTGCAGTGCTGCTCTGAGTATCTCTTTTCTCTTTATTCCAATGAAAAAGCTCACTGGGTGAGTACAATTGTGCATTAAAATGATTAACAAGACTAATTACAGACGGTTAATGAATCAGTTTAGCTTGCAGCTAAAGAATAGTTATTGTGTTTTGCATATGTTCTTTGCATCTGCTTAAAAAGCTAAAGTATTTTCTAACAAATTAAATAAGAGTTAAAATTAATTTCAGTTTCATTACATTGTTAGTCAAAAGCAGTTGCAAACATTAGATAAGTGGCATGTGAGTAAAGAAAGCACATGGAAACATGGCCATTCAGACGCAGACATTTCGGGGAAAAAAAAAAATCTATGAGTGTTTGAAAGCAAAACATCACATGTTTTTTTTTTTTTTTTTAAATACTTTTTGCCTTGTGTGTTTTACTTCAGATTTGACGAGTGAGTGCTGCTGGAAAAGTAAATTATAAGAATGAATATAATAAATGTTTCTGGCATTTCTGTGATTTGAATGATTGTAATACATTCTGCATATGCTCCATGCTAAGAAGTTTATTTGAATGTGCACATAACTGGGTAAATATTTGTATTTATAAGAATTCTGAGAGTATCATAGTTAGTATGGTTTAGCTGTTTATCATGTATGAATTAGTGCGTGAGTGGAAATACAGCAACAGAGAAAAAGATGACATTTTGGGTTATGTGGTGCTCTAGGGCCACCTTGTGAACAAAATACTCCCTGCAGCTACAACTCAAACTGATGCTGAACTTACGTCATGTAAACAACTGCTATTATAAAACTTTACTTGATTTTATAGAAGACATGCAATGCTAAATGTAACTCATACATGGAATAGTTAGTTTTTGATGACCTAAATTGTTCTCTGTGTGCATCAGATATTAATGAGCATGCAAACTTGGCCCAACTTTATACTCAGTATATACTATATACTCAATCAAGCTTTGTTCTTGTTATCTTCAAGCTCTAGATCTCGCTCTCGGTCCAGATCCCACTCTCCATTCCATAACCGGGGACGGAAACATCCACGGGAATATCAGAACCATCGGGAGTTCAGAGGTTACCACAGAGGCTTCCGGAGGCCTTATTACTTCCGGGGCAGAGGGCGAGGCTTCTTCCGTGGCCGATTTCAGCGTGGTGGAGGTGGATACAATAATTATAGATCAAACAACTGGCAAAACTTTGGCCAGTATCCGCAGCAGAAACAGCAGAAACAGCAGAAGCAGCAGCAGCCGCACCACCAGCACCACCAGCAACAGCAAAAGCAGCATACTCACAGCCCCAAGAGGGGACGCTCTCACACCCCCAAGAAACGTTCAAACAGCCCGCAATCCCTAAGTCATTCACACCGCTCTGACAGATCTGCATCACTGCAGTCACACCACTCCTCTTCCTCCAGCTCATCCCAACAGATAACTGCTTCAGTTAAGCAGAATTCTAAGGCTGGAATAGAGGTTCTCTCTGCACCTAAGGAAAGCCAGAAAGCTGGAGGAGGAGATGCTACACTGTCAGTGCAAGGAGCACAACACCCAGAGGTAGATGGAAGTACAAGTGGAGAGAAGGCCCCTAAAACATGGCTGTTTCCAATAAATCATGACAGCAGCCCAAAGAGGGACAGTCCACATATTCAGTCTGCTGTCAGTGCTGTCCAGGACGATCCAGCCTCCACTGAATCAGGTCCTGTGCCTGGAAATTCAGGAGCAACTAGCAATGGTGCCACCTACAGCCAGACTGTTGCTTCTACTCCCTCTAACAGTAGCCCTCAAAAGAAAAGTCCCACAACAGTTTTCTCAGGCTTTGGGCTTTTTTCAAATGCTGACCAGGAAGAGGATACGGTTGCCATCTCTATAGCTTTTAAAAAGTAAGCTAGTTACTTACTTAATACATAATTTGATCTTATTTTGCTTATACTTGCAAGTTAGGTGTTGTGGGTACAGAGATTTTAGCTGAGATGATTATACAAGAAGAATGATTCAGCCAGTGACTCAGCCATATATGGCAGCTGCAGATACTTTTGCTGCCGAACTGATATACTGATAAGAAGAATTCTTGAATGTGGGATTTGGGTCAGAGTATAAACTGAAATAACCCATTTCAAACCTTTTGTGGGTTTGTGAGCCAGAGAAAAAGTAGTGGCTACTGTTGGATATGGATTTTAGGAGAAAAGTCATGCGTTTTAATTATACTGTAACTGTCAAACAAAAAAGTGATAGTTTCTGAGAAAGACCTCTGAGAAATTCACTAAAATCCCTAAAACAAGCATTCCCAGAAATCCAATCATGAAGTTCTGTGAATGTTTTGCAGTCAGGGAAGCTCATTTGGGTAAGATGGTTAATCATAGTATACATAGTATAATAGTTATAGCTATGATGCTAAGGTATTTATTTTACAACTGTATGGCCTCAAACTTGACAAGTCTGATGTAGTAATTAGCCATAATTATTTTCAACATACATGGCAAGTATAGAATTCCCAGAGACTTCCTTTCTGGAGTCCTTTTATAGATTTTTTTCTTTTTATAGTTACTGTTTTGTGACTATGAACAGGCATAATTAACTGCCAAAATCTCTTTCTTTTGCTTCTCAGATTCTTAGAGGAGCAGAGGAATAAAAAGCAGGCTCTTGCAGATAAAAGCATGGAGAATGTGGCAGACAATGGAAATGCATTTCCTGAAAATAGAAATAGCAAATGTGAAGGCACTTTTGATCGTCTGTCTGGTCCAAAACTGTCCAGGCCTGCAGAACAAAACAACAAAAAGGAGAGTGAAAAGTACAAATACGTAGACAATTTCAAGGGGAACACATCATCCAATAGTTTCAGGCCAGCAATCCTCTCTGAAGAGGGGGAGGAGGAAGAGGATGAGGACACTGAACCCCATCTACAGATGAGGGTTTTGGAGAATGAAGTTCCTAACCGTAAAAGCAAAGTCGCAATGTCGGCTCGTGAACTGTTTGAGGAACATCTCAGGAGGTTGGATGACAGAGCATGGGATGATGAGCTTGAAGCCTTTCTAATAAACCGAGAGAAGGAGAGGGCTGCAAGCATTCTATCTGCTCTGTCTAAGAGGGAGAAGTTTGCACGTAAGTTTGAGGACCTTTCCCCTGAAAGACCCTCAAAGGTGAAACGAAAGGACAAAATGACATTGAGTCCCTCTCCCACATACAAAGCTCCTTCACGAAGGAGCAATGAGTCCCAAGAACAAGAGATGTTCATGAATTTGGGTGATGAATCCTCACCCAGAGCTTCAGGGAAAAGAGAAAGAGAGTTTAGTCTGAGGATGGATTCCCTTAGTGAAGATCTGGCAAGGTAAATAATTCCCTATTTTACTGTGAATTTTTTCTCTTTTCAAATGTATGATTTTTTCCATATTTGGAAGGTGTTTTTAAAATCTTAACATAGAATTTAATGCTCCATAGTTATTAGTTATTTACCTACATGATGTTTTCTCATCACTGATGAGAAAATTCAGCTTGATTTCTTATTCGTGATCCGTGTAAAATCAGCTGCCTTTGAGTAAGTCCAATTCCAAATAGCTTTATATGCACTGTTCTCACTGCGTAGGGTAAACATCCCATTATAGCACTACTTAGTGACATCTCCAAATTACCATTACGTAAACGTCTTAAACTTTTCACTTTAACAGAACTATTGCCAAAGTGAACCTATTTCGTAACTGGAAAGAAAGAACCAAAATATCCATAAAACCCTAACTTAAGCTCTTAGGAGATCATTTAAACTCGCAGTAAAATGCAGAAACAATATCAGTTCCTTTGAGGAAATCTGGACTCCATTTTCACAAAACCTTGAGCTAATCCTTATTTCCAAGCTGAAGCATAGCTCTTGATAAAGCATAGCTTACTTTTCTTTTCTTTTATGTCTCTCTGTCTTTTTATAACTTCTAATCATGAAATGAAATCTACAGCCTCCCTTTGAACCTGTTGGTTCAAATTTGCATTTCTGTGATGATTCCCATTTCTATTTCTGTTTGTGTATTTGTTCCTGAATTTTTTTGTTTTGCTTTTGGGTGTAACATTATGGAAAAGCAATAGAGGGGGAAAATGAATAGCGATGACTAAATGGCAAGTATATTTATGTTAAATCTGAATTATAGCCTAAATGAAAAAAAAAAGACATAGGGGTGGCACTGGACTCCCTACCTAGCGCACACTATGACCATTAGGATGCCATTTGAGAAACCTTTTTTGAGTTTGCACTTAGTACCATGTACATTTTAATGTAAAATAAGCTATGTGCTGTTTTTTTTTAATCAATGAAAATAAATTTGTGAATTTTGAGTAGTATTTTACTGCTTATGTCCATCACTAGTCACCCCTACAGGTCATCCTAATAATCCCCCTGTTGAAAAAGTGTTATTAGAGCAACAGCATTGTCCAGATTTCAGATTGTGTGCTGAATGCTATACTAAAGGATGCACCAGTACTATTTTTTCCAGATTAAGTACGAGTACACATACATGTTGTACTGATATCGATACTGCTACAGAAAGATTAATTGATTAGGGATGCCTTAGACCATTTAATATAGCTCTGTTTATGCTTCCCCATTTTAAACAGTAGTCATGAAAAGTGCATTAAGGCTACTAGGCTCACTCTGTTTTCCTTTGATTGCCAATATTAATCATGTCCAGATTGCTGTCATTTCAAGTTATCTGTTCATTAGCACAACAGTGTACACTAAGCTTACGTCACATAATATCACGTTGGTATCAGTGTATTTTTTTACCAGGAAGATTCTGAATCAACTAGCTCATTATTAGAGTGCTACGCAATACCAGTATCAATGTATTGATGTATCCCTAGCTAACTGTATTGCAGGGTAGATTTAGTAGGATAGATTTTAACAGATATTGACAATATCAATCGACACGACAAACCTGCCTTGCAATAATTTTTGCTCACAAACATTTTGCAGAACAGAGAAGACTTGTGTGAATAACTCAATTACCAAAGAAACCTAAGTGCACATACAGAAAGCATTTTTCTGTTGACAGAAATGACCGTACATCATTCAACTTGCTTTCACCTTTTCTTTCATCATGATGAGACACTGCAGTGTGTTCCAATACTTAAAAATCTTTTCCAAAATCCAATGCACAACAATGATCTTCTGGATAAAATAAATGGTGAAATTCTGCTGTCACATTTGGTTTGTACAGCATGTTTAGTCCTACTGTATATGTTGTTCTGGTTTATTTGTTCTTTGTACTTTGAGAAATTATGCACTAGTTATTAAGTGTTGTTTATTATGTCTTGCAGATCATCTGTTTTGCCTAATGATTGGAGGAATACTATGGATCTTATGCATAGCGATAAAAAGGGACTTCAGCACCGTTGGTGTAATAATTTATGCAGGAGCACAACAGAGCTGTTTGCACAACATGTCATTTCAATTGTTCATTACGTCACAGGTGATTACAATCTCTATGATATAATGAACACTGCTGTTACGGTTGTCAGATTCCATCTTTAACAATGCATTGTTTTATATGTGGTTCAACAGATAGATAAGCTTAACTCTTCAGTGGAGTTGATGGGTGACGCAAATAGGTTTCAGCAAACTATCAATTATGTGAACTGTACTATTTAAATTACATTCAAACCCATATCCACAGCCAAGCATCAGTTATTTAAAGTGAAATGATATTCAAACAGAACAAATAGTTTAATAAAAATGTGCAGATTATAGAAGAATCCATGGCATTCACTGGCCACTGGGATACTGTTATACTGTGCCTTGATATTTCACTTTATCTCAAAACTCATAAGGAATCATCTGTATTGTGCAAGTGGTGTGATTTAATGGAATATCAATTATTAAATGTGTTTTAGTTGTGTTTGTCTTCATGTTTATTTGATCAAACCTTGGGCACAAATGGATTATTATCAGTAACCAAATATATCTATCTCCCATAGCACAACATTTCTCTTCTTCTGGAATGACTCTAAGCGATCGGTTTACCATGTACCAAAGACTAGCAGCTGAGAAAGAAATCATGAAGCCAAGAAAGAGTCCAGAGATACACAGGTATTGAAAATCTTATTTCTGACTTTGGTTAATCAAATTTTTCTTACATTGAGAAATTGCAGTAGCCTAAACTTTAGGATCTTTATCCCCCTAAAAATTCCCAAACTTCTTTCTTTCTTTGTCTTTTCTCCACAGGAGAATTGATGTTTCTCCCAGTGCTTTTATGAGGCACTCATTCCTGTTTGATGAGTTGAAAGGCTCCGGGGATAGCAGCTCCAAGGTGACAGAAAATTTTGAAATATGCCATATTTTGGAAAAGAATGCTGCAAGAATGAGCCAGCCAGAGCATCTTTAGCATCCCCCCCTCTCTCTCTCACTAAGCCCCTGATTTTCTCTTGCAAGAGAGACATAATCTCACTGCTAAATGAAAGTGAGATGTGAAAATGGGCACATTCAGTTAATTGTGTTGTAAATTTCCCCACAACAATTGAAGGTTATGCTTTACTGTGGGTACAAGCCTTCTTAAGGCAGTTGAGTCAAGAAATGAGCAATCATAAATGGAAGTGACCAGTTGCTCCCATGGCAAAGCCATTCAAGGGACTCTTATCAAACATCATAGTAAGTATTCTTCTTCAAAGCCTGAACAGAGCAAAACAAGCCAAAAGCCCTTAAAATACTTTCATGTCCAGTGAAAGTATTGTGATGTGGTGATTTGAGCTTTCTCAATTTGCCAATGCTTGTTCTCTACAATGTTTCAAAACTGTTTAAGCTGTGGAAGGATTCCTGAATTGAAGATGAAGTCTTTAAGGTCCTGATATCTTTAGATTTTTTATTTAAAGATGAATGAAGTACTTTTTTCTAAAGATGAGTGAAAGTTCTCTGTTAGTGCAAAAAGGGGTTTCACGTGTGCTGTTAAAACTGAGGAAAATTCACTTCATTAGGTCCATTTGCATGATTAAATCATTTGTGGAGTTTTCTTGTCTCTGTCCCTTCCCATGTAGTTTTGAAGGACGCCAGTAGCATACACCACAAATCTTTAGTCTGGCCACAACGTCTTTTTGTCTCCTCAACACAGGCTGAAGGTAAACAGTTTAAAGGAGATAAAATGGATCTTCCAATAAATGTTGAGCAGCGCAAAAAATATTCAAGCCGAGAGACAAATGAGAAACAGGAAGAGCGAGGGGAATTACGGCAAGCTCCTGAATCAAGCATGGAAAGCTCTGAGAAATCATCCATACGCCACAAAAAATCAAAGTAAGTTCTATAGCTCTATAAATTGTATATATAAGACACTGAGAAATATTGCCCCAGCATGATCATTAAGAATATCGGATTACTACCTAATTAAAATTTTAAAATTAAAAATTTTAATTGTATTTAAATATTCATCAAACATACCTCTTCCCTAGAAAGAAAGATGTTTCTGCTCCTTTTTCCAAAATGTCTTTTTTTGCACTTGTTCTTGTTGCTAGTTCCATTAAGCAGAGACCAGCTATTTCAGCCGAATGCTCATATTTTATCTCCTAGAAAAAGCAAGAAAAAACGAGAACGTTCTCATTCCTCCTCCTCCTCCTCTTCCTTTGTTCCTGAGGAGGAGACAGATTCTACAGAGAAAAGCTCGGCCCAGCTACAGGTCAGAGAATGTGTTGGATCTGCAGAGACGGGACAGGCACATAGAGGATTTGTAAGTGTAATGTATTTAGGCTATTTGGTGATCTAAGTTAGCTACATAAATATACTATATGGCCAAAGGTATGTGGACATCTGACCATCACAGCCATATGTACTTGCTGAACATCTCATTTCAGATTTACAATATGGGTGTGATGATCAGGTGTCCACAAACTTTTGGCCATATAATGTATTTAAGCAATATTGCACGAGCAATAGTACGGTTACACTGAATATCAGCACGGCTGTGATTTGGCTTCAGTATAACCGCACGATTGAGAGTGTGATATTGCTTTTATACAGCAGTGTCCTAAACAAGAAATTAATATTGAGTAAGTGACATTTCAGACACAACATGGCTAAATGTTCTGTTTATTTTTACTCCGCTAGTGGAAATAGATCCTGAAGAAGCTACACTTACTTTATAGCACGTCAGCTAGCTTGCTAGCCAGCTCATGTTGATTTATACATTCCGGTTAAAGGTGATTCTGGTAAAATTATCTTCAACTGACAAGCTTTCATATTTTAAGCCAAAAGTTATATTCCTTTTATGAAAAGTATTGTTTGCCGTGTCCACTAGCACTACTGTAGTAACGATTTCGAACTATTTCACATGGTGAACACACACTGAAACCTCCCACTGCAGTTACAGGAAATATAGACAATCTTGGAGTGCCGCTTAACCAATCAAATTAGTGGACCAGAACTAACTGTTGTATAATAAAAAAGTATTATCTGTATTTAGACCTGGGCTAAGTGGATGCTTGTATGCTTTCCTGTGTGAGCAATTGCCTGTTTTCAGTTCACACCTTCAAGGTTGAAAAAATATTCTTGAGCACATGAGTTTCTTAATTGCGTCTAGGAAACAATTACTTGTTTTTAAGCCCTGCCAAAGTTCAGAGTCTAAACAAGAAATCCAAATAAGAAATAACTGAGACACACTTCTGTTTTGGGCAAAGTTACATGCAAAATGCAGAACAGTGTTTATAGTTTTTCACAATTGCTAACAAGCATTAGTAACTACCACGTGCATATCTCTGTCTGTAAAAACACAAAGCGTTATACATCAGTTTTCCCTTGGATGATAGAAGCTATTTTTAAAACAGAATGGCACAGTAATTGTGCCGAATAGGCCATATATAATAGAAAACTACAAATAACAAATTACAGTAAATTTTATGTGTGCAATTTTGAAAATAATTGCTCTCTATGCACACTTAACTTTGTATTTATTGACACTACTGTGTATTTTGCAGCAGTTCCGAATACGAGGTAGGGGTTGGAACAGAGTGAATTGCCTTGGAAAAGATAGCAAGTGCAATAGCAATGCTCATGTGCCAGGTCATTCCAACAACATGGACTGGGATTCAGAGCAAATGGCCAAAAGCAAGAAATACTACTTGGTATGTTATGGTCTCTTCAGTAACTTCAGTGAAACACTTCTTTTTCCTCATTCTGAATCCTCCAGAGACCATTATTTCTGCAGGCTCCTTACTCGCTCTATACATTTATTATACAATTATATCACTTAAATCACTTAAAATTAAATCACACTGAGAAACAAATTCAACAGATAAGCCCAATATATGGACAAACAAAGGTATAATGAACCTAATTACTATTAATATTGGGGTGGGGTTTGCAGTTAGCTGTTCATATAACATCATTTCTATAAAATCTAATGAAATCGTCCTTGCTCTTAAGAAGTCACACATAAGATCAGGTTGGAAATATTCTATTAATGGATTGTATGAATATTAGAGACCTTGTAGTTTGCTAAAAATGTTGGTTATTTCCAGACACCTGTCAATGCTAACCATGGCTAGCTAATAATGCTAGTATTAGCTAACCAGTAAAACTAATAAAAAACATTATGTTTTGAATGTAACCCTGTATTAGTGTATTAATAAGTGTAAAGACCCTAACTGGCTAAAATGACTAACTTTACATTTTCACTTCCAGAGAAAAAATATCATTTTTAGTCAAAACCAAATTAATTATTCTCCATATAAATAATCAGTATGATTATATTCTCCATCATCATATACAAAAACTTTTCATTTTCAAGTTATTTAAATACATAGAAGATCATACCAGGAGAATTTACCCTGACAGGCATTTTCCCACATTTTACCTCTAAATTGCTGTGATGTTTACACATATTCCATAAACACACTGCACTATTTAAAATATATTCTCTGTCTACAATTACTATTACTTCCATCTTCCATGTTTTTAATCTTCAATATTTAGTAATTTCCATAATTAAAAGCAATGTAGTTATGACCTATATTGAGCATAACAAATTTTTCTACTTTATGTTTTGCAGCTAGATGAAAAGGATGTTGAAGGTGAGAGGAAATGGGTGGATACCCAAGCGCGTGGCCAGTGTGCCATTCCTCGTGTCAAAGGTCGTTTCATCCTAAGGAGGCCCACCATTTCCATCACCACTAATAATTCTAACTGGAGCCATGACAAGTTCAAGGCCAGTGGTGATGATGGTGAACCAGGCAACAGGGACCACAAGGAGCAAAACAGTGCGTGAGTCATTGCTGAGGCAGCAGGGGCTAGTGAAGAATAACTGGCAGCTTTCCACACTGCCTAACCCCAGGTGGGCAGGACTCTCAACCCTATCCTGTGTTGGTGGACGAGACCAGGGAACTGAATCCTCACACACCAACGTTAGCAACGTTGCACTTATCAACAGGGGTGGGATGCTCTAGTACATTTAAGTCTACTTCATAGGAGACCATTAGAAGCCCAGCTATTTCTTTTACTGGAGATATTCTTAACCCATTTTTTTAAAAGCCTTTTAGCACTTTTTATGAATTTTTGTGCACCTGTGATTGTTGATTTTCATGCAATAACTCGACAATGATCTTTAAAGCATTGTAACATATAATAGATACCTTCAGACCTGGATATGCTGATCTGATTTTGCTTAATAATAATGTAATAATTTGGTGTTGATATAAAGTAAACTCTCACTGGACTTGTACCATATACCATACCAGGGTTTTCCATTGGACAGAGGTCTGTTCTGACCTCCCATCATGAACTCCTGTCAGCTCGAACATAGATTCATATGGATCTATTGTGGCAGTAAACAAAATTATGAAAATTATCACTGTTTGTCATGTATAATGACCATTGCATTTCATTTTCTGTTGTGATGCATATTTTTCATGAGACTAAATTTTTTCTAAAGATTTTCTCACCATGTTGACCATGTCTCCTTGTCCTTGTATGTCAGTGCTGTGTATTTATAGCTGATGGATTTCTCAGCAGTTAGCTAATTGTTCATGCAATAAATATCTGCAGTACTTTATCAGACTCATATCTAAGTTACTGTGTTGAGTCGATTGTGGTGTCCATATTGAAACATCGCTCACATTTAGACCCAGGCTTTCAAACAGTGAAGGCCAAAGATTGAGAAGAAAAAGCATCACTTTCCCATATTCACTCACACCATGGGATCCACCTATCCACCTAAGCTTGTATCGTGACTGTCTTTGTGATGTGTATTGTAGATTTACTCAGCCAACAGCTACAATCTTTTCCTTCTATGTACCTTTCTGGATTGGTTTCCCGAAGGACAAAGACGGTTTGGTTTCCCAAAGGACAAAGACAAGGACGTGCTGGTGACCCAATGATGACACAAAGGCCAATTTTTAGTAGTACAGTTTATAATTGTCCTCATACCCAGAAAACATATACAGCTTGACAAAGCAAGGGTTCAGAAGCTACTGAAAAGAAGCTTTCAGCACATGAAAATAGCTTGAATGATGATAGATGTATACACCTCTGAAAATCAGCATATAAGGCTTCATTGGAAACTTCAAATCCATTGAATGTAAAGACATACTGTATAAAGGAATCAGCAGAGAACTCCTTGAGCAGGTTTAGACATGGTACAAAGTACTGACTTATAGGAGTGCCCTTATATTACATATTAGTTCATATACTGCCAATCCACACAGTGTTGTGCCAAGTACAATGCAGATTTCTCAGTTACATAATTGTTTAGCAGTGTGTCGAAATCATGCATAACAGAAAGATAATATACAATACACACAATTATATCAGTACTGTATGAACTATGATGCAATCTTATAGTTTCTGTTTATGCCTTAGGTAGATTAGTGTTGGGGATTAAAATAGATTTTGTTTTAATTACATCTACAAGGTTCCTGAGTCTTAAATGCCAAAACGACAGTTTTGTATTTGTCATGTTGCTGTTTATTAGTGGATTTTCCAGTTTTTTTGCTACATGAACAAAACTCCTTCCCTGACAAAGCCCTTGAGTGTGTCACTGAAATACAGTCAGCTCTTAGATTCAGTCCAGCAAAACTAAGAATGCACTTGACAACATTTAGTGAATGCTGAGGGTGACACTGACACAGACCTCAAAAACACAGGTAGACTTATTATATCATGCTTCAACTCCTGCTTCTTTCTTTAGCTCTTGCTGTATGTACTTCATACACTCATTCCATCAGAAACCTGTTTCACCTGTTTGTCTCTCTTCCCTAATCTCTCTCTCTCTCTCTCTCTCTCTCTCCCTTGTGCATATACACATACATAATCACGTCTTCTAGCTTGTCATGACTAGCTAAGAAGACTGCCTCAGAGTTAATATTTGACTAAAGAAAGCAGGACTCAGGCTGCCTTTGCTGTGTTTGTGTATCTTGTGCTATTGGCATTAGCAATTTGACAACACACAGAGTTCTGCCAGTTCCAGAGTCTACTGACGCTAAACACGAGGACTGACCAAAACATTCGCTGCAATGGGTAAGTCTCTGCACTTTTATGGGTGGAATTCTTTAAAAGCAGGTTCTGCTTGTGTTTGAATAGAGTGCTACAGTTTTTTTTATAGGTGATCCATGGACATTGGGTCAGTAAAGTATGTAAGACAGCTAAGGAACAGATTTTGTGGTAATTTTCAGATTGTTACAGAGGTTATAGATCTTAAGCTTGATATCAGGCAGATTTTAAGGTTAATGGAAGATGGAGAGCTCTACTTTTTTTTTTTTTTTTAATATGTGCCAACATTATTAAAACAGAACTGATCAATTATGTGTTACCTTATGGAAATATAAGTATTGATATCATGGAAATGTAATGAAAACAAGTTTTTAATCTGTTTCTGTGTTCAGGTTAGGTCATTTCCTGTGTTGAGGGTATTTAGGTAATTACACTTGGCTGGACAATTTTCAGTTTTCCTTGTTTGTCAGTTTTGTCAAAATAATCAAACTATAAATAATAACCAGTGAATTAACAATGTAAACACACAGCAGTTAACAACTGCCTTGGACATAATATAAACATCTGAAATGAAAGCATTTCTCTCTGAAGTAGTGTGTGATTTAATTTCATACTCATGAAATACTCATAACTAATGAGTTAGAGCTGAATAATATTATGGTACCAGGACTCAGGATCTCTAGCTGTTCATATAAACCTGAACATTTATAAATCCTGTCAGAACATTTCAGACCAAAACTATCTTTAATTTAAAAAAAAAAACCCTGCCCTTAGTTTGGGACTTGTTTGTGAGTAGATTACGTCTAAGTGAGAACTTTTAGTTCTGTCCTGTGGAGGTAGAACACATTAAAGTACTGTGATGATCAGATTGCTGACTTCGTCCTAAATTCGTCCTGACTTTCCCCTCTCCAAGTGACTCTCTAAGAGTGGATATTTCCCTATTATGACTTCAGTTATTACAATGGCAGCAGATAAGACACTTGCTATACGGTAAAGTTGATTTACATGGATAAAAACTACCTGTAAAGTCTTTTCAGTAAAGACTACAGCTAGTGCAGTCGAGTCCAGAGTGAACTCCACCTGGATTTACATGCCACATACCACATACCTTCTGGCCTGTTGAAACACATTACTTTGCAAGCTAAATCACTACCTAAAGCTACTCATTTGAGACAGACCCATTCTGATTTGGCTGAATGCATAATAAGATAACATTATTTAATACACTGGTGCACAGGTATAACTGAAAAGCATGTTTTACTATCTTTAACATATTGACTGAGGCATTAACTAGGCAGCAAAAAAAAAAGAAGAAGGATTTTTTATTTTTAACACAGCAGCAATTGTGGCAAAGACATCAGCACTGAACATGGCACTAAATAAGCTTTAGCAACATGCGAAGTTAAACTGTTAGTAACTCCATTGATATACTGATGGTAAAATCTCTATGCTCCTGTCTATGTCAGAGGTGCTGGTTCTGTTAGACTTTGAGGGAACGATGGGGGATGAGATAACAGTGCGTGCGGGCGATGTGGTGAAGAATGTGACAGTGTCCAGTGAAGAGGGCTGGCTGGAAGGAGAGCTCCGAGGAAAGAGAGGCATCTTCCCTGCTAATTTCGTCAAGGTCTGATCTGTTTTCTTTTGTGTCTTTGAAATTTTAAACTCACAGACACTTTTTGAGTCCTTCCGTGCTAACTCTCAGTTTCTTCCAATACAGGAGGTGCCTGTTTACTTGAAAGGAGACAGTAAGAGGGAGCCACGAAGCCTGAGACAAAGTATGTCCTTTTTTTTAAGTATCTTTTCCTGTACAGGGCCAACAAAACAATTAAGCATTTAGTAGGTCAGAAACTGTATGTCTGACAGCATGATAAACAGAAGCACGGTTTCATTTAGACCACATCCTTTCACAACAGCCAAATGAGTGTTACTTATGAATGCATAAACAGTTCCATAAATAAAGAATTAAAATATCACGTGACAAGCCATTTCTGTTTTTTTTTTAATTTGCTTGACAGTGTGTTAGACTTTCTCTAGCTGGTTATAATTTCTCTGGTTATTTATCATTTCAGCAAAGATGATGAAGGAGCAGTGCAGGAAATGTGAAGTGACTTATGCCTACACACCAGTGCAACAAGATGAGCTCGAGCTAGCTGTTGGAGAGACCATAGAGATCATCAAAGAGGTAGTGTGCAACATGCTTCTCACAAACTTCATCTTTAGCAATGTCCTGTAGTAAAGAATTATTCATAATTCTTTACTTTACTATTTTATTATCTCTTGCAGTCTATCTATCACAATGGCAATGTGATTGCATGTAATTAAGTCACTAAATAACTGCTCTTCAAATTAGCATCTGTATTCATTCAATCTTCAATAACCACTTTATCCTGAACTGGGTCATGGTGGATCTGGAGCATCGAGCGCATGAGGCAGAAATTCACCCTAGATGGGACTCAAGTCTATCATGCACACACATACACACACACACACACACACTTTGCGCCAATGTACCATAGCCATTCCATCTATCACTACTGCTACCACAAGCACCTAACACTGTTTTCATGAGGTGGGAGGAAACTGGAGAACCCAAAGGAAACCCTCCAGGAGAGCATGTGAAACTCTGCACAGTAACTTTAGTACAGGATTGAATCAGGGACCCTGGAGCTGCGATGTGGCAATATCACCCTCTGTAGCACTGTTAGCATGTGTAGATGTTGAGATTTGCTGGTACAGTTGAGTAATATTACTGTTTTTTAATGGCTTTCGTGACTTGCCTGTGAATCTGCTCACAGATTGAAGACGGATGGTGGATGGGGAAAAAAGATGGAAAAATAGGAGCTTTTCCATCAAACTTTGTGAAAGAAATTTTTGTCTATCCAAAAGGTATGGTTATAGTTTTTGACATTATATGTAGTATGTCGTAGTAATTGTCGTAGTTGTTATATATTTCAATCCAATCAATAAAGTAATGTAAGATGGTGCTACAGTGTGTGTCCCTAAACCATTTTTTATGTGCAGACGTGAAGACCAGAGCTAAACTCTCTGAGGCCCTCTTCATTAAAGAGGTACAGCACACTCTAGCACTGTCCAGAAGAAACTGTGGTACTGAAACAAGTTTAACCGATCTGTCCGTTTCTTTACAGGGAGCACAACAGCAGAGAGCAAGCATACGTAAAAAGACAAACAGTAAGTAGATCAGGTACATACGCAAAATGCCAGCTAGTTTTTCAGATTTTAATATAACCCTGTTGGACCTGTTCTGATGACTTAATCATTAAAGCATGAAAAATGTAGCTGTATTGTGTGAGCATGTGCACATGTGAGCGTAGATGCTTTCTGAAAACTGTTGGGTGGTGCTTCCTGGGATTTCCCTAAATTAATGCATACCATTGGGTTGTTAGCTTGAACCGTCACACCATCATATTTATAATCTAGTTGTTATGAACCAGTGCTTCTGAATGTTCTGATGTTCGATCTCTATCCTGTCCAGATAGAGATTGCATGTGATGCATTATATCTGCCACCGTTCACCCTGCTTCTAATAACTAACAAGCCATACATTTACAGCAACTGGTTTGGTGTACCATCACAATGTTGACCAGCTTGACGCACTAGACATTCCTGTTTGTGTTGTCTTACAGTAAAAGAATATTGCCAAGTCATGTTTGACTACACAGCCAATGCTGAGGATGAACTAGATCTAAAGAAGGGGGACATTGTCACCATCATCAACAAGGTCTGACATCTGAGTTACATTTAACAGATTACTGTCACGGCCTGTGTGACAGATGTTCAACTGCCTCACTTCCTTCTTCCCATAAGTGGAAGAAACCATTGACTGCTAATAATATATATATACAGTG
>CM040454.1:663805-690225 GCA_022758105.1 Pangasianodon gigas | reverse complement strand
CTTATTTCTGCAGCGAAACCCAGCAGCCTTCATTATGTTTTTATCTGAAAAGTGTCTCTTATGGAATCTGCTGCTTTCTTTACTGACATACAAACATTTTTCTGTAACATTTCATTTTGTGCTGGAAAACTAATGTTTGGAATCTAAAATGTTTTTGTACTGAATCAATAATGTAGAAGTCAGAAAATAAACATCTAGAGACTTTTGCACAGTACTGTATGTATAATGGATGATTGAACATTAATTATTAATAAACATTATGAACAGAAACAGCTTATCAGGAGTGAAGATATTTTATAACAATCCCTTTTTTCTATTTTATAATTATTGATTATCAGTTCAGCTATTAAAATGATGACTGTTTGCAGGATGAGGTACAAGTGCTGAGGAGGCAGAAGTAACCACAACTCGGCGAACATTCGGGTTGAGATTGTGGTTTTTACGTGCCGTGCTGCTCTCAGTGGAATGCTGACTCAGGATTCCCTGACACACAGTGTGAGTTAAGAGACACCACAGACTGACCTGGAGACTCACACATCTAATGGGTCTCTGAAACGCAATTATTAATAATTAAAGATATTATTACCAATTATTATATACAGTAATTATTAGCAATTAAAGATAAAAGTCCCTCTTTCATAGAACATTTCTATGACACCAAGACCTGTTTTGTTTTGTGTGCATAGCTTTGTGTTGTATGATACTCTGTGTGCTCTGAGTCCTCATGCTATAAGTGTTCCAAAGATCATCATGTTCTGTTTTCATATCTGATGTATAAAGCCCATATTTTAAATGATATTTTAGGAGTTATCTTTAAATCTCATCACATCTATGAATAACTGTTTGCATTTTACCAGGTACACATATCTTTATCTTCTTTAAAACCTTTAGTGATGCTTTAAGGTTCACATAACTAACATTGTTTAGCATATTAGTTAACATGAACGAATTGCGCACTGTACTTCAGGATTAATACACCAGAAATAACATTAACAACTTAACTATCACCTGTATTAAATTATTTTTTTAAAAATAATAAACCAAATAGTCAATGTTCATACCATTAATGATTAAACTTAAGCCCATATTGACTAATATGAAGCAACTTAATGAACATGTTTGAGATTGTTAAGTAACAAAATTCAGACGTGAGGCTGAAAAACACGTTTTAATACTTACACCTGCAGTTCAGTTCAAGTTCTAATTAGCATTTAAGCAAACCTCAGTTAAGACTTTTGTTAACTTGCTTTGTTATTTTTACTTATGGTTTATTAATGCTGAAGTTTATAGTTTGTTAATGTTAACTAATGCATTACATTATGTCAGTTAAGGAAACCTTGATGTATAGAATCACCAGGTTTTTTTCAGTCCTATGTTTTCCAAGGTGGTAGATCAGTGTATTTCCCTTAAAACAAAGCACAAAAAATGCAAAAAAAAAATGATGTGCTACAGAATGATAAGAGTAATTTAAAGGCACTTTATAATTGCTAAGATGTACTTGGCTGAAAAAACCTCTGAAGCTCAAATGTTATTATTACATGCTGGCTGAACCAGTGTTATATTTTCACCTGTTTCTTGCTGCGCCTCACTTTGTTGTGTTAAAGTTGTGTCTATTTAATTGTGTACACCACAAAGCTCTTTTTGAGGTTAAGGATTATGCTGTGTGCTTTTACAGAACTGCAATGTTTTCTCAGGATTTGTACTGTGACACTAGAGCTTTACTATGAAACTTGTGAATTTAAGGTGATGGAATAAAAGAGTAATGCCTGTACCATATTGATCTAATTGTACTTTTCCAGAACTATGTTCTTACCTATGTTAGGTATGTTCTCTAACAAATTGAAGTTGGACTTCCAGTTTTAATAAAAGACAGGTAGAACAAATCCAAATCAGGAAGCTGAGACAAGGTCAAACAACAGGGTTGGGTCAGGCGGTTAGCAAACAGTATTAATGGAGCAATATCAAAAACACGTAAACCAGGAAGCAAGCGAAGTCAAAACCAGAATAGCGATCACAATAATGAGCAGTCTTGGTAAAGCCAGATGCTCAACACAAACTGAGCGTTTACTTCGCTAAGTTCCTGTGAATGAAAGTCCTTTTTATAGTGTGTGTGTGTGTGTGTGTGTGTGTGTGTATGAGTGTGAACTGGTGAGTGGGTAGTGGATTTTGGGGCCTGTAGTCCGGGACGGCCATGTCTGTAGGCCAAGGTGTGTTCTGTGAAGTGGAGTTTGTGGACAGAGTCGACCTGACGATGTGTATTTATAATGAGATCATATGACACTTTAATTGCACACAAGTGGAATCCATTCAACTAATTATGTGACTTCTGATAGAGGCTGGTTGCACCAGAACTAATTTAGGGGGTTTCACAGCAATGGAGCAAACACATATGAAATCACAACTACTAAGTGTTTTATTTATAAATAATTTTGCAAACTTTGTGGGCTATTTTGTATAGATTCATGACATATCATCCCAGTTAAGTCCATTTCAGTTCCAGCTTGTAACACTCCAAATTGTGGAAGAGTTCAAGGGGGTGAGTACATATGCAAGGCACTGTATTAGACAAAACAGATATGATGTCCTGACAGTATAAGAAGAAATATTGTTTTATTACCCATTAATTCACTATAAATTATTTGCAAGTAACTTATAGGACAATATCATGTGCTGTTATATTGTTCATGCAGTGCACAATGAGGCACCTTTTAGTGCTTATTACTATACAACACTCGTATAAAATACTCTAAACTCTTCCCTAACAGTTCATAAATACTGGCATGTTGATTTATGAATGTTAAATATTGCAAATAAACCTCTGAGTTTATAAAGATTGTATATAATTTGTATATATTACAAATACATTACACACTGAATATAACCATATTTGCTTACCGACTTACCTTCTTTTTATGGTAGGCATCTTTGCCATGGAACAAATGTAATTTAGGAAGCTGATACTGCAAACTGGTCATGTTTTTTTTTTTTTTACGCAGTTGTAATACACCTTGTTCACATCAAGGGGGTGGCATTTATCAGGTATTTTGTGTTGTATAGTTCACTTGTTCAGATCTGATCACACCTGAGATAGATAGACATTCACACCTGGTCATATATCTTGGATGGGTCTTCAGTGTCTTGAGAATTGTGTTCACATTGCCTGAATAAAGCGTTGACAGATTTGACAGATTTCACACCCAGAATCCCAATAACAAAGTCCCATTTTCATCTTCCGCCTTTCAAACCTTTTACGCTACATAATCGCTATACAAACATACAGCTCACACTGCAAATGTAATGACAAATATAACAAATGGCACACATCCCAGATCACCTCCGCAAGATCACAAGACTCATATGATCCTGTTCAGACCTGTATTTAATGCTGTCTGAGACACACAACAAAGTTAATACCAGTTCTGAATGGAGTCTTTGTGACAAAGACAGTTAGGGTACAGGGCAAATGTTAGAGTAAGTAATTACTAACAATTTGCCTAAACCACATGTTATCACATGTTTGGACTAAATCCAGCATTTTAAAAAAAATTTTAATTCACTTTACCATTATGCTTATTTAAATTACAGCATTTAAAGGAATATGTTTAACTTTTTTGTGTATATTAATGGGGCAACATGGTGCAACAGCAGGTAGCAGAGTGTGTTCCTCACCCTCACACCCACTGTTCCTGAGATGTTCCTCACCCTCAGACCCACTGTTCCTGAGATGTTCCTCACCCTCAGACCCACTGTTCCTGAGATGTTCCTCACCCTCACACCCACTGTTCCTCAATCCAGATTAGGATAAAACAGTTACTGAAGATGAATGAATGGATGAATGAATGAATGGATGAAAATTACTAAATATAAATCAAATCAAATCAAATGGCTCTCAGTCTCATCCATAACAGACAACTTCAGTTTCAGATTGGAAGATTTTGATTTTCAGAATATCATTCTGTGACCCTGCACAAGACTACTGATCTGCAGTTTATTATTCATTCTTTGGTGTTACACACAATTGCAACATAATTTGAGCTCTGCACTTACTTCATTCTAGCCTGACATTATAGTTCATTTCCATGGTCCTCAGAAAGGATTATTAAATGATGCACATGCATCTTGTTCTTAGCAAGAACCATGCCATCATTCCACAATATTAAAGTGTGCACGATAATAATTTCTGTAGTTTAACTGTATTTTATATTTTAGTGCAGTATTGCAGAAAAAATCTCTTGTACTACACAGATAGTGGACCTTTTTGTCTCTGTTCCTCATCAGAACACGTGTATTTGGATATGTTATAAAACGGCCTCTTTTGAAGAAGAAAAATAATATTTCAAACTCCAGCGAACAACTCCAGGGTGTATTCTGGTCTTGCTCCCGCTGTTCTCGGCACAGGCTTCGGATTCATTGTGACCCTGAATAAATGAATTAGTGACACTCTCTGTACAGTAACTCATGAGTTACTCATGTACTGGACTGTGAGTTGCAGGTTTGCTTTACTATATGTATTTATACTTGCAGCATGTGAATTATAGACCTTTGTATAGATTCCCTTCATTTCCTGGGACCATAAGTAATTGGATTTAATGGTTTCTCAGCTGCTTCATGCGGAAAAGAGCAAACATAAACTATGGAGTTGATACTATAACAAATGGTCATAAGTTGATTGATAACTTACTTACAGACTGAACAGTAATTTAAGAATGTTTATTGGTCTGTTCACAATGAGGACACTGTGATTTCAGCCCATATAAAAATATTAACTTAAGCAATGTCTGATCTTTTGATGCAACACCAGTGATAGAACATTTGGCACTTGCTAAACTATTTGACAAACCCAATTGCCTAAGCTTAGTTTAAAAAAAAAAAAAAAAAAAAAAAGATATATGTTGAACAACAAAAAGTAATGCCAATGATAGGGCTCTGATGTCAGTATAAATGTACTGATGTGATATAAGAATTTACCGATGTAATATAAGACTTTGCATAATACTAACAACACTATTTACACAAAAGAAAGGCAAAAAGTATAAAATAAAAATAAAATCAGAAAAAAGGGCCTAGTGGAGTGGTGCAAATGGCTGACCACTAGATAACATGATAACATCATTGTACAAAACCTGATTCTCAACCCTGAAAAACTTAAGGGGGAATGTGACTGTTATGAGTGCACTTAAAAACAGCTGTCTTCTCTACTAGGATATTCTCCTCAACATCTGTCTCAATGTACAACATAGCACCAAAGTATGCTCTTGTGCAGTAAGTGTGCTTGCCACTGTTCTACATGTGGGCTTGAACACTCTAAATACATTAGAGTCCAAGATTTTCTTTAAAAGTCTTGTGCTGGGACCACATTCAATTCTAATGAGTGTTAATAGTAATGCACCCTTCCAATGGTGCCGGTTCCTGTGCCCAGGATGTCTGGTTGTCCATTTCTCCAGATCTCCCTGATGATCCTCTCTCTCTCCTCCAAGCGCTGGGCTCGTTCCAGCTCCTCCGCTGAGGTAAACACATTCACATTTCCATCCAATGTGCTGTGGTGGTTGCCCATGGGGATCTCTGTGCTGCAGTGGGTAATAGCCTCCACGTCTCCTACTTTGTCCTCATTCTCCTCCTCCTCCTCCTCATCATCATCACTATCTTCATCTTCATCATCTTCACAAAAGTCCTTCAGCTGTTTTCTCTCTGGAGTGGGTGGCGCAGTCGTAGTCCGAGGCTTGCAGGAAATTCGTATTACTAACAGACAGAGGGTAAGCACCAGGCCAAAACACACACCAAGGACAAAGTAGAGGCCAAACTTCTCAGGATTATCTGAAAGGTGAAAATATATACATAAAACTGAGCTCGTAACATATACTGGTTGATAAAATGAAAAGATTAATAATAATAATTAAAAAAAAACCTTTTATGTGAGCATAGGCAGCAATACTGTTGCTCAAAAGGTCCATCTCTTTCCTTTTTGCATCCATTCTGGCTTTGTCTTGAGTTTTCACACCTGATAAGTCAATACATAAACACATTAGTTACATTTTTGAAATATTATATTGTATTGGAATTCATGCTGACATTTTGCCCAAGAGAAAATCCTTGCACACTCATTCACTCATCTTCAGTAACGGCTTTATCCTGGGCAGAGTATGGGGGAGACGCCGGGCGTGAGTAGGGAATACACCCCTGACAGGATGCCAGGCGATCCCAGGACAATCACATCATGCACACACACACGGCACATTTGCACCTATGGAAATTTATCATGGCCAGTCTGCCAACCAGCATGTTTTGGGGGTTGAGAGGAAACCAGAGAACCTGGAGGAAACCCGTCCATTCACAGGGAAAACATCTGCTGATCTGCTTTCATCATGACAGACTTCCAATATGTGTTTACTTGAATCCGTAACTCACTGCATGTGTATGACTCATGATATGCAGACACAAGAACATACAAATGCACAGTTCCTCTTTTACTAAGTATATTAAACTGACCTAAATGATAGCTGAAGGAGACACCCAGAGTGTTCTGGTGTGTCCCAAACACTTATCTGTGACCATCTGATACAGAACATATGAGTGTGGAATTTGGGGATTAGGCACTTACAGACAAAAGGGACTTTGTCTTTTTTCTGATTTTTCCAAGTACACAATTCTAAAGACCAGAGGACACATGGGAGCCATTGAGGTCATGTGGGTCACTTTTGGCAAGAAAAGTAATTTCCTCTGCAAATCAGCATAAATCGTAACCTGTGTCTAGAAGGCAGACGAATGCTTGTTTGCTGGCTGCATTTTTTTATTTTTAGACACAATCCACTGACTCATCCTCAATGACATACCCCTGTTTTGTCAATGGATTATTTGGTTCCATTGTGTTTTAAGGCAGACCAGGCAATGAATCAATTTCAATATTGTGAACATGCTTGAAAGTGCCAAGTTTCCTATTAAGAAAAAAAAAATAACCCTGCATAACCACACCCTCTTGCACTCTATGAGTGTCCGAGTGCTTAGAGAGGTTTTAGCTTAATCGAGTCAACATGTCTCCATTCCTTTTCCAGTTCTATGATGGGAAATTTGGCTCCAGTCCAAGCATACTCCTAGGAAGATTGCGTCACAGGATATGCAGCTTCAGGTCATGTGGGCTTACTGGCAGAGCTTTTAATAGGGGGTTATCGAGGACTCTGCTTGCTGTGCCTTACCAGACTTCCTGTGCAACCCTCACACACATTTTCCATTTTCCCCATCCATCAGCATCACATAGCACTTCCTACTGACTTTGGCCTTTCTAACCCTACTTACTATTGTTTTCAAAGCACCATGTTGCAGAGCATGGACAGACAGGCACTGGGGCTACATTATTAATTCATATAAAATGTAATGCAATACTGTCAGGACAGCAAACATTCACTACTGCATCTGTGCATGTAATCATCATACTCTTATTACAAAAATTTACTCAGCATCTTTGCAATAAAAATAACTTTTACAAATTATTTTACTGTAAAATTGATGTGTCAGATCAGATACATTTTTCCCATATTATAATTCTCAAAGAAAACACAAAAATGTCAGTATAAGCCAATCAGCAGGCATAGAGTCTTACCATAAACAGATGCCCTCAGTGTATGTTCATGATATACTGGTTGGTTTGGTTTAAACTTGGACTTTCACCCTATCTGGATCTGCTCCTCCAGCCTCTGATTGGTTAGGTCCTTTGGCTGGACATAGAAAAAACAACATCAAAAATTGCACAAACAAATGTCAGACCACACCACATTCAAACCCAGTGAGGCAACTGCAAAGCAAACAGAAATGACAGGCTCAGTGTTGGACACAGGAAGTCAGGATAAGCCTGAGCCTACACTTACACTTGAATTAACCTTCCAGTGAGGCATATGAATATAAAATGCATGGTTTAAATAATAATCCATATTTCATATTGCAGTATGAAGAAAAATGGCAGATGAAAGCTTACTGAGTAACATTTTTAATAATGCAATGAATAATAGTGCCTTTTGGCAACATTAACATATCAGTGCCTCTGAACGACTTTCCAGTTGCCGGCACTCTGGACAGAAATATAAATCATAGAGCAGCAGGTTCTGTAGAGAATCTGAGAGCTGTTTTATGGTCTGGAGGGGGAGATGGTGGAAGCTGCCAGCACAAGTTGGTTTAACTGAGCCCTTTGGCTGTACTGTTCAGCTTTGGATCCTGCTGACTCTTGAAAATCCCTTTGTTCCAGTGTACTCTGTATTTACTTGAGTAAGAGGTCGCCATTGCAGCAGGAGAAGTGGAAATTCCAGGTAGCAGGAGTCAAGCACATCCTACCATTGTGAATTTGTACACTGTCCTAATTAGGAAGTTTAGCAAATACACTGAAGTAAAAATAAAAAACACTACCAGTTTTTGGATTAACATTCCAATTAAAATTAGAAGTACAGCATGAACCAGAAATCAATACCAAATGTCAACATTTTACAGATTTCAGCATCCCACGTGAGTGCTTCTTGTAGCCACACCTGCTTGAAATCTCTGGCACAAAGAACCACTAAGCCTCTAAATCTGCAATCATGACATGTTCTTGTATTTGTGTAAAAGGTCCTGATGAAGTTACTATTCATTGCCAGGCACCGTAATGCTGTCTCCTGATCCTGATGTCTTCTGTCTTCTGAGGTAATCCATGGAGCTGTAATGAGTGTGAACCTTATAGATGACATCAGAAGAGTGTGGCCAGATTGTGGTCATCTAGTCAGTGCTGTCTATGCTGGCACAAATGCTGGCCTATAACAGTGACATTGGAGGCATTACAGAATGCACAGGAAACTGCACAAGTTTCAGATTTTTCAGTGACCTTTTCAGTGAAGCTTTGAATCAAGGGCTTTTTAAAGGTTACCTGACATGTTCCATCTGGGTTTTATTAGGTAAAAGGGCACTCAGGGCCCTCACATAAGCCACATGGCACAAACTGTATTAGTGGTTGTAGTGCTTAAACAGTGAGAGAATACCAGAGACCCTGGAGGAAACCCACGTGGATGCCGGGAGAACATGAAAAAACCTCCACATGGACAGAAACCCAAGCTCAAGATGGATCAGGCAACCCTGGAACCGTCGGGTGGCAATGCTACCTTCTGCACCACCATACCAACCAATAAACTGACAGCTTTTTGCAAACAAGCTAACTATAGTCATAAAATTGACATATTTATATATTCATTTTTTCAGTTTGTATACTTGTTTTCCTACATGTTGTTTTCCTTACTTTTTTCCTGTGAAATCAAATATAGTAGCATTGGATCATTTACCAAACTTGCAACTTGCATACATCCCAGTATCCAACTATATGTCTTCCTAGCTTTTTATGAAGCTTTACCAGACTATGATTTTACAGATATAAATAATGAGGGAATGAGGTTGAACTCCACGGGTCTATTAATCCTGCCATATTGTATTGGCTGAAAACTTTAGATAGCAGTACCCTAATCCTGGGTGGTGCTCTGGTATCTCTGTAAATGAAAGATAATAGCAGTCAGAGCATTGTTTAAAGCCTATCAAAACACTCATTAACCTGCCCTGATGTTTTGCTTGAGTTTTGCTTTTCCCATGGGAAGGAAATTAGTAACAGACCCCCTGCTGCCCAACCTTCAGCTGCATAACTGAGGTATAGTCATGCATTTGTTTTGGTTTGACCTAATTTGCTTATTCAGAGCAGATGTTGCTACAAGGTTAGATAAAAAGCTTGGCGTTTTAATGCAATACTCCTACTCTGATTGGTGATTGGTTATTGAAAATCTACAGTAAGCTTGATCTACGTTACTGGTAAGACCACTGTCAATTCATTAATTAATGAAAATTGTTAAACCAGGCAATTATATTTGCTAATATTAACATGAAAAAATAAGTCTTGCGCATAACAGCAATATATTAAAAATCAATATGAAAAACAGCTGAGACCAGGGAACTATCACTATTCAAATCAGTTCCAAGGCAAACACAGAATAAGTCTGGGGAAAAGGCTAGTCTCTATTTTGGATACTGGGTTGTTTGCTTTGTGTGTGAAAGGAGGAGCAGCAGGGGAAGTCCTGGGACTGTCATATCAGGTGATATTTTTGCTGCTTCCCACAATAAAAAGACCACAATAGCATTTCCTTCCCCTGTCTACATCCAGGTCTACATGCAACACAGTGCTGTAACTTTACTTATGTGTGCTGTATACAAAACTAAATATATCTAACTGCATTTGTCTTTTATTCACTTATCTATAGACTTTTGGATTTGGTGACAATTAAATTGTCCATATAAGTAAAAAGCTAAGTAGATAAATTTTAGCCATAATCTGTTTGTGGCCAGCCTCTAACGAAGACGTTTTCTTCCTCTAAACCACAGAACAGAAGCTCCCCTTTTTACAGGAGCTTAAACGGAGGGGATAAATCATTCAGAAATGATCCGACCACATGACTCTCTCACAAAGCCTTGCTAAACATAATAACTGTGGATAAGTGGAATTTACTCAGTGAGTTAGAAGGCTAATAGAATTTAAGAATTATAGAGATAACTAGGGTTTAGTCATGCTTGGTGTTTACGATGCAGTGAAATCACTTTGCAACTACAATGAATTCATTTACTTTATTTCTGCAGCAATCGAGTTGCATAAGACCTGATTGAGCTTTTACAATTGTACATTATGTTTGTCCTTTTATTAGAGTTTGACCTCAGAGAACTATGAACTAGGAATCTGTATTAAACTCTACCACTCTTTTTCTTCACCTACCCTTTTCCTCCTAACAAGTTTATCGGAAAATACTGCATGTTTATCAGAACCTGATCTCATAAAAAAAAAAAAAAATCATGAATCTGAAAATGCAAGGTCAATGTGGCTCAGATTTCATTCAGTCTCATTAGAATGAAGTAGTAAGAAAAAATGTACAAATGGTGTATGAACTGTTATGAGCTCTCAAGCATGAGACTATTTGTAACCATGTCAGCATGTAGTCTCCGATGACTTACGCAAGCCAGTCAGGATCATCTGACCACCAAACGAGCCCAGAAGCACTCAATATGTAAGAAACAGCATAATGGAAGTTCAAGTTTTGCCTGAAACCACAGTGATGCTGAGAGCGACTTTCCACTCAATAAACCTGGACACGTTTCTGCAGCACAAGGACAGACTGTTTTACCTGCAAAAACATTCAGTGGAGGCTCATGGCAGAAGCATTAGTAACATGACTTTCATTTGAATTCTTCTACAGCCCTGGCTACTACTGACTGGACAGAATATAGATCATAAATGCTGCGCTGGTGGTTTGTAGTGGTTCCCATACTCTGAGATCTGTCCAGTAACTCTTTTGTGATGGTGGAATTTCACTTGGAACCAAGTCAGACATGTGGTTGCCATCAGCTCCTTGACCCTTACACACAAGATGGAGCTGACCCTGAAGCTGCATGCCAGCTGGGTGAGCAGACGCCAAATTAATACTACGAGACTACACTGCTCTTTAATACACTTCTCGTCAAATGGATAGAAAGTGTGGTTTTCCTTACAAATACATATGTATTTTCACTGCATTCTTGTTCATGCATGTGACGTTTTATGAACAGAAACATTTACCTTAGAAAATTTTATATCAGAAAGACCTGCTATACACCATACAGCATGTCAATTACTAAGTCAATTATATATAAAAGGTTAACAATTGCCTTAAAATGTACTGTGCAAAGACTCTAGAGTACAACAGGTTACAGGAATCATGACACATTTATTCATCTCTCTTCAGTAACTGCTTTATCTTGGTCAGGGTCACATTGGATCCAGTGCCTATCCCAGGAGCACTGGGGAGTGTACACCATGGACTGGACAACATGCACACACACATTCACATCTAGAGGCAATTTAGCATAGCCAATCCACCTACCAGCATGTTTTGGGAGGTGGGAGGAAACTGGAGAACAACATGGAAATCCATGTGGAGAACATGCACAGAAACTCAACACAGACAGAAACCCGAGCTCAGGATTGAGCTGGGAACCTGGGAGCTCCGAGGCAGCAACAATTGATTGAAGAATTATTGCAAATCTTACATCTAATAGATTTTGGTCAGTGAGTGGCTGCATCAATAGTATATCTTGTAGTCTGACATACTATTATCAGTTCTGTTACACTTCTAATGAGAATTAATGGGAATATCAAAACACATTACTCTCTTTTCTCTCCATGGGGATAGCTAAGGATATTAGCAAATCTTGGATAGGCTTTGCATTCCTCAGCTTTTATATCCTTATGGAGACTTGTAACCCAAATATGACATCAATTTTCCAGCAGTCACATAAATATTTGTATTTTCCCATCTATTACACACATGCAAATCGAAGACAACAAATATTATGAAGAAGGTTACTTTGAAAAGCTGTGCATGGTCTTTTAGACACATTTGCAGAGTGAATATCAGGGAAAAGTAACCTTCAGGTGATCCCTAGACTCAAATTCCACAAAAAGACCATGATTTGATCTGCAGATCATTCACTCTACAGGGGCCACAGCAGAGCCACAATAACACACTGGCTGTATTATGCAAAATTTCATACTAATGTACAATGCAAAACATGTGGTCTGCTTTTCTCATTGGTATGTGGGAATCATTAGCTTTTTCTTGTCCATGGAGAATGTAGACATAGTGCACTATTGCCTGCAAAAGTTGACGGACTAGATTGCTTAAACAGGTTGATGATGTATTGACAAAACAGTGGCTGAATGTGAATGTGGATCCAGAGCCAATCCCAAGAAGATGCAGGGCAGGAACACACCCTGAATGGGACACATCACAGGGACCATACACACATTTACACAATCATTTTAGTGGAAATTTAGCATAGCCAAACAACTTACAGTCGCTCTACAGTTTTTGGGAGGTGGGAGGAAACCTGAGAATCCGGTGGAAACCCATGAGGACAAAGTGAGTACATGCAAAACATCACATAGACAGTAACCCAAACTCAGGATCGAAGCCGAGATTTACTGTATATTTGGATTTCTTGTAATGAAGAAAACCAAAAGTTTGGGGTGTGCTAAAAAGCCAGCTTCAGGCTCAGAACATGCCTCCAGGGAACAAGGAAGATTAGGGCTCAAGGTGATTTTTAAAGCTATCAAATTTTCATTCAAGGAATGATCTTCTGGTTCTGTTCCTCTTTAGGCCAGCACGTATAACAACATGAGTCAGAAAAGCCTGTACAGATGTCAAGAGCTCTGCTTCTGCCAACACTGGTTTGTCACATCATTGAAATCTCTCTCACTGCGTTTATAAATATGTGGGGACATTCGCAAGAATGGTGCTAGTGGAAGGAATTTGGACAAGCAGTTCAAGAATAAGAACCAAACTATGGCTTACTTAAATCTGAAGAGCATGTTAACCTCTAGCCCCAGAGACAGACAGGGCAGGCAGGATATGGGTGCTTTCAGAGAGTGGGTTTTGGTATAATTCAGCCATTATATGGCCTCTCTATCACATTCAAATTAAATAAAAGTGTAAAAAAAATCACCTTCTTATCTTTTGTTCATAATACCATATTATCAGTTCAAATAAATTCTGGACAGGCAACAGGTTTGCTTTATCAATGGAGTAAAGTTTTAACAGCATAAAGTAGTTAGATGCTGAGCCCAAACATGCAACTAACATTTTTACTAGTTTCTACCAGTTCATATGTGTTGCTAAAAATAACTTGTACATTTTGTGTTCTGTCTACTGAACTAAGAGAGACGTTGTGAACGCTGCATGTAAGAAGGTCACATCTTATACATCAGCTGTAATTCCGGATCTGTGGATTTCAAATTCAAATTTTATTGGTCACATACACAACCATACACAGTACGACGTGCAATGAGATGCTTTTTCGACTGTCCGTGGCATAAAAATAGAATTTACATAAACCAGAATTTATTTCTATACAGATAGGAAAGGAAAAATAAAAAATACATAAAAATATGATATATTTTGATTTATTTTGTATTTTGAATAAGGTGCAGATTTACATCATAACTTTTTTTTTTAACAGAAGTGAAATGTCTCCATGGCATGATGTTCTTTCATCCAGAGCAGCAAATAAAGTTAGGGAAAGGATGTTACATTCATGCTGAACTACCACTGAATCCATACAGAATTATCAATGACATTACACTGCTGCATGCCACCAGAGCCAGTACCAAACTTAAAGATAAAAAAAATTTCACTCACCGTGGAATAATCATATGATAAATATTCAGCAATTTTTTCCTCATAAAGTTTCTGAAGTCCAGATCTGATTCTACACATTTAGCACTCCATCCAGATACTGCAGTGTTTCTCCTAATTGCAACCATCCAGCACTGTTGAATACACTCCTAGTGGAACATCCAATCCATGGTCTTCTCAGTACTAAGTAAGTACACTTAAAAGGTTTAATTTTGCTGTCCAAAAGCCCAGAGCTGGTGACTTCCTCTAGCAGATAGACTGCAATGACAGATTTCTCTCCTTCCAATTCGTGCCTTAGAAACAGCAGGAAGAGTGTCACACAGCTAGTGAGACAGCAAACGGGAGAAAAGGGGAAAAGGGAGGAACGGTCTAAAATGGGCAGGGTTTGGGAAGAGGGGGAAGGAAAGCAGGGAAGGGGGAGGCTTTCTGTGTTGTTAAGGAAACAGTTTGAAAAAGAAAACCAGAGACCAATTAACTAAGATTTTCCACACTGAATAAAACTTCACAGTATAAAGAAATGACTAAAGCATTGACTAAAATTGGGTGTGTTCTCATTCAAATGTAAAATGAAATCTAGAAACACAAGCTTTCTTTGTTGTTTTCAACAAAGGCTGTATGCATTTTCTCTCCATCTGCTTCAAGCAACAAGTAAGTCTCTGTAATGAGCAATAAATATAAAGATTTATTGATGGACTATCCTTATGAGGGCACAGACATTATCAGTAAAAATATTCTTTATATAAATGAGTAAAAAAAAAAACCCTATGGCATTCTGACATATATTTAAAGGCATTTAAGTTGACAGAAAACCTATGAAGTGTTAATCCGTGCAGATCCCCTATTGCCCTCCTGATCCCCTATTGCCCCCTATGTAGGTGTGAGTGAGACATGAAACCTGACCATTCTTGCCTGAAGTAAGGAGCATGCATGCATGAGCAAGTCCACCTTTGCATTACTCTGAACTATCTTGCTACCATAATTTAAGCACCACCATTTAAGACAGTCTATGAAGGTCTGGAATAATTCAATCCATTCTGTAAGCAAATGGTTCTCACGAAGGCCATTAATTATATTTTTTTATTCCTTGAAAAGTCCATAAGGAATCTGTAATGTATTTGTAATTGATGGCTAAATAACAAGAAAGTGCAAGATCTTAAATTTTACTGGTTGTATGAAATATGGGGAACTATATTAGGGTAAACACACTAGGATAATAATAGAATGGTCCAATCAAAACACTCTTCATTTCTTCCTCAACACTTTATTTCCAGCTTGCAGTTAGGTTATAAGAAACCAAAACGGGACAGACAGCAGCAGGACCCTTTCAGTCTCTCCTTAGGATTATCAGGATTGGCCAGAGAAGAAGAAAGGAGAACATTTTGGAGGTCTGTAACAGTACTGCTCTATTTGTTCCAGGAGAGACATTTCTGGATTGCTCACTTCCCAATCGCATTCTGAGTTGAATCTTCTCTCAGCTGGCAGATGTCCACTTGTCCCCAAGGCTGATTTACACTCCAGTAAAAAGCTAATGGGGAGTGTGGGGTAGGGGAGAGACTAGATAGGCTTGGGGATTTGTGGGCTGTCATGGCTGACTTATCATAAACTCAATGCTCCCTTTTAGAGTCACAGAATGATTGCTTGAGCATTCCTTGTATCATGACTCAACTGATGAATATGGTGAGTTGCATTTGTAATCAGAAAGTGGTTTTCGAAAAGAGAAAAAAGAACATTATCTTTCAATACTGTCTACCTGTCTCTGTGAGAGATATAATGAGTGGTGGAGGTGGGAGGTGAAACAAGACAGTGCTTGTTGAAGAGGATCAAAAACCAAGGTGAAATGAGGTAAATGCTTAACCGGCATATAGGTCTTAAGCGAATGTGGGCTTTAGTTAACACTTTCAGTGCAGCAGCATATAACGTGGCTTGGCTAAGATAAATTGCTCCTAGGTGTGAATAAGTGTGCAAAGGTGTGTGTGTGTGTGTGTGTGTGTGTGCATGATGCCCTGTTATGGACTGGTGTCTCATTCAATGTGTGTCCCTTCCTCATCACCTGCAAACCCTAACACAACATAACATAACATAACATAACATAACATAACATAATTGATCTCAGGAATTGCAGTGAAAACACTTAATTGATTAATCTTGGTGATTTGTGGCATATTAAAAGAGAACAGCTAAAAACAGCTAAAGTAAAGTAGATGGACACCAGTTTATTCATTATGTGTGTGGTTAATCATACCAGATATACACTTATTACTGCAAACTAAAACTCCTGCTATGTGAACCCTAAAACTGAGAGGAGTTACTGTTTCTCAAATCAACTACTAATCTACTAATTGATCATCATAATTGCATTTGCAGTGCAAGCTGTGAGAAAGAGAGGCATAATAAGAGTGAGTTAGTAATCTCTACAAAATGGCATATATTTAAATAGCAGGGAATTTGTGGAAGGCATTCCATTGCTCTATTTAATCAAGAACTCACACATTTCAAAATATAAACACATGTTCTTCATGACCTGCCTCAACTTACATCAAAATTTCAGCATTAGTGCTAATGATGTGGGAGTTTTGGAAAATTCTACCCCACAGCCCATTAGTACACTGGAAGATTCCTGGCTCATTGGACTTACTTATTAAAACAATCCCACCCAAAGAAGCCATCTCCCTACAGGTACAGCCCAATATGTCTTCCATAAAGAAGCATGTGTCTGCCAGTTAACCTCTCTATCTTTAGTAAAGTTCACTCTTTAAGAGGCCTTTGGGTGGAACGTGTTATCTGGAAGGGTTCCTGACAGAGGGATGAAACCTTTCAGTGGAATTCATAGCCTGGTGTTCTTAAGAACACATAAATATGTTTTGCACTCGCATGGATCCCTTGTTATTATAGAAGGAGAGTGAGCTAGTTAAGAGCTTCATGCTGATCTCCTCTCCAATGCTGTTTTTGGTGAATGTAGAAAGAGTTCTGGCATGACTACTAGGAAAGCGAGTGCAGAAGGAGAAGTCTGTTAGGTATTAGATGGGAGGCCTGAGACAGGAAATCTCTCAGGGGGACCAATGTGGTCTGTCCATGTTCGGCAACGCTCCCGGAGCGCCAAGACTGGACCAATAAAAGGCTTCAGTGTTCTTTCCTTAACTGAGAGAGGAGAGGAAAGGGGGTGAAGTATAAACTTGAGTGAGTGTGATGAAGGACTGGGAGGGGCAAGGGGTGGTGGGATAACTTAAAATGTTCATCATCTTTTCAGACATGCTCCTCTCATGCATTGCACTGTAAAATACAGCATCTGAAAAAATACACACTGACTCTGCATGCAAAACGAAAAGGATTGGGCAGCGAGCAAAAAGAAATGAATGTCACAATCAATAAATAAAGAATCATACATAAGAAAGAAAGGGTTATTTAGCTAATTATACTGTATAAATACATAGTAATATAAATGTTATGTTGCTGTTCAAAAACCTTTTTGCTGGTAGGCCTTGAGTTTACAGCTGAGTCATTAACGGAATTTACCGGAAACCGGTGCCAAAAATTCACAAGGCTAAAACAGTAATTACAGATGAACAAAAAGAGATGGTCCAGTTTCTGTGGAGGATAATTGCAGGCAACAGTCTGAACCAGTGGCCTCCATTTTCCTTATTGTCCAGAGCCACAGACTTCATTTAAACTGAGTTATTTTTACAAGGTCCAATAAAAATTCCAAAATGAATCAAACTAAAAAGCTCAAGCTTATTCAGTGTGTGGAAAGATGTAATCATTTTTGAAGAATATAAACCAAGTAGGTCTCTTGAATCTATGAAAGCAGGTCTGCTAATGGTGCCTAGAGTCAGGACCAAACAGGGAGAAGCTACATTTAGCCATTACGTTACCCATAGCTGGAACCAACTTTCACAAGACCTGAGATCCATCCCAAATTTAGCTATTTTTAAATCAAGTCTTTCTGTTCTCTTGTGCCTTTAAATAAGCACTCAGGGCTAGCGTTGCACTTTTTTACTTCGCACTGTACACTTTTCTTTTCATTTTTCTTTCAACCTTATTTTTCCAAAAAGGTTCTTGAGCAACGTCTGAGGCTGGTGTGCAGGTTTATATTTAACAAACAACACTCAAACTTTCCCTTATTTCAAAAAGAGATACTACAATATCTACCCTAGATTTATTTTTTCAGTAATATAGCTTAGTGACACATGTTTTCATGATAGAAAAAATAAAGTGCTTAAACCAGGGACAATTAGTTTCTCTTTTAGAGGATGTGAAAGTCATTAGAGAATTCTCTAAGGTATATAATCTTTATTTGGTCTCCATGGTGGCCTGCACCTTACATACCAATGATGACCTCTTAACTCAAGGTCATATGTTAATACTGTAGGGACTGGTAAATGTTTTACTTATAAATTTTGCAGCTTTATGGTTAGAGGCAACATTTGAATGTTTGGTTGTAAAGTATATTTAGATCTTGAAGAGAAAAGCAATTATAATTATTACTATAAAGGGAAAAATGTATATATATTACATATCCACACTCAAGTCATATGGAAAAAATACACCAAAGTGGATCTATATTCTACACGGTAAAGAGAAAAGAGTGTCAAAGAAGTAACATTTCAGAACAGTCACATATACATCCATAAATGATCATGTTTTCTAAGTGGACCGTGGTGCTACACTGAGTTGGAGTCTTGTGAGGTTGATCCACGCTGTAGGCCACAGAAAAAGCGAGGACTCTGATTCACCCCACAATTTAACCACAACTGGGAGTCACTCTGTCTCGTCCAAATGGAAATCCTAACCATACTGTTTTGTAGCATTGTGATTTGGTCGACTTGTAAACATGGTGGTCTGCCAACAGGAAATGGGTTTTGTTTATGTATGTTTTATGTATTCCTGTTTGTTGAAAACAAAAAGGCCAATGGAAAAATATATTTTTTTTAAAACATATCACAGTTCACAACTCATTAAGACTTGAGTTTTTATTGGCCTTTCTCCTTTCACCTTTGTTTAGGTCATTATCCTTATTTGTCAGCTAAATATATTCCTTACTAGTTTGTTTGATTAATTTTCTCCTTTTGCTCTGCAACACAACAGTTTAAATGTGTCTTTGAGTGCCTACGTGATGAGAGCGCATGGGCCGTCACTGCTACGATGGACAGAGAACAATGTGGGAAGTGGACTTGAAAATGCCCACACATTCTGATAACAGTTCTGCCTCTTATGGCTTAGCTCAGTGATCAACCCCAAGCGATATGAGCTGACATTGTGACCATTCATCTCTTTCATTACTCTACTCTAACCTCTTCACTTTGCTTAACTGCTTCCTGGTTTCTTTTTCTTCATAAAAGGATGCTGGGTCTTAGAATATTTGTTTCTTTAAAAACACAATCTTTATCTGCAAAGAGGTTTGGCATAATATCAAATGTATCTTGCTCAACTGGAACCAGCAAAGACCTCCAGCATTCAATCTGTTTAAAGAAACTTTGAATGAGACATTACGACTGGAACAGCGCACCTACAATTTAAAAACAGGGAGAGGCTTTCCTGAAAATATGGAAGCCTCTTTTGAGCATCTGACCATCTGTCCAGCCCAGCTGGAAGTGCTCTGAGAAATATTGTTTAACCATAGTTTGAAACGGAAGGAAATTTTCAGCTCCCCCTTTTTTCTTTTCCCTTTATTGCATTGTATTGTACTTTATTTTATTACACCTCAGTACTTATTATTATTGTTATTATTATTACTTTGCCCAAACCTAGTTGGTGAAACTAAATTGTGGAGAAAATAGCGGGGGAAAAAAGAAATTAAAAAATCAGATAACCACGTAAACTTCATCAATAGGAGATACTTTATTCATATGTAGTTTTATTTATTTATTTATTTTTTAAGTTGTGGTAATATTTTAACATTAAATGTCACAGGTAAACTTGATTTCATAAGGTTCTATCTGCCAGCCAATCATCATTCAAGATGAAAATAGAATGAGAGACCCGTTTAAGATTATAAATAAACCATTCCTAAATTATTATTGCCAACAATCAAAACATTTTGAAAGCCCTCCTGGTGACAGATTTGATCTTTTAGATACCTTTGCACTAGCGAAAGGACTAAATCATCAGAGAATAAGTGCAGTGTATCACATTTGCTATTTTTCTATTTAAGGGCTGCTTTTAGCACAACATACCACAATGCACTCTATTATTACTAGATCCTTTCTACTAGATCTAACGCATTAGAGAAGGAGCTACTGTTCTGATTTATATCTTATCTTTGAAGCAGAGGTAAGAGCTGTAAGATCTATGATCATGGTAATAATAGGGACACGCCAACCTGAGGATGATAGAGGAGAGTGAAAGCAGCAAGGCTAGCAACTTCACAGCGCTGCCCTCCCCCTGGAAAACCAGGCAAGTTAGGACTCAGACAAAAAGCAGTGCATACATGCATGCACAGACACACACACACACACACACATTCACAGCTGTGAGCACCTGGAACACCTCTGTGTCAAGCTGTTGTAGTGACCTCTCTCATCACGCTGTCAGATGCACTGCTAGCCTCGCCCCCTCTCTGCTGTCTACCTCTTCATTAAAACAAACACGCTGTTGGAACTGGATCCTGCTCCTCCAGTTGTTAACCCTGTACAAATCGATAATGTTGAGGTTAATGTCCCTTGGGTCCTTCTCCTTAATTAAAACATAAAGACTCATTAGCAATGCTTGGCCTGTTTCAGCAGCCAGACTAGATGCCTGGGGACCAGCTGATACGCAACAGAGTAAATGCTTTCTGGGCAAGCCTGGAAATCTATGTTCTAGTAAGTACTGACACAAGACCCACACCATGACACATAACTGCTATTAAAAACTGTGTAAAACTTCAATAAAAACAAAGCCACATCAACAATCACAGAGTCGGCCTTCATGGACTCTTTGAAATGCATGTACTTTTTTAAAGACATGTTTTGCAAGGTTGCAGTAAACTCTGAATGAGAGAACTGTGCAGCTGAAATGCTATGCAATTCAGTTAATTGTAGGGAGTAAGCCATTACATTTGCCCTTGGATACAACTCTAACTTATGATTATATTTCTAAAGGAGGAGTAACCTCAGAAGAGGAATTTTGGGGAGTTTTGTAGTGTTACATGCTGGCACAGCACCAGAGTAAGCATTATGCCCCAAAACCTTCTGTTTCTAACTGTGCTTCTTCTCCTCTATCTCGCATGCAAAAACACTATGTGTATGTCTACAATACCAAGAATGCTTAATCATTAGTTCGCCTCCATGCAGACTTTGGCTCTTCACTTTCCCAAGCAAGTGCTAACATGTTTACCGCTGTTCCAATTCTTCCAGAGTTCATGAAGTTCAAGAGATAATGCTCATTTTTGGACTAACAGATATATGCTGATGTTTTGATGTAACAGTTTGTGGTTGGGTTGAGGCCATGCTTGGAAAATTATTTCTATTACTGTAAGAAAGGTATTGTATCAACTACTAGGGCAGTTTTTTGATTTTGTGCTTTTTTTGACATGACAAACAACATAACTAATAACAATGGAAGCACTTTTCTTCTGCACAGCAAGTACGTAGTATGTGCTAGGTGATTATACTTTATTAACAAAAGAGTTCTGAGAATTTTTTCCACATTAGATTTTAAAATAAACTACATACTAGCATGGGAAAACTACCATGTTTGTACAACAGTATATGGTGTGACCTTGCAAAAAATAACTAGCAATGCAATATATGATTATACAGTACTTACAAGTAATAGATGATGCACAATTTGAATATTTAAGTATTCATTATGTAGGAAATAGATAAGAAAATATATATAAAAAAAAAAAAATTGTAAATGTGTGCATATGTGAGCTATTAATAAAGATTAACAAATTTTTAAAAATTTTAAAGACATAAATTCTTTGTTCAAGATTCAGCTTGAAGTAAAAAAGGTTATTGACAATTTCAATTCCTAATAATAATTTAGCATCAAGTATTGTTCTATACTTTTTTTTTTTAAATCACTAGTTACAATGCACTTACATTTCCATCTTTCCAAAGTAAGTATTGTGTTATTTATAAGCATAGTCGTGTCCCCATCACTTTTTGATATGCCCAAGTCAGTAATCAGGCAAAAGCACTTTGTGAAAAATCCACTGGCTAATGTAGTAAAGCTTGTGACATTGGAATGCACAAGTACAGCTCCCTTGAGAAAAATCATCTGTTTTGTGTGTAATCTATGTTTGTTGTGCCAGTCTGTTTACGCTGCTTCCTTGGAGTTTGGAACAAAATTCTAACATGCCATAAACAACCAGTATTATGAGATCTCTTGAGAATTTTTTTGTCACAATGCTGTGTTTCTTTGTGTGCTTACGTACAGCAATCACTAAAACAGAAATAAGACATTCGGGTCAGTGCTTGCTATTCACATCAGTACAATAAAAACCACCTGCACAAAACACACATATGCTTTTTTTTATACAAGCACAATGTTTAAGACTCATCACAGGCAACCTGATTTTCATTATTTACCTCACTCATCTGAGCCAAGAACAGTAATTGGGTTTTAGGTCATGCTGCCAAATTGGTGAGATTTGCAGATTCAGCACTCAGGACTGTAGACGGCTCATTAAACTCACTGACCTGCAACCAAATGTACTTGGAACAGGGTTGTGTGAACAAAAGAAGTGGTGGAATTTGATCATCCCGCTAGTCAGTGCAGGCTTTTTTGACCTAAACCAAAGCAGGCTCTCTTTACACTCTGCATTCCAACTATGCAGTTGTGGTTTGAGTGCAAACGAAGCAGGAGTGTGGAGCCCCCAGTGCTCTCTTACTAAAGAACCCTGCAGATGGTTCCACTCACACACTGCCGAGAGAAGTCCCCTCTTATCATCTGTTACACATCATCATGACACGCTATTCAGCAGGCGTAAAGAACAGCTCTGGTATGATTATCGAGAAAGAACTCATTCATAAGTGGATTATTTGTGCTGGTAGTGCCAGCGTTTAACAAAATGATATTATCAGTAAAAAAAATTTCAGCTACCATATAAACAGGCCTGCTTCATGAGAATGACAAGTAATATGATAAAGGGCAAATGCATGAAGGAATTCTGAGAACATTCAAATGTCTCGTAGCACTAGTGCTGGTAGCGAGACAAAAATGATCGCTGAGCCAGCTGGAACGCAGACAAACTCCCTCATGCATCACTGATCCCCAAACTCACTGGCCCAGCACAGCCCACTGCCATGTTTCCTCCCGAACTGTAACATGCACATGTTTATTTATTGTGTTTCTAAGCTTCTTTGGAAGGATTAATATAAATCTTGAAGTAAATGCAAGTGCAAAAATATCATAAACAACAATTAATTCATAGTCCATAAACCTAAACATTATGCTTTCTTGTGAACTTCTTAAAGATGTGGACTTCGCTAACTAAATTTCTTTTTATATTCTAAAGCAGATATTAATGTATGAGTGCTTTGTAGCTTCAAAAGTTGTAATTTATCCTGTTACAATTAATTTGCATTAATTGGTGCAATATGAATGCTCCATATTGGTGACTTATTGTGTGTTTGCAGAACCGAGTTTGAAATGCAAAAATATGGACAAAAAAAAGTTTTTAAAAAATTCACCAAACTTATTAATTTGCCAGAGGTCTCTAACTTTTCAACTGGGTTACAAATATGAACACCAGAATGAGAATAAATCAGTTGACTGTCATCTATCATTCACAAGCTTCCCACCAAATTAGATAAGAAATAAGTGCCTTAACTGTCCGACAAGAAAAAAAAAAGCGAAAAGTTCATCAGTCCTAAATCCTTTTCCCTTTTACAGTATATCAGACTTTTTCACTCTCTCACTCCAGTCTGTTTACCTCTCTCTCTTTCTCCTGATTGGCTGCCAGGTCCCATCTGCCACTCAGAAATTGTTCATCCCTAAAGCTGAGGCGTGATGACATCGGGCGTATCTGAGCTGGCGTATGATGTATAAGTACAAATTTTCTACCAATTATGATCCAACACCCTTCATACAGCACCGACTGGAATTGACTATTTTTACTATAATGTCACAGCAGCTCAGGAAGATCATCTTTAAGTATTTTTTTCTTCCCTGACACAATAATCATATTTATCTTCATTTTTAGGAAAGACAATCCTGTTATGTACTGTAGCTTTAATATCATGGACAAATCCCCAAGGTAAATGAAAACCTTTGAAATATGAGGTAATAAATGGTGGATTAAAAATTAATCAAAATTTAAAAGTAGTTGGGTGAGTGGCTGCTTTAAAAGGAGATGTGTAAACACAGCTGACACTTTGTCTAAGAGGAAAAATAATGGGAAAACTTTCTCCCACCTGCCAAAGCTTTATTGACTCTGGCATTTCTCCAGCCAGGGAAAAAAAAAGTCATCTCTACAAGCCAACAGAGTTAAGTGATATTCCAGAGATGTTCAGTGATAGGCATAAATACATATTCCCAGGTTATGACATACCATAACAAGCCACGCATACACACAGGGAGAACAATGCTGCATATAAGTGCTTATATAAGCAAGACTGAAAAATCTGCTTCTCTTGGTCATTTCTGGAAATATCCAGACCAAAACTGAAACCAAATTTCTTTCCAAGTAACTTTTAATTATGTACTGCATGTTTAAAAAAGAATATGTAAGGCACTCTAAACAGTGTTTCATGTTCACAAGCACTTCCCTGCTAAACTGCCTCAGTGTAGAAAAAGTCTAGTCAGGTGTGGAGGCTCTACATGTGCCGGTTAATCCAGAACAGAAGCTCCTCATACTGCCTTTAAAGCATACTTTACACCCGGACCTTCTTTCAGCTCCAAATCCTAGTCAGAAAAATACAGTTCAGGGCTGGAACCAAGACATGAAAGCACTTTAACAGATGTTATAGTTAAATTATTATTGCTCTGGCCAGCAGCAGGGGGGCGCTGCTTTTCTTACTACACAATATGAGATGAAGTGTTTCCATTTTTGTCCCCCGAGGAGTATTACAGTCCAATCCTGGTATTTCTTTTTCATGTGCTGACTAATTGTTTGTGCATTTGCTCCAGCTCCATACATAATTCAGAACTTTCTATTTGATACTGAGTTATGACTGTTTCAGCTTCCAGTCTGGATCTACATTCTCTGTCTGTTTTATCCAAATAAAATATTAAAAAAAAAAAAAAAAAACACTTTCAGCCACAGGCTACCTAAAAACACTCCATATCTGGTAGCTGGATTTAATTAAGGCAGGATGAGATTTTATCAAACTAATACTCTAGATCTCCAACAGATCACTTGAACCGAATGTGACTTCCAGAAGTTCTCTAAAGATGTATCATTCCCTCGGCATATTTCAGATATGTGCAATAACTCAGGAAACTGGGAAAATGTTTTTTCAGCCTAACAGTGCATACATAAAGCACACTCTCACGCACAGCATACATTGCATAGAAACCCATTCCAAATTTCAACACTAACGTATTGTATCATCAAACATATTATATTTCATTCTCCGTTCTCACTGTGCTGTCAGGCTCTCTGCCCAGACAGAGGGAGTTTACAGAATACAAATGCTGGAGTATAATTTATGTATTATCACAAAGATGCACTTCCAAGTAATAGTAATGCTTTTGTCTCCCTGGTAATGCTTTTGTCTTCACACTTAAATCAGTGACTTTTAATGGTCAAATATTAAATGCCAATATAATGTTTGACTATAAAAGGAAAGGGTTATGATATGATTACAAAACTGTATTTACAGAAAAGCAATGTGTTTTGGAGAAATGTGCAGCCTGTGGGCCTTCAGCATCATCTCAAAGGCATGTTTTCAATGAGTCACACCAGACTGAGAGTCCAGTGTCCTCAGAGACACGGCCTTTATGACAAAATACCGAGTTCTCAGGCTACGCAGGGACTGGCTTATCCTCTTGTTATGGTTACAGGCATTCCATAATATTACAGAGACTCTGACTTCTCTAAAGTATCTTGTGCTTGTTTAATACTCCAGTGTGATATCATTGAACAGGATGTATGCTATATTACGCAAAGGATAAATGTCAAATAAAGATACTGAACCCCAGATAACCGAATCATAATCATAGTGAAACTTTAAGAAGCAGAATGTTTCTCTGAAATGCAGTGAGTAAAAGGATAGAATGAAGTCATATTGCTTCTGCTATTAATTTCTCACAGTCTTAAAGTATCTCCATCTATTCATACATTTA
>CM040454.1:642536-662365 GCA_022758105.1 Pangasianodon gigas | reverse complement strand
TTTCTTTTTAATAAATTTGCAAAGTTATCACAACTCTGGTTTTTGCTTTGTCTTTATGGGGTATGGAGAGGGACAGACGAGATCAGCTAATTAACTAACTCTTGCGAAAGGTTAGCAATACTTGCTACGGAGATAAACTTCCCAGCTGTCCTAAACCTTGCTAGCTAGCTTACATAACTACAAGTCAGCATGACAAGAAGGATCTGCTGCACTGCTGCTTGTTGAAGATGTATTATATGCAGTCAGAGGTCAGGTCAGGTCAGGTCAGTTATCAGAATAAATGAAAAGTACAGACACAATAACATTGATGCAGTCAGTCCTCTATTTGGTCCTCAAAATTATCATCACATGAAATGCAAGGATAGAACAAAAAACCCAGCCGTCTCAGTTTAGCAATGAACTTGCCGATGTGAACCACAGATCCTAAAGACAAGTTACACATTCATGTGGCAAGCCACTGGAATGCACACAGTAGATTTTATCCTGGCAGTCCCCAGCTATATCTGTCTCCTTTGTGGCTTCTAAGGATATGCTAGCATCTCCTTACAAAGCACTGTGTAACAAAAGTGGCACCAAATGAGGCCACCAGCACTCCACCCAGGCTTCATTGTGGTGAAGCTGCGAGAAAGAAAGAGAGAGACAATTACACCCGGTGAGGCTGTCCATCACCCTGCCTCATCCAGCCAAACCCACACAGGGCCCGTCACCATTTAGCGTAACCCATGGAAGACCATAATGAGCACATAGCTGTTCTTTTGACTCCGTGGGAAGACAGCAGCACCAGAACAGGACCAATAAAAATAGCAGCTTTTGCCACAGCGCTTTACAAGTTGTTATTCATAGCTAGGCTGCAGAAACTCATCTTCTCCCAGACTGGAAACTAAGATTCATCTTCACAGTCACAAGATCTATGGATTGATCCAGGCATTTTTTTTTTATTAAGAAAAACATCCATCATCTTCTGTTTACAGTTTACATCTCACACACACACACACACACACACACACGCACTGGTCTTACTATCTTTCTGCAGAGGCTTCCATTGAGTTGTGTATTATTGTAATGCTATGCCTACACCCAACCCCTGACCCTAACCTCAGGATGCAAAGGAAATTTTCAGCTTGTTTTTTTAATTCTGTATGCATTTATTTTTATAAACGCATACCGCATGTGGCATAAGGGAGGGGAACAAAAGACATGCACTACTGGGGGGCCCAAAAATGCAAGAAAAACCCCCTTTAATAGGAACACCTGTACACCTGTTCAGCCCATCTGATATCAACATCCATGCTACAGTCAGAGTCACAGAGATCACACTTTTTCCCCTGATGACACTTTTTTCTGAGGTTTGATTGAAAAAGCTTTTGAAAAAAAAAAAACAAGAGTCACGTTGGATCCAGAGCCTATCCCACAAACACTGGACTCATGTCCCTGAATGAGACGCTAGTCATGCACACACATTCACACACTCATTCACACCTAGGGGTAATTTAGCAAATCCACGTAGTGGCATATTTTGGAAAGACACCAGAAAACCCCACAGTATCATCCATCATTTTACAGTCATCTTTTTAAATATCTGTTAAATGATGTGATTTGAACACTTTCAACTGTCAGTAATTAAATACATCTTGTTTTGTTTTATTGTCATACACTTGTTTCATAAATACACACACACACACACACACACACACACTGTAGTTTGACAGATCCCATAGTGAAGACATTAATGAGATTAAAAGGCACTTTGACTTTTGGCTCTTTCATTAAAAACACTGTTTACTGCCGCAAATGACCAGATTAAAGAGTGTTTGTATACTGAGAAGAATAGAGAAAAAGAGGAAAAAAAATTGGTGCTAATACAATTGAACATACAGCTGCACTAGTTTACACAGTAATATTAATACTCACATACACAGCTGCCATAAAGTAAACTCTTTTCTGCATAGACATTAAACATAAAAGCCAAGGTCTCTCTAGGGGTCCTGAAAGCCATCCTTTGCTGCCGAAGACAAATGGATGCAGACGCTTGGCTTTGCTGAGACACATTCCAATGTGTCACTGATTAAAACATTATTGGATTTCACTTGAAGGCTGTTGTCCGTGTCCTATATGGGAGGAATGCTATTTTCTCGGTTGGCCAAAGTGTTATTTTGTTTAAACTCCCAGTGCTAAAGAATTGACCTGAGTGGAGCTGCTGTGCTGAGCATTTCCTGCCGTCTTTTCCCCTGCTGGTCTCTCAGCTCTCCTGGAAGCTGAGCATAGTGTTTCCTCTGGCTTACTTTGCACATTGCTGCTTGCATGAGGGAGGACAGCTGGAATCACTACACACACACACACACACACACACACACACACACACACACACACGTCTCAAGCCTTGTGACATTCTTTGATTTTTCTTTGTAACCTATTTAATGTGTTTTTGTGTTTGATGGAGGAAGCAGGTGGGGTAAAGTAAAATGAGGAAGAAGTTGTTATGCCAATAAATAAATTTGCATAATTATTCCAATACCAATTAGGTGGATAACACCAAAAATGGTTGCAAAGATGATAGATTAAACTGGTAGCACAGCCAAAAGTAGTAAAAATGCTAGTCAGAGAATGCACGTGAAATGATGCCGACTGGTACTACATGCGTTCATTCATTATTACCAACATCCTGTTTAGACAAACTGTCTTTAATGAGAGGTGTCAAAGCATGACTACTGTTATATGAATATGGAAAAGCTGTTTCAAATACAGGGCTGTTACTCTACGATCTTCAGTATAGACTAAATGGATATGTGTGTTTTGAACATTCCATTCCAAATGTAGTCCCACCTTTGTTCATACAATAACCTCCATTCTTCTGGGAAGCTTTCCACTAGATGTTGGAGCGTGGATGTGGAGATTTGCTCATTCAGCCACTAGAGCATTAGTGAGGTCAGGCGCTGATGTTGGGTGAGGAAGACTGGGGTTCGGTCAGCATCCCAATTCATCCAAAAGATGTTCAGTGGGGTTGAGGTCAGGGCTCTGTGCAGGACACTCGAGTTCTTCCACTGCAACCTTCACACACCATGTCTTCATGGAGCTCGCTTTGTGCACAGGGGCATTGTCATGCTGGAATAGGTTTGGGCCTCTTAGTTCCAGTGAAGGGAAATTGTAATTCTATAGCACACAGAGACATTCATTATAATTGTGCACGTCCAACTTTGTGGCAACAGTTTGGGGAAAGTCCAGATATGGGTGTGATGGTCAGGTGTCCACAAACCTTTGGCCATATAGTGTATAAACACTACACAAGCTTCCTGAAGATACTGGCTAAAATATCTTAAAAGTACACATGCAGCTACACGTACTGCAGTAGAACGACATCCAAGTCCACCTTCCATGGTGTTGGCATAATTTAGTGTTGACAGTAGAAACAAGGGCACCTATTGAAAGAGTCACCCTGCTCCCCAAAACCACATGTTCATAGTTAGCAGGCATCTGGAGAAGGGCAGCCTCACTTCTGCTTTGTATTAACTTTCCCAAATACACAGAGATACAGTGCATGAGAAGAGGTTTAAAAAAACAAAACAAATCCCAGATGAATCGACTCAGAAGACTCAGGGATACGAATCACAGGTGATTGCTCTCAATAACTGCCTTTCTCTCTAGCAGTGAAAGGAAGAGTGTTTTACAGACTAGGAATTACCTACTGTGAGCTAGAATTTAAAAAAGAGTTTAAAAAAATATCTTTTAAATTTTTTGGATACGCTTGTGGGCAGTCACTTGTGCCTAGATTCTTTCCCTCACAATCAGCTTTCGTCAAAGGATGAGTTCAGATTTCTCAATTTTATGAGCAAACACCAAAAGACAGATAAATACACAACACACATATAAATACACATATGGCGTATCTGTAATTGTGACCGCTCAGCCACAGCCCTCCTGTGGTAGAAGCGATAAATCAGCACATGGAACTCCTGAGAGAACTGAGGACAATCATATTGTCCACATACACATTGTTGGAAGCGGAAAGACCTCATAGGCAGGGACACAGAGGACAATACAGCATGGACCCTACAAAGGCAGGAGGCTTTAATTGACTGAGTCTGCATCTGGGCCTCTGTATAATAGAATCAGTGAAGCTTTGGGGTTGAATAGAGGATAGTGCCCCGGAATGGGGCAATGGATAAACTGACTACAAAGACAGTCCTCTACGGAAACCCACAGGGAATAAACAGCCTTTAGTTCTAACCCTGACATGTTTGTCAATTACACAGGAGATGATTCACTTCAAGAGAGCTGTGTCCATTGAAACCGGAGTTTTTCTAGAGCTAGAGGCAGTATGCATCACAGAGCTAGTGGATAAAGCTAGCTGGTTAGTCCGTGAGGACTCGTTACCTAAATGAACAGATATTGTGTATTATATAATCTGACTTGGATTGTTACTTGCAAAAACACTGCATAATATAAACAACATGTGAGCAAATGAATTCAGACTTTGCCTGACAGGATGCAGTGGAATCAGCGATATTTAGAGAAAAACACTCAGGCATCCTCGCATCCTGCCAATTTTCAGTTAAAAATAGAACTCACATTACATCCGGACAGGCTGATAACTCTATTGTTTTGGTCACTGGAGCAAAGAATAGCAGCACTTATTCTATGTGACCGATTTAAGACCAGCTTTATGGTTATTTGGGTTCTTGTACTATGATTAAATGTGGAATGCTTGCTACTGATATTGGAGGAGTATTTCATGCTCTGGCATCCAAGAAAAGTGGGAGTCAAAGCAACTGAAACCCATCACTGCTAAATATGTTTCTTATTTGGCGGAAAGAGGGTGGGTGAGTCACGAATAATCCTACAGGCCATTCTGTCATGGATGCTTTTTTTTTTTTTTTTTTTTTTTACCCCTACACATTCTTTCTCACCTTTGTAAGTGCTTTAGATGGACAAATCTAAGATACTGTATGTCAGTCAGTAAGCAAAGACTGAGCTATTGGGTAATGAGTCCAAGTAGCACAGAGAGGCGAGCAAATATAAAAGGTTTAAAGCTTTTTCTATACCATACTGTGAGTAAATTATTTATCACTGCCCCACAGACAGTTGAAGTTTCAGACAATTCAGAGTTACTTAGAAGTTTTCATCAACCCCAGCTGACCTTTCTCAAACCAAACTGTGTGCTAGAGCACTGGAAACTCCTTGTCAGTAACTCACAATAGATTACCAAGCCACAACAAAGCATTTTGTTGCATACGTGTTTAACTGAATAACAGGATATCAGCTCGGTGAGAGATATTGCTGATCTCCGGGGAGGTGGGTAGAGCATGAATTTCATTCAGGAAAGTCTACAAACATCATGGCAGCAACTCCAACCAAGCCAATGTTTGTAGGGATTTTATCAGATAAGAGTAATTTTAAGGGAATTTAATATGAATAAAGTCGAATAATGCTACAACTAATAAAGCTACAACTAATGACCCCATCATAAAAACACTGCATGTCCTTGAGTTAATTTAATTACTTTTTTTTTTGCTAGGGATTTGCATAGTCTGCATGAAATACTCCCAATTTATCCATGAATTCAGTCACCTGCCAATTTCCTCTCACCAGCCATCATGTGACAACCGCCAACCAGGGAAGGTGAAGGCTGCCGCTTGCTTCCTCCAAGACACGTGAAGCTAGCCAACCATATATTTAGTACAGATGTCTTTTCATGTGTTTGCACATTTTGTAATTCACATCTGCCAAATTATGAAATATGGTTGCATTTGTAAATATAATCTCTTCCCTTTTCCCTCACTGGAAGGAAAAGAAGAAACTATAAGCCATCTGGTCTTTAAGTGCTTGGACTGAGGAAACTGAATCCTACCTGTTGGAGTGTTGTGTACTTAACAGTGAGGAAAGGGCATTTGTCTTTAGTCCCAATGCCTGCTCGGGCTTTCCAGAGGAAGCATGTGCTCACTGATCCTCCCACACACTGCTCACTGAAGTATAATAAACTCCACAGCTGGTCCATTACCTACAGTTCATATCTCTCCACTCTTCATATTCAGTTATTCATAGGTATAATGTGACACCTTTGCAAAACAATCCAAATATGTATTTTAATTAATCGTGTTTTCAGTCATCAGCACTTTTGTCACTGCTAACTACACTTAAGTACAGAAATATTAGCACCCTTCCTTCATGAAAATTAGAAAAAAAAGAAAAGAAATGTACTTATTCCAAATTATTGGCACCTCTACAATGAAGCTCTTCCTGAAATAGCTAACAAGGGTGGAGAACACTTGTCCTCTATGCAGGACATTTTTAAACTCCTTTATGTTCTTACATTTGAATATGTGAATTTCTCTCTTCAATTTGATGATGATGTTCTTGCAACCATTTTCACTGGGGGTCATTTCCCTCTGAATATAAACATCTACACTGATACTAGCACCAATAGATGGCATTTTACAATTTAAAGAATATACATTGTTAACTTTTGTGGTTTTTAAGGACACCAACAAAATGATTTTTACCATGACAAAGAGCGGACGTCCTGTTTATGTTAACAGCAACCATGTCCTGAAGATGCACTCCGACTTCATCCTGTGCGACATCATTATTCCACTAGAGGGCACCTCGCAGATTTAACACACCGGTTCACACTGAGAGCTGCAACATCAGCTTAAGAGTCCTATATATTATCTGTTGACTGGATCAGTCTCCCGCTAGCAAACCCAAATGATGTATACTGAATATCTAACACCTCAGTTTGTTGGCATTACTATTCTAAACACGTAATCTGAATCCAGATCACTTACATGATCACGTATTTATACGAGTACATATTTAGCCCAAGCTTTTATGCTTCAGAAACTAAATTTGAATTTAAGATAATTTGATATCAATGTCAAATAAGCTTGTAGAGTGACATATTTGACCATAACTATGGTCAAAGATGGCACTGTACACAATTCCTCAAATACATTTGACTGCATACAGTACATATATACTCACATCATATATGTTCACAGTCAGTTGATGAATCAAGTAAACCAGGTTGTTCCATATCAAATTTATTGCTGACATGCATGTAGAGATTTTATGAAGTACAAAAATATGTCATTTATACAAATTTGTTTTTATCTCTGTACAATTACCCAGTTTCTTCTTTGATATCTATCCAAACAAGCAGCTTACAACACCGAACATTTAGGCTTTTAACTAATTTCACCATCATTTCCTTTTACACCATTTTCCAGTTAGCGGACATGTTTATAAGACAGGACAAAAAAAAAAAAAAAAAAAAAAATCATACTTCTAAACAAAATTACTGACTTTAAAATAAATTCTCCCAATTTAGCGCCGCTGAGATGAATCTCCTGTTGTTGTTGTTTTTTTTTAGTGTATTTTCAACTGGATTACAAATGCGATTTACTTTTTAAAAACACCTACAGCCACACCCGAATTTTCTGGCAACTTAAATGCAAAGATCATGTGGCACATCCTGCAAGTCCAAGTCATGCATTACTTAATGTATAAAACAATATAGCTCAACAACATAAAATGTGTCATGCTGCAAATACACAGCTTGGCCTTGAGATGCCAAGGGTGCTACAAGGAAAAAAAAAGAAGAAGAAAAAAAAAAAATTATGCAGGGAGCGATTCTGTTAAGACACTTACATGGGCATTCAACAACAATTATGGCCTAAGTTAAGGTACGGACTACACGACCACTCCACCAAGTCACATTTAATTAAACCCAAGGATTTGTGGTACGATGATGGAGCTGGGGGTCACTACACTGCCTTTCTTCAATGAATGATGGATGCAGTGAGGTTTTAATTTTAGTGGGGACCTAGCACTTACAAATGCCCCTTAACTGCGACACACAGAAGTCACAAGTCATCTACAATACTGCAATATATTTAAACAAAAAAAAAATATTCACATTGAAGTGGGAGCACACTAATGCTTTCAATAGTGGCAGGCAACATTACCTTGATAAATACTCCTCATGTCGATGCCTTGGTGTCACTCTGCTTGATGGCAGCCTACTAGTACAGCTACATCAGGATGGTATTTGCACACTGGCCACTGGAGTGTGTTGTATTAAACTTGCAGGATAAACTCTACATAATTCCTTAATGTCATAATGTGCTATAATTTCATTTGTCTAAAAAATAGAGCTATGCAAAGTCAGTCTTGTTATTAATGTAGCTTAATAAACCATGAGGATTGTGGCAACATTTACTCAACAGACAAAAAGGGTTATTTCGGGAAAAAAAAAAAAGCCTTCACTGGGGATTACTGGGCAAGATCACAGCAATACTTTAGAACTGGATTATGTGATGATCTCATGATTCTTCACACCTTACAAGGATAGAGGCAGGGTTCAAAATAATAGATGGAAGCAAGACTGTTTGTACACAGTGAATAAATAAAAATGAACACCCATAAAAAATGAAAACCAAGCAAAGCTGAACAGTTCTGAGAAAACGCTCATGCTTTCTGTCAAGTTGCTTTGCACTTTAAAAACCGAGAGCACAAATCAAAAAGAGACAAACTACCATTGAGAAGCTCAGAGGCCTACAGTACTGGATTACGTTTTCCCCCTAACATTAGTGAATCAGGCAGGCCTTCACAAGCTAAGTCACAGGATCAGAGGCTGATGCAAGACGACCACCTGTTTACTAAAATATACTAGACCACCAAAGGTACAAAAATCACCACTTAATGTTGAAATCTGAATCTAAGGCAAGATATTCTGTGGCAATGATTTATACAAGTAGCTTAGATTGGATTGGTGAACAGTCTGACAAGATTGAAAATATTTATATCATATGACTCGACAATTTCTCATCAAAATCAGGATTAGGAAAACATAAAAATGTGATCAATGTATCAAGAGAACTGCGCTCATAATCTTTATATACACGATGAATAAAGACAATGGCACTAAAAATGGAAGATGGGGATGTTGTATATGCCTAGGCTCCTAGGTTTAGTTTTAGTGGCCATTCCCTAGTACAATGCCCAGAAGGGCAGCCAAAGGTTCGGCTTAATATGGTGTGGCAGAAAAGGAGTGCTGGCTTGTTCTCCAAAGGGCAGCTCAAGATATTGGCTGTGGTCACCGCAGGGGCGGGGAAGAGATTGAAGCCTGCACTTCCAGGGCTTAATGGAGCTTAAACTTCCGCATGATTGCAGCTTCTGACAGCTTTATATCATCTCTGGTTGCTCTAAGACTTCAGGTAATGATAAGCAATCATAAGAACGAAACCCAGAAGGCATGTCTTTTGAATTTTGGGAATTCACGTGTACAAGACAACTCTCTATTTGGACAGAGGTGTTTAAAAAAAAAAAAAAAAAAAAAAAAAAAAAAAAAAAAAAAAAAAAAAAAAAAAAAAAAAAAAAAAAAAAAGAAAAGCAAAAGCTTTCTGCAGCCGACTGCACCTTTAGCTGATCAGGGGAGAATATCGTACCTCACAGGGCAGCAGGTCGCAAAGCAGCCGCTTTCGGGACTATTTTTGGCATCTAGATTTTGAGCTGTACAATGCTAGCTGCCCGTGAATGCCCAATCAAGCAAAGAAGGCCTACAGAGTCTTTGTGTTATAGTATAATTTAAGAACTGAGACAAACAAGAATAAACTAATAAAATGGCAGGAAAAAAAAAAATAATAACATGTTCTTAAAATGCTACCTTTCTAACAGGAGAGGGGAGCAAAGCTTATTCAGATTATGAAGAAAAACAATTGATCGCTGGTTTTGACATGCCAGAACTCTTGGAAAAAAAAAATAATAATAACAATAATAATAATAATAATAATAATAATAATAATAATAATAATAATAATAACGCTCTTCACCTGTGCTTGTGGTCATATCCCCACATTTGGATACCTGTTTTTCAAAACTATTGAGAGCACAGTTCTAAACGGACTGAGAGAGAGAGAAACAGAGACGTTAAGAGGTAGATTTGCAATTGTGAATGCAGATGGAGCCCAGTATGGATGGGTGTGGTGGACTGAAGGACTGAGGAACACATGGATGGGATGACAACTGAGGTCAGGTGATCTGAGCTGTTCCCCTTGGAAAGTGCTGAGAGTAGAAAAGGAGAATGAGAGGTGTGTGTTACGCGTGTTTTGTGCGCGCACCCATTTGCTACATGATTCCGTTCCGGTATTGCTGCTAATGTCTGTATGGCAGAGTGAGAGGGAGGGGGTACGGTAGGGGCTCAGAACCCATAAGTCTTGTGTGTTGCCCAAACCAGAGTCACCTTCTTTAATCAGTGAGAGGAGCAGATGAGAGATAACTGTCCGACTCCATCTGCATCTCCTCACCCGAGCGCTCTTTAAAGCAACCACACGCACACGTGAATCCGGCTGTGTGGCACAGCCTGTGCACAGTGATCCTCTACTTCCTGAGGAAGCGCTGGGCCAGTATGGCTGCGTCTAGAGGGCTGACAGGCTGAGCGTCGTGACCCAGGCGCCTCACCGGCGGCACGCTGCCGAACTGCCTCTTGGTCAGGAAGCTCTTGGCCTCATGGATAGTGTTCTTCTCCTCAGCTAGCAGCAGCTGCTGGCGCATGTAGTTCTCAAACTCATACTGTGACGACTCTTCCGTTACCTTCGCCTGATCAACACAGAGAGAGACGACACATAACAGTGTTCTTTGTAAAGTTTCACAGAAGTGATTTTTTTTTTTTTTGGACACCAAGCAGCCATCTAGGCACTGACCTCCTGCAGATGCTCAGGTTGGTTGAGCTGGTCATCGATGTCTGGTACTACCTGCAGAGGGCCGCTCATGGATGATACAGAATGCCTACAAAACACACGTCCAAAGAAATTCAGGATCGATTCTGTTGTTCTTGATGGACACAGGGATGACAACCTTTTAAAAACCAATTTAAAAGAAGTGATTGAATCCTGAACTGTCTATACTGTATTAAGGCGAAGGTACAAAAGCTTTTTCGTCAGTGGAATTACGTTAATTTCGACTTGCATTTAAATCACCGATCTTCAAGTCCCACTACGGGAATGCATCTTCCACAAGGAGATACTGAAGGCCCTCATTTCCTGAGACTCAAAAAAGTCTCAAGACTTTCATTTTCATTGTCTGGAACTGAACTTCGGTCGATGTGAAATGTGTTTGGGGGAGTCTTACTCAACACTCAGTGTTGAAATGTACTTCCAGGTTCTGAGAACTGCATTCAGGACAACAAAATAAACCTACAGAAAACGATGAAAGCGAAACAAAAACGAATAACGCACAGGAAACTACAGCTGCACGTGCATCAGGTTTGCGAGGAGTTATGTGTTAAGATGTAATCAGTAGTGTAGTCTCACTAATGTTGGACAGATGAGCAAACATCTGTGTAAGCATCAGACAGACCGACCAAGCCCCAGGTCAAAAACAAATCAAAATGAATATAGCTTAAGATTATGCTTCTGATCATTTTTTGAGGAAGATCATTGGAGCTGCTCTTTAAGAGAGGCACAGTGAAAGGAGAGGATATCAGCAGGGATGAGAAGAGCTAGGAGACGGAGTCGTGACACTCACCAGGAGGCAATGATGCCACTGAGAGATTCGAGCACCTCTGCTGCAGTCAGTCTCTGCTGGGGATCCAGCACCAACAGCTTACGAATCAAACACACTGTGCTTTCTGACACGCGGCCGTCCCTGCAAACACACATCACGAACAAATTAACTCCAACACACTAGTCTGAATTTATATTTTCATTATCAAGACATTGTGATAAAGACTCCTGGTTGAAATTAGTTTAAGACAAATATAGTGTATAAACAATGCATACATTTATTTCTGAATATATATATATATATATATATATATATATATATATATATATATATATATATATATATATATATATATATATATATATATATATATATATATATATATATATATATATATATATATATGTATTCAAAAAGTAATATTAAATTGTTCCTGTAAACAAGTATTTAGAATTTCAGAGAAGCAGCCACATCAGCCTATTTGTGCTTTTAAGAAAATCCTCCTAGGTGAAGCTCCTTTGTGAAGCTGGTTGACGAAGCTCACGCAAAACCGGATCACTGTTCAGAACTCAAAATTAATTTTTAATTAATTTTTTTAAAAACATGCCAGTCAGTCACTGAGGTCACATTTAAATGTGAACATCAGCTGAAGCTCTCAACCTGATTGGCTGTTTGGATAATTTCATGAAAGTACAGGTGTTCTTAATATAGTGATCGGTCAGAGTATGTTACTTGTACTTTGTCTTGACTGTACAAAGATATTTAAAAAGAAAAAAGAAAAAACAAGTCTCGTGGTTCTGAGATGAGCGGATCAGGAGCACATGTGTAGCACTCACTCGGGGATGGAGTACTCGGCAGCCTTGATCTTGCGAAAGAGCTCTTGAGGTATGCTGTCGTAAAACGGGAACTGGCCATAGAGCATGGTGAACAGCACCACACCGAGAGCCCACATATCACTAGGCTTCCCACGGTACGGACGACCTGCAACAGAGTGTTCAACACTGTTAGGTCCTAGAGACGGGAATAACCAGTGGTTTATTATAAAGAGTTCACTACAAGGTTCAGTAGGTGTGCAGGCAAATCAGCAAACTCATCAGAAATCTCACAGCACAAAGCATATTATTGCTTTATACTACAAATATCTGTGCATCCAAGCCATGACTCAGTGTACGACACGGTACATAATACAAAGACATGACCACAAATTTACAACAGCAAGAAGGATGTCCTGTTTATGACCAGCAGAAAAGCATGAGTCAATGCTAATGACAGCTCCCGTATCATCACCTTCACCATATCCTGTGTGTGAGATACATGTTTACACAGGAGCTTCATGGTGTCTCTGCCTGCAGTATGTGCTCAGCTGTGCTTCTCTACTCCATGCATATTAAAAGATAAAAACCATACGAATAAAACAAAACAAAACAAAAGGAGACACATTAAAGGAAGATAGGAGAAGAAAAAAAAGAACTAAAGACAGAAAGAAAGAAAATGGAAGATGGGAAGGATGGTATGAGAGAGAGAGAGGAGGAAGCAGGAGGAGTTTCCCCTCAGGATGACTCATTGCGATGACTCATTCAGGCAGCGCTTCATTGTTTTTTAGTCACGTTCTGCTGATCTACGAGTGCTTTGTTTTCATGTGAACAGAGAACTGCAAACAAACGCTGAACCATTTACTCCAGCTGACAATACTACAGTAAATTGCATCTAGAAGCCACTGAAAAACAGAAGTGGGACATTGTGATTGGTTAGCTGATGAATGTCACAGCTAAGAGGAAGGTGATGTTCTTGCAAAATTTCATGTAAAACCTGTACAACCTAAAAGCTACTGAGTCACAAAGCTGGCTTAATTCTATGCCTTTATAACTCAAAGAGGGTCAAAAGGACTTGATTCCACTATATATATATTTTAATTTAGTAAAAGCGGTGCAAATCACAACCCAACATTATCAAATTGATTAAATTTATTATTTAGTTTGCATAGACATTACGAAGTTTGTCTGGTCCACTGAATTGAATCTTTTAATCCAAAAATAATTAGACCTATAAATATATCCTATTCAATTTAATGATAATTTGAATAAATGTGTTCTGTTGGTGGAAAGGTTCAGAAATTAGAAAGAAAGAAACTAGCCAAAATGGCCTAAATCACTAATTTTTAGTAACTGCTTTGAGGTGGGGTTGCGGTGGATACGCACACACACTTCCACACACACTCATTCATACCTACAGGCGATTTATCTTAATCAACCTCCTGAAGTTGTTATATAAAATGGAAGCTCAAGGACAGGATTTATTTATTGCTAATTATGTCCAATATCACAATACATGGAATGACAACTCATGGGATAAACCAGTGGCACACAAACAAGCCATAATTTACCTTGGAAAACCACAACCCTTAGCCATGCTGTCATTCCTGGCAGTGTGTGGAGAGGGTTTGATTACAGTGGTGATGGAGTGCGAATCATAGTGTCTCACACACGCACACACACGCACACACACGCACACACTTGCATGCAGAACATCTTACCACTTAGGACATCTGGGCTAATGTAGGCCGGACTGCCTCTCTGGTCCTTCAGTAGATCCTCTTCACTCACTAAATGCTTGCCCAGGCAGAAGTTGGTGATTGTAATCCGGTGAGTCCTGCAACACACACACACACACACACACACACACACACACACACACACACACGACACTCTATAAGCACAGTTGGTTCACTGATTGCAAACAGTCTGTGCTTGTATTTAAAGCTGTGTACTGTAATGTTTAAAGCTTTCTGCTGTCTGGAAAGCAAACTGCAGTTGTGATGAGACATGTATTCTACGTGAGATGCCTTTCGAGGAAAAGGAGCAGGGTGAGTAGCTCTGAAAGTTAATTTCCAGGCCAGAAAGATTTAACTTGTTTCTTTGTATGGCAATAAGGGGAGCAAGTTTTCATAAGGCATCATTAAAATTAGAATCACAAAACATGAAACATGAAGTATTTACTATGCAAGGCTTATGTTTGATGAAGCCACAATTTTCATAAAGCATTATTCACAATACTAAAAGTTCTACTGACAGAAAAACCGGGGGCTAAAAACTACACTTGCGCACACACCGAGCAGTGCTACCCACTGTTGCTGGATGAGCACTGAGTGTATCTGTATGAACATGTTTGGTATTTGTGTCCGTGTCATCACGCCTAAACTGACGTGGGTGGCAGAGATCCACAGCGCGAGTGATGGAGAACTGTAATAGCCTGTCTTTACACAGAACAGAACTAAACATGACAGCACAGACATAAGCAGCCCTTCGACAAACAAGTGAGTCAACCTGTGGCTTAGCACAAGCACTTGGATGACTAACCGATCACAGTACGGGGATGTTATCAGAGCTATTTCAATGCACGCATCCAAATAACACACATGCACCAAAAAACACAGTGCACACCAAGTTAACCCACATGGAACAAGCTGCTCAGCTGATACGTCTGCTCCAGCACAGTGTACAGCTTTCCCAAAAGCACAGTCATTGTATCTCATGATAGCAAAGCTTTATTCAGAACTCTGTTCCCTCAGTCACATCCTCTTCCTTAACTTCCCCAAATCTCTCTCACTTTCACACCCTGAGAATGACTCACATGCACAGAGCTACGATGAGGACACTTGCAGAAGCATTCAGTTTTCCCTGCGAGAGATTCTCACCGAATTAAAGACAAAGTCAGGTTCTGGAGCACAAACCCACACTTCTGTGGTGCCTGATGGTGCATGCTAGGCTACAACACCACATCTGCTCCGTCTTCACTGCGGTCATCAACTGTCTTGATGAACTTTAGTCCATACTATGATTTTAGTTGTAGTGTGAGCACCTCTGCAACTACTAGCAATAAAAATCGCTGAAAAACAGCAACGAGAGTCTAAAAGGAAATCAAATTCAATCCCTGAACCCAGTTACTCATCCTTCTATTTGTTTTGGAGCACAAGGACAAAATATAAGAAAGATAATAGAGCTTCTGTAAGAAATAATTTGCCATGTCACACACACAAATGGTTGTCTGAAACAACAAAAAATAAACACTATGTGATTCCAGGCACACAGTATAAACGTATATAGTTTAACTTTTGCACTAGACCTCCAGTTCTCTTTGCAGTACAATAATAATCCTCACTGCCCACACTTCCCCAACCAATCCTTCCTCCTCATTTTTCTCTTATTTCTCTTTTTTCAGGTCCAAACAAAATGATAGACAGCTCTTGAGTTTATTTTTGTGAGAAAGACTAGTCAGCATGCTCTCCTCGAGAAGGTCCCTCAGGATACTTTCCTTTTTTTTTTCTTTTTTTTTTGGCATGTGAGCAAACTGATAGCATCCTGCAAATAACAACAGCTGCACTGATGGGAAAAGCTAAAATATTTTTATGTGAGGAAATATTTGGCCTCCAGACAAGAACCAATATAGGATTTTCACACTATAAGAAATGCCTTCACTGAAGAAACACTAAACCAGGTTTTTATTTAAATCAAAGAAACAGATTTAAAAAAAAACAAAAAAAAAAGTTTTGTCCAGAGGATAATGTGTCTGTGCCTAATGCAAGCTGATTTGAAAGTTTAAACAAATACCTCTTTAATAACTGAAAACAAAGTGATGAAGCACAGGTGTAGAGACACAGGGGCCGTTTACACGACAACGTTTTCAGCCAAAAACGGGAAACTTTTGATGCGTTTTGCCTGTTCGTTTACACGACAACGGCGTTTTGGGGACTGAAAACGCATATTTTTTTCGAAGTGCAAGTTTTTTGAAAACGCCGCTGTTATCGTCTCCATGTAAACACCCAATACGGGAAGCTTTGAAAACGGTGACGTCATGTGCGTGCGTAGTAGGTGTTAGGTATGGAGACATGCGCAGTACGCGTCTGTTGTAAAGGCAAGCGCGAACAAACATACACAACAATGACGGAGTACATGGTAATGTTGCTGCTGCTCAAGAGTTTGCTAACGCTTCTTCAGCAAAGTGTGGATTTACTTCACCAATATTACAACCAACTAACAAGGTGACAGCGCCAACTACTGGCCTGGCATACGTAATACAGCGTTTTTGGCCGTTATCGCGGATATGTGTAAACACGAATCGTTTTGAAAACGTTGTCGTGTATACGTGAAACTTTTTGAAAACGCAAGAGAAAAACTTTTCCGTTTTTGACTACATCGTTGTCGTGTAAACGTAGCCTCAGTAGAAATGTAGAAAACCATGGTTCTCACAAATCCCCCACAACAAAAGGGGGAAAGGGGGAAAAGAAAAGGACTTAAAGGTTTGCTCCAACAGTGTGGTCTCTTTGTAGTAACAGCCCTAAGGACCCCTAGTGACAGGCAAAGTGTGTGCTCAGCAGGACACGAGAGGGTGAAAGCAGCTGCTTGAGAAGTGTGAGTAAATGGATGTCACAGTAGGAAGCCATAGCTCACAGAGTGACCCCAAACACCACTTGTTAACCTCTTGCTTAACAGTCTAGCATACAGACAACAGCTGTATTTATTTATTGATTGATTGATTGAGATTTCAGCAGGCCTGTACTGAATGTGATCTTCATCCACAACAATCAGTTCTATTCTAAAAGAGGTGAAAATTTAGGGAGCATTAAAAGGTCAAGCTCTGTGACATTCAGTTTCAAAAACACTGGACAATGTGATGATGACTTAAAACATCACATTTGACTTGGGGGAAAAAAACAAAACAAAACAAAACAAAACAAAAAAACCTAGTCAGTATTTTCCAGGGAAAACCTGAGGCTTGGACTTGCTTCAAATTATTCTACAACCAGCTGCCTTGAAATCAATCCAGTCAAATATATTCAAGGAGAAATGACTCAACTTGGGCAACTCATCAAGTGCTTCACTGAGATCTCATGTTTCTTTTACCTGTTAAGTTCAAAACAATGTTGAAGAATCCTGTACATGGATTGTACAAGTTACATCCTCATCTCCTTTTAGGTTTGATTTTGCAGTGAACAGAAGGAACAGGTTGAAAAGATGAAAGGGTACGTGGAAAAACTGCAGAGGGGAGAGAAGTGACGTCCGTGTGCGCATGTGTGTGACTCAGCTCTGAGTTATGGACTCTTTGGCAGCATTCTGTATTGTCTCCAGCTGGGACAGAGTGTTCTGCTCTCCAGCGCCACTGAGCCAGGCAGAGTCACTTTAATCACCACAGGAGACATGCGAGTGTGTGTGTCTCTCTCTCTCTCTCTTTCTCTCTCTCTCTGTGTGTGTGTGTGTGTGTGTGTGTGTGAAATGAAATGAATAGCTCTTCTTGTGCTGCTTCTAAGTGGTCTAATTACTTTAGCCTTGCTGACAATTCAGCATTTTGTTAAGTACAATCATTTCACCGTAACGTCGTCTTACATCTACTTTTTATTAATCACAAAAGCATTCGCTTCATCTCTTGATGGAACGTGATCAGCGTGTACACACATCAGGTCTGAAAATCAACTCTTCGTGACGCGTGAGAGTCACGGTTGGTAAGTTATAAGCTGGCGTCGAGGAGAGACACACTTGTCAGACTCACATGGTACGGAACAGTGTGTTCCAAGTTTAGACTAGTAGTGGGAGTTTTCACGTGGTCCCAACCTGGCCTCAAGCAACACACGCAGTCACAAGCAAACAGCCATGAAATGGGATTTTTCTTTTTTTTGGTGCATACCTTATTTATTTAAACCCGTTCCAACAGAGCAAACCTTCATTTGCTTTCCTGCTCTTATTCTCACAGAGTACTCGGTGTCTGGAATAACGTCATTCTGAATCCCGCAGGGTCTATAGGTCTGATTTCACTAGCGGATCTGAACCGTCCCTCGTGTGTGTGGTTTTCCCACTACACCTTCCCTCTTCCAGAGAACACATCACGGGCATGTTGCACACTGCCTTATCTTCACTGGAATAGATTCCCAAATCCCAACCGCAGGACTGAATCACACCTTTATTCTCCTGAGCTTAGAGCAGGTTGACAAGGCCAGGCTTCTCTCTGTTGAATAAGCATCTGCCCAAATGCCAAAATCTTTCAGCCCCAAACCGCAGGTAAAAGGAGAAGAGAATCAGCAGGGAAAGGAAGCGGCACTTTTACCTTTTGTTAAGCACCATGTTTCCAAGCTTCAAGTCTCGGTGCACAATGTTCTTCTGCAGAGAGAAACACAATTAAACAAATTAGATATATCTATGTACGTATATAGATAATATTTAAAAAATCGTGAAAAAGCCACAAAGCCAGGAATTTGACAATCGCAGCTACAAGCTTTTTGCTCACCTTATGCAGAGCCTCAACCACTCGCACTACGTCACAGAAGATGACGATGGCCTCGCGCTCACTGAGTCTCTTCTCCTTGATGACGTAGTGTTGCAGGTTGATGAGGTCCACTGTTTTGTCACTGAAGTCATGAGCACACAGGCAGTCCAGCACCAGACAGATCCGCTTCTTCATCCTGCGTGCCCTACTGGCCTCCATATCCTCCACAATCTCACAGGAGCGATCCTGAGAACCGAAGAGAAGTTACCGGAAAGAAAGGAAAGAAACAAAAAGCCATTTTAAGCAACAAGTCATTTCCAAATTATGGAGAAAATACTTTCTTGCAGTACTAAAAAAAAAAAAAAAAAAAAAACATCATTGAAAAGTCCATCAATCCAATGAGTCATACTGCAGACAAAATTTAGAAAATGAAAAAGGTTTAGACAGATATAAACAAATGATGGAGGAAAATAATATATAACTGAGATTAAGTATTCAAGACACGGGCAATTCACTAAGTGGCTCATGGTTTTCTGCAGCTCACTAAGATCAAACTCATCATATGAAATTTACAAAATATGCTGTTGTACGGCTTCTCAAAGTGTTGTGCACAAGCAGAATGGTTTCAGATATGGGCGTAGCGGGAAAAAAACAAACAAAAAAAAAACTTGCTGAAAGTAGGCAAGTGGTTAGTGAAGATAAGAATGAATGAATCGATAAATGACTGAATGAGGAGTTGCTGTGTGTGTGTGTGTGTGTGTGTGTGTGTGTGTGTGTTCGCACAGCTACTGTGAATAACGCAACATAATTTTGTGGTCTGTGTGTTTTCATGTCACTCGGTCATTCGATATGTGTAACAGATATCAGTGGTTAAACACTGAGATATGTTAAAATCTCCGGCAGCAGAAACACACCCGTGTTTTAGTCCTGAGTAAGAAGCAGAACCTCGTGCACAAGCTCGAGATGTCATTTAACCCACGGCTGTTGAGTTTTCTCAGAATAATCACACGCAGCTAGGTTCTGCTTTATATTTTATTTTTGTTTTAGTAAAACGTCAAAGTGCAAAGCTTAGGATA
>CM040454.1:622842-642436 GCA_022758105.1 Pangasianodon gigas | reverse complement strand
CCTGCTTTAGTCATCTAAAGGGTTGGACATTGATTGTTATCATGAATGGGCTGAGGAAAGACTGCTTCTGCAGACCTAGAGGTTAGAGGCCCAGTGGACGGGAGTCATATTAACTCAATCAATCAATAGCGTTTGAATTTCATCCACAGCTAAGTGGTACATCTGTGAATCCTTGCTTTGCTGGAAGGAGAGCAGCAGAGGCAACGCTGATGAGTGAGTGGGAAAAGAATGCCTGGCTCAAACAGAAACTAAACTAACTGATGAGTCATATTGAGTGCTGTTGAGAGAAATGTTCCTGTCAAAGTAATGTTTACATTACAAATAACACAGGAGGAGCCTGAAGAGGAATTTGTAGAAAAGAAAAGAAAAAAAAACACCAAGCCCAATCTCAACAGCTGCAGAAGAGAACCTTTGATATATGGCATAACAAGTTAGAAACAGATTCCTATTAAAGCCCTGTTATTTAACCAGCAGTTTTATCTGCAGGTATGTGCCTTGGATTGGTTTAGACTGTACCTGAAAGAGGCCGTGGTGATGCACCACTCCGTCCTGATTGTGAAGGAGAGACAGCAGGGAGTACTCCGTGTGCAGCAGCATCTTGCCTTGCCTTTCCTCCTGCGTCTCTCCAGACGAGTCTGCACGTTCCTCTAGGGTCAAAATCTAAAGACAGGTCAAAGCACAGAGGTCATGACCTCAATAGATCATATTCTAAACCATCCACACGTTCTCAACAACCTTATCGTCACATTTGTGAATTCTTCATCATGATCGACTGATAAAATCTTTAGTCACACATACAATTAGCATCTAAAAGACGCTAAGCTCTTGGAAGGACAATAGGGTTAAAAGACTCAGTCAGTTAAAGCAGAGTCTCTTGACTACAGGCTTCTTGACTCGTTATCTAATAGCACCCTGTAAAGTAACTGAATTGCCGATGATAGTCAAATCTCAACTTTAGATCAGGCGTATCTCTTGTAGAAGGTCATAAACAAGGTTTGTTTAGAAGGTCAGAAGGTTCACGCCGATTCTAAAACAAAAGCACTGGTGTCTTTGGGAATCTTCCTGCACCCGCGGTCATGACATACAGGAGGAGGGGATTGGGTAAAATGATTAGCGAACTCACTTTCAGCTGGTAGAAATCGTCTGTTCCATCTCTCCTGGCCAGACACTGCACTATGCTCTGCACAGGAGAGTTTCCCAGCCGAGGGCCTGTTTGCAGAGAGAGGTGGACGGATTAACAGCTGGTGTTGGACCACATTAGTTATTAGTTTGTACAGGAGCCTGCAATGTAAACTTACTTACACTGCACGTCGTACAAGGTTTATTAAAACAGTTATTTCTAACAACTATTAATACACACCTGTACACCTTAAAAAGTGCATTTACTGCAAAAAAAAAAAAAAAGAACACCTTGCTAGACTTGAAAAGTTTCAGATGACAAATTTCCGCCATTTTCAGCCCACAGAGTCCATTTGACCTTCACGAGCACGCACGCACGCACGCACGCACGAAACTAAACTTTTCACTCAGGTCTCTTACCCAAGACAAAGGGTCCAGCTCTTTTAGCATTGTTGCCAGATATCCCAGGACAAAGGAGCTTGCTTGCCCTGCCGGACGATTCCCCTGCCCCTCTCTCTGCAACACGGCGTCTAGACATTCTGCAGATCTGTAAAAGACAAAAGAAGCAGATAAGCGAAAAAGAAAAAAAAGGATTCAGATAATCATAAATGGGGTGGACATGAAAACTATCGAATGTTCATTCAAAAGTAAGCAAAGAATAAAGTCCTGAGAAGAGACACTAAAGCACCTACGTAATAGTGGAGTAAGCAGAACCCTGCCAGAGGGAACCTGGCTCACCACATTCCAAATCAGAAAGAAAACATTCAGTACAGTGCTACTGAGGGCTTCCAGGAGACTGGCAGCAAAGGGTGAGTCACCGGCAGGAAAAAAAAAAAAAAGACATGTATGTAGGGGGATGGGAGCTGGCTTCAGTATGAGATAACCCCTCCCCACCATTTACGACAATCACGAGATCTGCCAACGGCGGTGGCCCTGAACGAACGAATGAATGGCAGGCCATCACAGGTCCATTTGCATCAACAGAGAACGGCTGCTGGGGTAAAATCTCCTGATGAGACTGCGGCAAAACAATGGGAATAAATGCACGAGTGATACTGTGGAGATTTAAATTCAGTCAGACTGCATGCAAAAAGAATGAGCTGTACACCAGCTCTGCACAGACCAATGGGGAAAAAATAAATAAATAAATAAATAAATCACATCTACAAAAATAGATTATAGTGGTTTGCTGCTTCAATACACAGTTTCCCCCTCGTTCTTAATTTGTGAAGTGTATCCGCAATTACAAACGCGGCTGACGCAAAAAAGCGTACGAGATTTCATCACGAATTCATTTCTTTGGTCGAGTAACTTCAGTTTCACAAACCGGATCACTTCAACCAGTAAATCTAAGGTTTTATATACTGTAATCCAGGGGAAGTTTGTCGATCTGTCTTGTCGAGAAACTGGTTTCTATAATTTGCTGAAACTCTCTCCCTAGTTCCTGTAAGAAGGAAGTACATGGCTAATATTAAAGTGTGATTCACAGGGCAACTGCATGCTTCCCACTTACCAAAGACTAGTCAGAAATAAAAATAATATCTTTCAATACATATACACCAGAAGTCGTAACAGAAGGAGAACATTTAGGAGCAGTCCCTTGTCTCAAATCGATCCATTTCAAATTAGCATAAGCAACGTAATAATACAGACAAACTCGAGCTGAATGAAATAACTCACACGAACGGATCTCACATTTTAAATTTAGTTATAGTTCCGGCTGTCAATCAAATCACATGTTTAGATAAATGCTCTGATTCTAATGTTATCAATTCTGTAGTAACAGAGACTTATACGGCCAACAACCTACAAAAAACCTACAACAACCTACAAAAAACCTGATACTAAAAGACGAATAATAAAAGGATAAAAATGCGTCGTTATTATACGAGGAAAAACGTGATATCGTGAAACTTTCTATAGTTATTTAACATTATGGAAGGAGTCTCAGGTGTCAAGTCTTACAAGTCTTTACGACGGAGAACGTTGCACTTTACGGTTCTTGGTAATTTTATTTTTGTCTTATTAACTTAAAGAAAGAAAGAAAGAAAGAGAGAGAGAAAAAAAAAGCGAGAGGTTGGTGATTGCAGCAGCGCTCTATGTAAGCGATAACAGGAACTAACTTGCCTCGCTTTAAATGGTTTAAAAGTAAACGTTGTTCAGTAATTAATTAAAAATCGTAATCGTAGGCAAACTGCTGCGGTAGAAGAGGAATAAAACACGCTGATAGAGACACGCTGTTATTTATAGGAAACTAATCAAACCACTCAGCAGTGGATCATTTCCCTGTAACGTCACGCCACATCCTGTTTAATTCCTTACTTAACATTCAGTTATCGTATAATTACATCACTGGGGTATAATTCATATTTTATATCTCTGAAGAAGAGGAACCACACACACACACACACACACACACACACACACACACCAACAACAATCCTTAAAGCCATTCCACAGCTGGTGTAGAAGGAGTAGGAGTTCAGTTGGCTGCTATTGTACATAAATTCGCAGTTTCATCATCACGGATGCTTGTCTAGCTCCAGACTGCTGACAATGCGACAGACACGCTCACATGGAGATCTTTCCGAGATATTTTAATCGACAGCTTTCCAACATTTCTGTAGATCAAATCTGCACAACGTAGTCTACAATCGAGTCCAAAGAGAAACTTGTTGGTCAGTGTTTACTAGTTTACAAAGTGCAGCTTTTTAGATGTCTTCAAGCTTTTTAGAAGTCTGTAAGCTTTTCCTAGTCTACAGAGCGAGTTTGTGTGTGAAGTGTATGTGAAGTGATGTCACTGGTGTGTGTGTGAGAGTGTGTGTGTGTGTGTGTGTGTGTGCTCTGCTTTGTAAACACATGCCAGTCTCATTAACCAGGGAGCTAAATTTAAAGCCACAAGTTTCAGCCATATGTGTGGAATTACAGGAGACAATTTCACCAGCAGATCTTGCGCTCGTTCTTTTCATTTTTAAGATTTCTGGATGAGCTTCAAGAAGAAGAAGAAAAAAAAAAACACCAAAGCACCAGCATTTGATATAAACAACACAGCAGCTGGGTACAAGAACTGAAGATCTCAGGCAGAAAGTCAGACAGTGAAGCTGAATCTGTGGCTCACAGGAGGGTCAATCAGCGTCCAGGAGGACAAGCAGACATGTCTTCTAGGTCTTCTAGGTCTTCTAGTTGACTAGGTCAGGTCTCCTGCTGTGAAAGCCTGGCTAATGCTAGCACTTGGAGATGAGGAGAAGATCAGAAGATCTCTCACAGGAAGAAAAGGAAGGCTGATCATGCTGATTTCAGATCAGCTAGTCAAACATTAGCCTGCGTGTATATGTCCAAAAACTGATCAATGTGTCAGATGAAATGCAATTTATTCATCTAACCAGACAAACTAACTCTCTTTTATTATGTTTGAAACGTATACATTTCTAGCTTGACACTTTTTTAGCTAGCTAACTAACTCGAAGCTGTGTTAGTCGAGGACAAAGCTAATACTCTGGCTAATAGTACTCACTACTTATACAAACTATTATTATTGAAAAGGAAATGAGTTAGCTGCTAGCACAACACGACGGATTAGGCATTAGGTGTAGCTTTGTAGCTAAAGAGCGAGTGTTAGAGCGGATCTTTAAGGCAAAGCCACTGACTGACTGACTGACTGACTGACGGGCCATTTAATAACTCACCTCGAGCTAAAAAGCGCCGGGGGAATATCCTGTGTTATCTACACAACCGCCGACATCTTTATCCAAATCTTCGCCGAGGAGCGGTGCACTGACAGTTCCTCCACACCACAAAGCAGTCTGGCTTTCAAAATGCACGGTTTTTTTTTTTTTTTTCACAGCATTACCGAAACTGGTAATCAGGAAAAGCCTTCTTGGGACTGCTGATCACATCTTTCCATAGCAGCACCACCTGACAACGGAAATGACGCACGTAGGATAAGTGACGGTGCAGCTCAGCCAATAAAGGCGGAAGGCCCGCCCCTTTCTTAATGTAGCCAATCACAGGCCTTGTTCTTGCAGCCGGAAAAAAAAAAAAAGACTCGTTCATGCAGTTATTTTATACATTCTTCTCAAAGCATTTGTTAAATATTTGTTTGTTTATTTGTTTGTTTGTTTGTTTGTTAAAACAGTATAATGTTTAGAGATTATAATAAACAATTACAATTATGGGAATACATGTATTCCCATAATCTTCTTTAAACTCTCATTTGTTTGTTTGTTTGTTTGTTTATTAAAACAGTATAATCTGTAGAGATTAGGGTTAGGATACAACAGGTATAAATATATATTCCCATGATCTTGTTTAGACTCTCATTTGTTTGTTTGTTTGTTTGTTTGTTTGTTTATTAAAACAGTATAATCTTTAGAGATTAGGGTTAGGATACAACAGGCATAAATATATATTCCCATAATCTTCTTTAAACTCTAATTTGTTTGTTTGTTTGTTTGTTTGTTTGTTTATTAAAACAGTATAATCTTTACAGATTAGGGTTAGGATACAACAGACATAAATATATATTCCCATAATCTTCTTTAGACTCTAATTTGTTTGTTTGTTTGTTTGTTTGTTTGTTTGTTAAAACACTATAATCTGTAGAGATTAGGGTTAGGATACAACAGGCATAAATTTGTATTCCCATAATCTTCTTTAGTTTCTCATTTGTCTTCTATGTGGCTTCATTCAAGGAGTTAACAGAATTAGATTGTGAAGTGTCACCTTTAAAATAAATAAAAAACAAAACAAAAACAAACAAACAAACAAACAAAACTCATTTGGTGAGTGATGAAAGATCCAGCTTGGACTGATCAGCTCCTAATTCCTAAAACACAGGTCAAGCTGGTCAAACTAGTGAATGGGAACTTCTGAATTTATTGCTGTTACAGTGACATCGTGCTCATGTTGTTTTAAAGACAATAACACAAGTCAGAAAATCTCAAATATTATTGATCAAGTAATTAGAAAGTTAAAAATAACTCACCAGCTGGAAAAGATGGTCTACCAGGTTGACCAGCTTGGATTTGGATGGTGGTGTTGCAGCTGGTAGCTGGTCAGACCAAGCTGGATTTTTCAGCAGATTTAATTTAGTCCCAGTTTAATTGTATGTCATTCAGTCTGCTACCTTAAAACAGCTAGAGAAGCAGATTAACTAGTTGTGGAGATGTAAAGATTACCGGCTTACATCTATGACACCTTGTGCTTATTCTTTCATGCACAAGACCCTTGAGAAGTGCTATTTTAGTGTCTTCTCACTAAACCCACCTACACCAGCAGCTTCAGTTTAGAGTGGGCAGCTTGTCAACATACAAGTCTTTCTTTCATAGCTGGTTTCATTTTCCTGCCTTGACTCATCACAGCTTTTGCATTTAGCAGTATGAAACTTGTTATCAGCCAGTGGCTTAAAATTGGACGACCCACAGGTTTCTGGGTGGAAACTGAGTGAATCATGCTTTGTGAGTAGGCTACTCTTGTAAGGGGAAGACATGTTTTAAAAATGAAAGGAAAAATTAACACATAGCAAGAAATATGGATTGTAAAATGTTAGAATAAAACACAGCATATGGAATTACATTTAAAGGTCATTACTTATATGTATTATAAGAAGCCGAATGGTGGTGCAGCAGGTAGTGTAGCCTCACAGCTCCAGGGTCCAATAGCTCAATCATGAGCTTGGGTTACTGTCTGTGTGGAGTTTAGCATGTTCTCCACATGTCTGGTTTCTTCTCACATCCCAAAACATGGCAGTCGGTAGATTCAAGCCTGCTTCCCGTCTCCTGATTCCCTACCCGAACTGGGAAGTGTTACACTGGTGCCGAAACCCGGGTGAGTGAGTTGGATTCGCCGTCATGGAGTCCTCACCTTTAGCTGAGATTGTCAAATCTCTTGCCGGCATCCACCCACCCAACTCCTCCTTTTCTCACTCTCTTGCTCCCTGTCCCTGCACCACAGAAATGGGGGCCAATTTGAAAGAGATCCTGACTGATCAGGGCATGTTGTTCATGTCACGAACACTACACAAGCTTTATGAATGGCTGGGGATTAAATGGGCTGGTCAAAAGTTTAATCAAACACTTAAAACATGATTCGGAAGTGCGTTCACGATGATGCGCGGAATTGGGATAAGTGGCTAGAGTACTGTTATTCGCAGTACGAGAGGTCCTGCAAGCCTCCACAGGGTTTTCCCTGTTCAGATTATTGTACGGGTGCAAGCCTCGTGGTGTGCTTGACGTCATTCGGGAAAATAGGGAGGAGGGACCTTCTAACAGTAAAAACGAAATTCAATACTTTCTTAACCTGAGAGCAAAACTCCACACCTTAAGCTACATAACACAGGAGAATTTGTTACAGGCACACGAACATCAATCCCAGCTGTATAACAGGGGTACTCAGCTACGGGAGTTTGCGCCAGGAGATAACACTGTTTGGGAGTGAGTTAGCTGAGTGAGTGTCCAAAGCTTTAGTTTTCTGAAGCAGATTGAAGCAGATACTCTTGCGTTATCTTTTTTCTTGTATGATTTTCCCTTTTTTAGTGGAATCAAAAAAGCATGGCGTTACTGTAGAATTGCGGTAAAGTTGATTTTTAATATAAAGTCTGTCTACGGTTATGTATCTGTGTCATCCTTCCCCTTGGTGGTGTCTCATTACTGGAAGGAATTTGTTTCACTGGAAGTTCATTTCTTTAGGAAATTGATTGTTCATGCCATATTTTGTTCCTTTGAGTTCCCGTCCTTTGCTTGTGATCAGTTCCTTTTGCTTGAAGCACTCAAATTTTACTATTGGTCTTGACGACGAGTCTATGAACACAGTGATATATAAAGTATATATGGATCAGTGGAAGTATGTGTCCACACGTCTTGATGTAAAGCAGAACAGAACTTTAATATTTCCTGTATCTGAGATTTGTTGTCTGTTGTGCTCCTCCTTCATTTGCAATACTCTGGGTTGGTGCACGTTCTGCTGATGTCATTGTAATGATAATAGATGAGGTGCAGAATTTTGCATGTGCAGAAGTGTGCACAAATGCAATATACAAATAATTTTGCATAAAAGGTTAACACTTTTACAGAGAAAATTACAAAGTTTTCTCTGTAGCATATGGATCAGCAGCTAAGACATTCCATGAATTTTGAACACCTGAATTTTATTTGATAATCTTACAGGTAAGTAAAGAAGTAAAAAAAACCCACAAAGTTTAATAAAAAATTTAAAAAAATAAACAAATACAGACCACTGAGGTACTTGGTCGGTCCCTTGTCTCAGGACTGGACTACTCCTAGCAGGTCTGCCCCTGTAACTGATCCAGAATGTGGCTGAAAGTCTTAAGACTCAAATTCTCCCACAATCACCCGGTAAAGAGCAAGCGAGGTGGGAGGAAACTAGTTATCCTGGAGGAAACCCACATGGACACAAGGAGAACATGGAGAACTCCACACAGACAGTCACCTGAGCTCAGGATCGAACTGGGACCCTGGAACTACAAGGCTGTAAAGCTTCCATGAAAACAGCATTGTGCGAATTGTGGCATCAGTTGTGGAAGCATTAATTCTTGTGCTTTCTTGCACTGCTTTAGTATATAAATGTATAAATATTATACACATGCACTGTACATAATCTCAAAGTTTGTTAATCCAGTGAGGTTTTCACTAGATTATACCAAAGTTAAGAACCTATGGTATGATCCATGATGATAATAAATACCTTAAATACCTTAAAAGTGAATCTGAAATGACAGAAATGAATTAACTTCAGACAGCTGTAACATAAAGATTATACGCTGTTAATCCTGGGAAATATATTTCTACTGTCAGGCTGATGACCTCTCAGGCAAACTTCACTTCCTGTTTCGGACTGAAATTGTCACAGCTGTAGATTTGTGAACATAAACAGTGACACCCAGTGGCAGAACTTTGTCATAACAAGCTCCTGTGTAAACTTTACACTACATTGCAAGTCTCTGCTGCAGTTACTGAAGATGAATAAAGAATGAAAGAATGAATGTCTTTCCTAATAAAGTATCTGCATGTGTTAATACTCCATAAACAACCTGGTAGCCCTGCACACACACACACACACACACACACACACACACACACACACACACAGAGCTCAACTGGGTTCAGTTGTCAGTTGTGTTTAATCTGAATTCCAGTTCTTTCCTCTCTCTTCACTTTCAGGCTCTGCTTTTATCTTGAGAACCCAAATGCACTCTGATATTTTTTTCCCCCCAGGTTGTTTATTTCAGGGTCTGCTGCATTTTTACAAACCAAGAAGTGAAATAATCAAAAAGTAATATGATTGGACAGACACTTAACTACTTCTAAATCATGTGATCAAATTAGATGCATCCTATTGGACATATTGGTGATTCCACATTAGCTTAAACTACAATTTCAATGAGAAAAAAATCTGAGTAATAGAAAAGTAGATTATAACCATGAAGTAGATTTCACTGTCTATTTCTAAAAGGCTGAAAGAATGAGGTAAAGTGATTAGAGTAATTTAGCTATTGGATATGGCCGAGTACCTGTACCCTGCCCAATCTGCACCACACATGCATGCCATAGTTGCACATGTCCACATATTTCTGCTTCATGTATGTTTCAAAGAAGCAAAGTGGAAGAAGTTTAGAGCACCTTATTCCATACTAATCATAATAAGTGAATTTTTAGCATTATTTTTATGCTATGTGAAAAATTCCTGTTGCAGGGTTTGCATTGCATTTGTATGTTAGAAACTTGCTGTCTTGTTACATGTGACTGCGGATTGAATGGAGCTGCAAAATGTAGAAATGTACCCAGTTTGGTGTCACGAAGAAAAACTTGTTGCCGAGATATGGCATCACTTCCTGTTTCACTAAAGCAGGACCCAATACAAAATATTCAGCTAGTAACTGTTGTCAGTAACAGTCTCAAATTCACATAATTCCAATTTGGTGAAGTTTGGACAGCAGTGAGTGGAGAAATAGCAAAAAAAAAAAACTCTTTCTGATCAAAATTAAAATGGCACACAGGCAATATTACACATTTATACACTTTCAGCAACGTAAAATAAAGGAAAACAAAGTGTGGCAGAATTACAATTGTAGACAAAGAACTTCAAAAGTTATTAGTAGAATTATCCACAACTTATCAGTATTTTCCAACAAGGGCAGCTAGTATGGAAGTTTTCTTTCAATAAACAAAGTTGTAGCTGAGACACAGTCTCACTTCCTTTATGACACTTTCTAATTTATTAGCATAATATGCATATTGTTGGAAAACTATATAAAATATCGTATATGAAATATGGAAAACTATAGGAAGTACTCTTGCAATTCAGACGCTGATGAACATTCACTTCAGCTTACCCTAGTGAATCATAGGAATGTAGAATTAAGAACACAGAACTGTGAATTTAGCACAAGTTCTTAAAATAAAATTAGGAAAATTATGGAAGTTGTCACATCTGAAGATCAAGTCTCATGACAATATGCAAATATCTTACTGAGATAGAGCCTATCATCCTGTTTGATGCATTTGCCAGTCCGTAATGGGAGAACGGTTTTGAATATCAAAAACTTTTGTTTAGACAGGTCTCAAAATGATGTGAGCCAAATTTGGTGAAGATTGGACAAAATTTGGAGGAGGAGTAGCAAAAATGGCATGGAAACATTTACGGCATGTTACTGTTACTTTTGACCAGTAGGTGGCGCTGGCACAAAATTTGTTGCATTGCCGCAGGTCATTGTCCTGAAGATGCCTACCAAGTTTTGTGTCAGTTTTGATACAGGGTCACTTCCTGTTTGGCGGCTTTGCTGTCAGATTCGTTGGCCCATTACAGACAAATCATTTGGAATATTCAAAATTCTTTTAAAAACTTTTGTGAGGGTTACTCTGAAGATGATGTGTGCCAAATTTGGTGATGAGTGGACAAAATTTTTTGGAGGAGTAGTGAAAAAACTGTTTTCGACAAAATCCAAGATGGCGGAAAATCTAATTAGGCATAAATCCGGGGATGCCTTTTAAATTTTGGACACATGGTTCCAAAGTTATGACCATAAATGTACTTCCAAATTAGGCCCAAATCTGACCCGATGGTGGCGCTAGAGCGTTGGCAGCACTTGGCCCAAATTTGGTCAGAATGTTCCTTAGACCCTCTGCAATCAGTGTGCCTAATTTTACAACTTTTTACCAGATGATTCTGTGGGCTTCCATAGACACCCTAATCAGAAGAAGAAGAAGAAGAAGATTAAAGCTGCAAGCAGTATTTTTGGGGGCCAAGCACCCAGACTCGGTGAGCCACACATTCACAGACATGCTACAATTGTTGCTTAAGCAACCCAGTAAAGCAGAGCGATAACTTCAGGCGAAGGGATTAAGGAGTGATTTGTAGTTTCACTCATGATGTGTGTGTTTTGAGCACAGACAGTGGTGGAATTCTCTCACTTGTAGGGGGAAAGGTCTAGATGAACAAATGGGCAGCAGGGTGGCTTTGCTGCAGCATTATTTAGACAGGTGTCAAGATGATGTGAGCCAAATGTGGTGAAGATTTAAAATTTGGAGGAGGAGTAGCAAAAATGGCAGTTAGATGTCAGCATTTTTTAGCATGTTATTGTTACTTTTGACCAGTAGGTGGTGCTGGCACGAAATATGTTGCATAGCCTCAGATCATGGTGCTGAAGATGCTTACTAAGTTTTGTGTCAGTGTGCAAAGTTATTGCTGAGATACAGCCTCAGTTCCTGTTTGTTTCCTGTTCACCCTAGCTAGAAGAAAAAGAAGAAGAAGAAGAAGAAAACATAGACTAACAATAGGGTGCCTACTCGCGGTTGGTGCTTGGCCCTCTGAAAATAATAATAATGATAATAATGCTTTGGAAGTTTTTTTTTTTAGCATGGTAGTGGAATAAAAAAGCATGGTTTTACTGTACAGCTCATTTTCAGTATAAAGCTTTTAATAAATGTCTATTAAAAGCTATTATCATATAGAAAGTACTATATGTGAAATTAAGGAAAACTACAGCGTGTCCCAAAAGTCTCCGTACATGGGAGAAATTAACACTTTTTAGCAAATGTCTTCCAAAATTTTTCATATTCAGTTTTATATAAGTTTATATAATTAGTTATGTATTTTTTTCAGATAGCCTTTAAGAATGCCTTTGACAAAAGCAGAACGTATTGAAATCATTGTCATGGCTGGATCAGGAAGCTGTCGCGAGGTTGCGATGGACTTTAACAGGAAACATGGCGAGCACATCACACACACCACACTGTCACCAAACTCATTAACAAATTCAAAAACACTGGAAGTGTTGAGGACCGACCGAGAAGTGACGTCCACGAACATCCACTGACGAAGACACAACTGACGTGCTGCTGGCAAACACGGTCCCCTGTGTGTGTGTGGAGACCTTTAGGACACCGAGTATAATCACTTATCTAATGAGTAACAAAACTTATAATATAATCAGAATTTATTGGGAAGACTAGAATAAAAACAGACAAATTGTTAACAGAAATAAAGAGCAAAAATTGTCAAAACGTAAAATTCAATAACAAAATTTCAATGTGTTCTACAAGAAGTTGTTCTGGATTTTCTTTAAGAAGTGGCTGATTTTTTCCAACTCACATTTCAGGGAAAAGTGGATTAATCCTAGAAACACATTATGGTTTATTGCCTCTTATGATTAATAACAACAAACAATATATGCTTTACTTTATCCATTACTTAACTGCACCCAAATACTCTAACACAAAAAATAAGCAGTAAAATACCAACATATAATGCTTTTGATTATAAGACATAATAAAATGGTTCATTTGGAAAGTAAACAGCAAAGCTTACTCATCCTAAGGCCCTACTGACCATAGGAGGTTTTTGCAGGCTGTTACATTAATTAAAGTGAAAACTGATTAATAATGAAGACTTGAAAGAATGAAGAATTTTATCTATATGTATATAAATGAAGTATGGAATAATTGTCAAAATGATTAATAATATAAATCACATCTGATGAGAAAGCTAAAATGTGTCCATATGAGAGCCTCTGAGGATTTTATGAGATTAACATCTTAAAACAAACTGCAGAAAAAAAGTTTCTTTGAGAAAACAGATGGAAAGCCCCAGTTTTTCAGATTTATATAGAGTACAAGGTTACATGAAGGATAATAAGATATTCTTATAGAACAGGCATGTGTAGGCTAACTGAGGAGAGGTCACCAGCACATCACTCAGTAAGCTTGTCGTATTGCAGGCTGTGTTGGTGTGTCTGCATGCTTTCACTTTTACTGACAGCATTTGATAGGCATCTTTAAATATAGGCTTTGCTGATCCTGGGGCTTAATCATATCATACACAGTGTCCAGGTACCAGTGTATCCCCTTGCTACCTACCTCTACACAACATTACCCAAGTCTGTTACATACAACATTTCACAGAGCGAGAGGTTTAGTAGCTCCGGAAGCTCAGATGCTGAACAAAATGCTCGTTACTGAAAGTCCTTCCTGCTTGCGTTCAGCAGATCCAGTGCCCTTTGACAGATTTAGGGCAACAGGTCATTTTTCTTTTCATATTAATATTTCTCATTAAAAGCTTGGGGTCAAATCTCAAATACAGAAGCACCAGTTTTAGAACTTTTCCTTCAGATTACCTGACGGCCTTAATGACATTTTCAGGCCTGTCCATTGCATAACAATAATTCTCTCTCAATCACTGCGAAGTAAGGGGGAAAAATTCTATCAAAACATACAAACTGCATCAAAGTCCATCACTGAATTTGCACAGCTCATGTACAGATTCAGGCATTTTTAAAATCATCCTCTAAACAGTCATTCATTTAGATGTGCGCAAATGGATGAGATTCTGTTCCATATTGTAGACTCGGCTCGGTCAGATAGCAGTATGACATGATGAGCGTGATGGCGTTGATTGTGGTATTAGCGTGAAAGCTGAAGCTTTGGAAACTGATCTGTTTGAGCATTGCGTACAGATGAGGAAGTGAGAGAGCTGGACAGACTAAAGGACTTCAATATCAGCAGATAGTCTAATGGCATTGTGGGTAATGTAGGAAATCATAAAGAAATGATATGATTAATATGCAATCATTCATGATGGCATTTTCCTTTAAGCAGAGCAGTATTTCCTTTTTTAAGAACTCCAAAATCTTTGAATAAAACTCAGGAGTTTCTGGTTTTCAGCTTCAGCTCTTTTCTTTATTTCTTCAAGTTTCTGCACTCGATCTGTGTTTCCTGTTCCCTTCACTTTCTCAATCAAAAAATCCATGTGCTGAAGTATAGACACAGAGTCACTCTTTAAAGCAATTGTATTCAGTGTAATCACACACTGGTAACACTCCTCCACCAGTCTTGTTTTTTGTCTTTCTTGTTCTTCTTTTTCATGGGTTAACTTGCTTACTAAACTCTTTATCTCATCAGACTTTGTCTCGTATTTCCTTTTCACATCTTCCTTAGTCTTCTTGACCCTCCTTGTCTTCACCACATAGATTTTCTTCTCTTTAACATGATTAGTGTAGTGACATCTTCCAGTACACACTGTGCACTTATCCTCAGACATGACACTACACCGTGAAAGATCTCTGACCCACCAGCATCCTGGGTAATGGCAGTTCTCCTCACACACACTGCAGCAAGTGGCCTCTTTGCTTTGAAAGTGCCACCACTTATATTCTATTGGCACCTTTACTTTGTAAGGCTCGTCCACTTCATATTCAAAGATTTTTTCTTTTTCCTTCTTTTCTTTCTCATGTTGTTGCAAAAATGCTTTTGTCTGGTCGAGCTCGTTTTGTTTGAGTTCTGCCATTGTGATTTTATCCTTTATATTGGAGATGGATGCTGTCAGTTGTTTGCGTCTTTTCAGTACAATTGCAGTCTTCGCCAGGCTTACACTTGGCCTTTCATATATAAAAGCCAGAAATTTCTCCATGGTTTTGTTGAACTGATCCCATGCTAACTTGTAATCATCCAATATTTCCTCATCATCAAAGTTTTCACAGTGACAGTTGTTAAACCTGAAATACACAGGCTCTCCTTTATCAGTCTTTGCGCACACAACGCTGGCCTTTTTAATGGCCTTAATGGCATTTGTAGGTTTGCTGGAGGCGTGTGTGATGAACACAACAATGTTTTTCTCCACGTCATTGCCAAATAAAGATAGAACAGCATCAAAAATGTACAGCTGTCTGTCAGTGAGTCGAGTGGTGTTTGATGACACGGTAAGACACACTGCATCAATTTCATGAACTCCATCTTTAGATCTAAATAACTCGTGTAAACTTTCAGCAACAGCTAAATCATCCTGCATACCATCAGTGCTTCCAAATCCAGGCGTGTCGATGGCGGTTAGAGAGAACGGGCTGTGTTCAGTAAACACATCATACACTGTGACTGCATTTGTCTGAGAATCAGTTTGATTTCCTTTTGTCTCTATGATCTCACACCAAATTCTGTCTGTACTTTTAACACCCAGCATGTAGTTGACCAGGGCATTGATGACAGTCGATTTCCCTACTCCTGTTTCTCCAACAATTAATATGGTTTTATGAGGTTTGCTCTTGTCTTTTTCTCCAAATGCCACTCTCTTCAGTCTTTGACCATCAATTATAGTCCTTGTGTTTAGAATATATCTTGTGAGGAATCCTTCTATTGATCTGCTGTTTCTTCTGATTTTGTTTATTTGCTCTTCCGCTGATGTGTACAAGTCTTCTCTCCTACACAAAAATGAAAGTTTTATGTATTTATGAATGGTATTATGGATTATAACCCTATAATACCCTGTGTATCAAATCTGGCAGGCTCTCATTTCATTATCAATGCAACGGAGATTTCCTGTAACGCGTTGTATAATCGTTAGCAAGTGTTTGTTGCCCTCTAGTGGGTCTTTACTGAAATATGATTATGCATCCTGTTTACTGGTCATTTAAAAATAGCCACCTGCGATGCCCATTTATGTAATAAGCCAACTTTAATGTTCATTCAGATCATTATGTTTTATTAGTAGAATAATTCTACTGAACTATCATATATCAAACTTCTTGACTCAGATCTTTGGATGGAAATGCATTTTGGAGCTCAGTCTGATATGGAGCTAGTTTAAACTAAAATAAATTTACTTATAAACAAATCTACTTGATATAGTAATTTCAATAAATTGTATCAAACGATTAATTCTGTGAAAGGAAAATAAATGGTTAAAATGCTGTGGAAAAAATAAGAAGGATTAAAAATACCTCCTGGGGAAAATTGTAAATGGGGGAAAATAAACTCAAAATCAAAAACCTGATGTATCAAACATGCTACAACAAGAATATCACATTTATTACACACTGGGACCAATTAAATGTTTAATTTGGAAAATTAAAAAAAAATTGTTTTTCAGTCATTATTTACAGTTTTTATTTCATTTGTTAGACTTTATAAGTTTAAGGTTGTCTTCTTGTTTTGATCCCTGTTAGAAATTCGATTATGATTTTTGGATGTAAAACAAAACAAAACAAATGGCATGAGTCCCCTATATTTTAGGCTTTTAATTTTAAAGCATCTATTTCACAAGGCTCTTTATTCTTTGGACAGCAATTTTGTTGTTCAAATGGTTATTTGAGGCCTTAATTATTTTTTAGTCCGAGTTCATTGACATGGAGGGTGTGCGTGGATCACAAACATTTGCAAAATGTACATTCAAACCTACACAAATTCAGTCCATCACTGCTAGTTAAACTACTTGTCTAGACTCTTGTAATGGTTACTGCTTGTTTAGTTTTCATGTTTGTATTTCATATAGAACTGAGACTATAAGACTGTGGTGTAGATAGTTTATCAGATGAAAACTTACCCTTGAGCGGAATAATGTGCCATGATTAGTATCTCGTTGCTGGTGTCTGGTATCAAGCAATTAATCAGATGGTTTCTAAGTTTTAGAAAAGAGAAAAAAATAATTTCTTCTTAGGGCAAAATAAATTACAGACACATTAAAAAATCGAATCTAGTTAATCAAATCAGTCTGATGAATATTTTCTCTTAATATTCACTTTTAATACAAGGATAGTATTTTATAGTATTTTTAATCGATATTAGTATTTTATAGTAATAGTAATAGTGCACATATTATTATGAACAGCTTTTTAATCACATGTAATTATATTTTTACTCTGTATTCCAAAATTATGTGGATTTGTTTTTATTTAGGCTAATTTCCAGCCTTGCCTTGGTGCCTGCCTGCAAAAAACAGGCCGTGTACGAAGACAGTTTAACAAACACAACAGTCAGTCTGCCTAAAGATGTCTAAAACATCGCTAAGTGGGAATTTCTCATAATTTGATCAGTATTTTGGAATTACACACCGTAATAAAACAATTCAGATAGCGCCTGTAAAATGATCGGCTATGCTCCCTCTCCTTCACATCACCACCACAAGAGACAACAGCACTTACACACTCTGTATACAAAGTTTAAAAATATTTAAAAAGCTGAAAAGACATTCTTAATAAGACATTTAACCAAAACAACAAAACTGACTGAATTAATCAGCATTTTAAATTATAAACAGAAAATTCCTTACAAGTTTGCGGTAATGTTCTTTCATAAGTAAATGTAGGTGCAGCAGCTTTCACATGAATTGGAATTAAATATTTAAACATAATGTTCTTCATTTTTATTTTTGGGGTAAAGCAGACTAAAATGCTAGAACTTTATTTCTGGATGAGATATGTACAAAAGAGGAAACATTTTAGTTCAGAAACACTTCGGAACGTTATGTATATTTAAGCAGAAAATGTTTAAAAAAATATTGACCATGTGAATGTTTTTTTGTAGGTCAACACATTAACACGCTAATAATTAGGATCAGCTCAAATAACAGATTTTTTTTTTAATTTTGGAGTTACTGAGCACACCTTTATTTTGAGTTTTTCTATCCATTCCTTTCAATAAATTTATTCTATCAAATCTTTTATATGTGTAACCAGTAAGAAGCTAATTAAAGGGCCCACAGTTAAAATTATGACAGTAACTTCATAAAATTTTAATAACATGTCAAAGCCCAAAAGGTTTGATGGAGAAAAGGAAACCATTTCAAGCAGCAAATCCAACCATATCACCTACCTTCTAAAGTGTTGGTATTCTTTCTCCTGTCCACTCACAACTGAAACCTGAGTAGTGCAGTATGCTGCCTGTATTTAAAGCAAAACTCCAGCTCTTGGAATCATGTGATTTACAAGAAATCTGTCTCAAATCGACAATGACAGAGCATTTCCTGAGTACAGATTCACCTTCCTCTATATTTACCCATTTTTTGTTTTTCCAGATATCAACTGAAACAGACCAAATCAGGTCATGCTTTAACTCCTACATGTTTTACTCTACAGTAGCCAACAATGGAATGCCATTTGGCGACAAGTTTAAATATACAATGAGGACAAAAATAAATGTATGCCAACAGGCCTGAAACTCCTAATAGCCAGCAATTTTTCAGAATAGTTTCATTCTTTCTGGGCAGGATGGTGAGCTATTTACTCGACCAGGCCCCAATGGAACTGGATGATGGCCATGACCAATACCCAAAGTGTTTGAGACTTCAGCAGATAATTCAGCCTTGCCATAACCACAGCATAATGCTGGCAGAGTTCTGTTGGCTATTCATTGCCTTCTGTTGGCACTGCATTGTTGCAGCAGGGAGTGAAGTTGATGGCCAACATGGCAGCTTATTCCCTAAAATATAAAAAAGTAGGCACCTTTGCTATGTTGTTGCAGCAGGAACAGAAATATGCAGCACACTCATCTATGTACAACTTGTCGCTAGCACCTGGAGAGGTCTTTGACACACAGGCCCAGGAGGCTCTAGATAGTCACCTATTTCTGTTCAAAACATGACTTCATTATATTATTATATATTATTCAGAAACAGCCGGTTTCTTTTTAGTCACCCTCGTCTGACATCACACTATTTTAAGTTAGATTTTGGAAACAGCAGCTGGACAAGATACACAGAATCAAACACTGGCCGCATTTTCACGCTGCACCCCAACTGTAGGCATCACATGATTTACAGAAAATCAGCAAAGTTCAGCAAAAAATTATTGCACATTGACAAATCTACTGGCAGTGTATTTCCTGAATACTTGACTGGCTTCCTCTGTACACATGCATTTTTTATGTTAAAGTTTCAGATATCAATCTTCAGTTTTACAAAAGATATAAACAACTAATTACATATTTTCAGTTTTCAAAACCAATAATAAGTCATTACTGTTGACTTCAATGAAAGCTATGTGTTTAATTCCTTCATGCTTTACTTTAAAGTTCACAACAATGTAATGCCTTTTGAGAGCAATATTAAATATAAAAATGATGACAAGTATTTGTATAAATCATCCACACTTCTGCAACTCCTATCATCATTGCCTTCTGCTGGTGCTGAATTGTCACAGCAGGGAGTGAAGCAGACGGAAAACATGGCAGCTTAGTCCCCTTAGAGGACAAAGTGG
>CM040454.1:599940-618963 GCA_022758105.1 Pangasianodon gigas | reverse complement strand
GCAGCTGGACAAGATACACAGAATCAAGCACTGGCCACATTTTCATGCCAGATTAGGATCAGCCAATTATCATGTCTCCAGGGCACGATTTATCACAAGTGCCACGTACCATTGCCTCCGATCTCATCAGATCAGTGGGTTCTGGGCACACTTTCTCTAGGGTGTCTATTACAGCATCACTGCCTCTACAGTGTGACACCCAGGCCAAATGGTTATGTCATTGGTAGGAAAACAGAGATTATTAGAGAGTACATGGGCCACATCAGATGACCAGGTTCTTTTCCAGTTATTTTCTGATTCCAAAAACAGGGAGGCAGAACCTCCCTCGTTCTCAATCTAAGGAATCGGAAAGCAGACAGCTCGTTCCTCTTTTACATCAGCCGAGTAACTTACAAGTTCAAGATCCTTCACTTTGTGGTGAGCAGCTAGGGTGTTGACAAAGTGTGTACAAGCTGATTTAGTCCCTGTAGTGCCAGGGGGCGTGTCCGATCCTTTACCTACATGATTGCGTGCTGTGCGGACTGTTCCAGCCACAGGTGTAGAACCTCATAATGAAGCACTTGGAAATTCTAATCAGTCACAATAGCCTGAATCCAGCACATTCATCGGCTAGGTTTACATCACGTGAGCCTTCTGGACATGTGAAAGCCCTCTCAATTATGGAGAGGGTCAGGAAATTTCAGGTGTCCATACATGCTGGAATGCTGGTGGTAACTCAATTAGTGAGACTAGTAATGTCGCACCTTCATTTCAGTGATTTCTTTATTTACAAGAAATAAAGTTTGTAGATTCTGATATTACCATTACAAGAAAGGAAGTTACAGATTCTGATGAAGGTTACGAGAAATAAAGTTACAGATTCCAGTATTAAGGTTATAAGAAATCAAGTCGCAGATTCCAATGTTACTATTTCAATAAATAAATTAGCATATTCAGATATTAAGATTACGAGAAAAAGTTAGTAGATTTGCCATTTCAGGGTGGTAACTTTCCACGAAAAAATGCCAGATTTTCCATGATTTTATCATTTCATCTGAAGGAGGGCTTATTGAACTATAGGAAAAACATATTGGTCCAGATCAGGATATTATGATGTAATAATTTTTACCAAATTTTTCACGTGACATCAGCCAAATGTCCCCCCTGTTACTGGACATTCTCATCTCTATAAAATAAGTGTTTAGAATAAATAGTTGCAGTAATATTTACTTTTTCTAAGTGCTAAAACGTCCCTCACAAGCATTATCTAAAAAAAATTTATGTTTTATGACACGATGTAATTTTAACACATTTCATTTAGAATAAAAAGGGATGTCAATACAATTAAGCCTCGTTTTTAAGTGATTTCATTTTGTCAGTTCATTTCTTGCAAGTAACCAGAAATATATGCATAATGTTTTTGGATTTTATTTAATTAATATAAAAAAAACCTACACAGGGAACAGGGTGGACAGAGGAGAAACAGGGTTTTTCATTATAGAAAGGTAATTCATTTACTCCAACCTCACTCCACCTTCAACAATAAAACGTACAGAACACCCAAAGGAAATATCAGGAACAGTTTTCAGTGTCTGATCTCAGACATCACATCAGCAGTGAACAACAATTTCAGAAAAGAAAGCCAGCTCATTTAGCCCCCAGTTTCAACCACTGAGCACCGAAAGGAACATTTTTCAGTCTCAGATCCCACAGATGTTTCAGCAGTAAACTACGTAACAAACCAGGAACCTAGGTGTTTCTCAAGGAAATTCCACACTGTCTTCTCTAGCAGGACGGACCTCCTATTTAAAGCTTGTGGTTCTTTCATCAGACATATAATTTGATCATTCCTATACCAGCTAATGTCCTCTCATGGACTTGGCCAATAGAACTCGTTTGTCCCATTCTTATGCATGCATTTCACTCATATCTTCTTCAAACTCCAGGATGATTCCTGGATAGCGTTCACTATCGTAGTTAACAATGCACCACTGCCCAATGTTTTCTTTCATGATGACTTCAGGCCGTGATGGTTCCTCAGTGGAATGCGGGCTTGCTTGTTCTCCCAGGCTCACCTGTTTCAGCCCATAACATGCACAGTTGAGAACATGTTTGTTATGACAATTGACAAGTTATGTCACGGTATTTAATTGTTCCTGGAGAGATACTAATGACGTGACCTTGAGGGCCCTGGTTGTGGGGCATTGTCTGGTTCAGGGGGATTGTCTTGACTTGGAGGAGGATTGTTCCCTATCTGAAAGTTTGTCCTGGCTCTCACACTAGCCCTCTGCTTTCTCTTCCTTTCTCGCCATTTCTTTCTCTGCGCTCTCTTCTCTCTTTCCCTGAGGTCTGACACTTTCATTTTCCTTCCTTCCTCTCTGTCTTTTCTCCACCACTCCTTCTCTTTATTGAGGTATTCCTGCCTTCTTTCAGGGTCTGCATCACGACATGCCCTGTAGCGTCTCTGCAGAAGACAACAGCACCATTCCCTAACAAATACATTCATATTGTTTAAACTAATCTTCTTTAAAAGTATAAAACAAATAAATACACAACAAATTAATAAGAAATACCAAATATTCAATACAATGGTTACTAAGCAAAACAGTGACAGGAGTGATATTTTATGCTAAATTCAGCCATTACTACTCATGTGATGAACAACAGGCTAGCACATGGTGACGGCAGAGGAAGATTTTTAACATGCTTATTAACAATATTTGTCAAAATTACAAAAAATGATCATTTCCTCTATAAATAAGCGTAACAGAGGGGACAGGTTATGCTTTACCACATCAGTGCACTATTCTAAAATGTAGACAAAATGGTTGATGAAAGAGTGATACTCTGCTTCTTGTAGATGATTTCCCTCCAAAATTGTATACTGCTTCCTGAGAGTCATGTGACTAGAGGAACATCCAGGGGGCATGTTCAGAGGGATTTCCATCATTCAGGGACACGCAACTTAATTTAAAGACTTTAAGCATTAAAAATGTATTAATAACTAAAAACAACATTTGGGGAGGAATATTATAAACATGGCTGTACAATAATAATGAAAAGTGTAGCATTTGTTTGATTTTCTTAGTTATATTTGTAAATTAAGTTGAGCATACATGATTGGGGACATGGCGGTTTAGCCTACTTGCACTAAAATGAGGGTAATTATTTTAAATTTAATTTAATTCTGGGTACATATCATTGTGTTCCATGATGGAGGGGGTTAATCATATAAGACAAGCTTAAAGAAATTAGTATAATCCCATTTTTTAAATAAAATATGGCACCGAATAGTAGGAATGACCCAGCTAGCAAAAGCGGCTAATATTTTTTTTCTCATATCTACGCCTTTTACAGTTTCCTTTGCGTTTTCGTTTTTATCATGTGTATGTTATTGCTTTGTATTATGCACAGTTATAGTCACATATTATAATTTAGTGATTTATATACAAAATTACAGTAGATTGGATTAGCTTTGTGCTAGGCTACAGCGCAGGTGTTCATGGTACGTGTAGTTCTTCGACTGGTGATTTCTTTCCTTAAAAAAAAAAACACATACCGCAAATTAGAAAATACCTTTTTGTCACCTATCAAATAATAATACAAATCCTATCTTAGAATAGCTAGAAATACTTAAAAAGTGAGTCCTAAAATGGCTAAAATTAATTCACTGCCGGTTACTTTGACTTAACCGTCTTAACACGCGCGGGTGGTCACGGGAAATGTATTTCTTTATGTGAGTTCTGTGGAGGAAAATGGCTTCCCAGTGAAACTACATTTCCCATGTTCAATGTAAAACGTTTTAGACGTTCTGTTTAAAGAAAGCGAAAAAAGATTTCACAGATGTTTAGAGCTAATTTACGATTGTTTGTCCCTTGAACATAAATAAATCTCCTGATTGCAGCATTTTGATATTTTAACAATCTGCTGTGATGAAGAAGAGATGTAGCGGTTTTTCGGGTGTAAACAGTGACACCCAGTGGCAGAACTCTGTCACTACAGACCCAGCTGTAAACGTTACATCACATCTGAGCGTTTATGTGGAAAAATAACAACAAAACATGATCCTTTCTGATAAAGTACTCACATGTGGACACTCCCACTGCTACTGTTAGCTAGTTAGCTGGTTTAATTTGAGTTTAATTAGCTAGCTAGCTAGTTAGTAGGTGTTATTAAAAGTACCAAACCATTATCCCTTGCTAATGAGAGTTTATCAGACTTCAGTGTGGAGGAAGGAGACGATGTTACAGAAGGTTCAGGTGTAAGTAATAAATAAATAAATAAATAAATAAACTGTATCTAATCATCAGTTGCGCTGTACAACTCTTTTCTTTCCTCTCGCTTTTGGGCTCCACTTTTTTCTTTATAATCTAAATTCATTCTGAGACTTTTGCTAATACCTTCAATTAAGCAAAGCCAGGTAACTGGACCTAATGAGGGGCTTATAAATCACGTGATCAAATTAAACACGTCTTTATTGGATGTAATGAATTTCACAAACCTCCCAGGTGTTTCCAAAACCATGAATTACCTTTAAAATTCCACAACTTCAGTTTAAAAATAATGCACCATTTTACAGGAAAAGTCTCAGAGTTAAATGTAAAGTTGTAATGTTTGGTTCTAAAAACGAGGAAGGGAGGAGTTAGTGATTAAACTGTGGGATTAAACTGTGGAATAATGCCAGTGTCCACATGAACACAGTCAAGAGGAAGCAATTCACCATTACAAGTCAGCAAGTGACGTCATACGCTAATTTGCATATTCATTTAACGACATGAATAGAAATAAGTCGTCTCTGTTTACATGTCAAACTGCATATTTACAAAATAATCAAACTATTTACATATTTATAAAATGTTCAACTGTTTATGTATTTACAAAACATCAAACTATTTAGTTAGAAACAGTTATGCTAAGTGTTTACGTACTTACAAAATAGCAAACTAACTATTTACATGTTTTACAAGTCAAATTGCTTAAAATAAATATTCCAGCTGGTACTCTAGTTACCTGGTAAGTCACATAACTAGCAAAATTTACCCAAAAAACACACTGCAATCTGAGATAATTTTATAATGTTAGATTATTTAGCTAGTTAAGCTAGCTAGTTATCGCTTTAAGATAGCTAGCAACAACACTGTAGATTTCAGAAAGTGAAAAAAAGAAGGACAAAGCCGTAGACTGGAGGAATAAAATATTTAATATGTCAAAAAATATAACAACATTTTAATTTCTGTTTTCAAATTAGCTTTTCTGTCACCATCTGATAAAACTTCGGTACTTTATCCTGCTAGCTAGTTAGCAAGATGGCTACCTAGTACGCTAGAGCCAGTTAGCAAGCCGACATGACTGTATACAGTTCAGATGAAACAAACACAAGCAGAAGGTTTTTTTATTATTTTTCAGTGTCGTGCTGAAGAGTGAAGCGATTTGTTTAATCCAGTGGAGCCGAAATAACGCTGACACACAGAAATATTACAGAAATGATTAAAAAAATAACAGAAAAACAACAACAACAAGAAAATAACAGCACCAAAATTTAAATAACAAAAGAAAAAGTGATGAATTCTGTAAGTTAAAGCCAAAAACTTCACTTTTCACACCAGTTTAATCAGTTTATAGAGACGTGTTTGATTTTTACACAAACATAAAAAGAGAACGTGTGAAATGAACCTGGACGAGGACGTGTGTGTGTGTGTGTGTGTGTGTGTGTGTGTGTGTGCTTTTCTACATGAATTACCTCGTAGTGTATTAACATAATATACAATATTTCACAGGGAAAAGGACGGGATCTACTTTACCGAGCGGATGAATAAATTAAAAGTTGCTGTTCGGCTCCGTCGCTATTTACACTTAATTTTTTTATACAAACGTATATATATAATTTTTGCTAACGTTAGAGGGTGAGTTTGGATTATTTATATCATCATCATAACATTAATAATAATAATAATTATAAAAAAAAGACAAAAAGCATATACTGTTAATATTGTAGATTGTTATACGGTTAACGACAATATGTTCAAAATTAGTATTTTAAGTACAATTTTCAAAAAAAAAAAAAACGTAAAAATAAAATAGCCTTTTTAATACTTCACTAAACTTTTCTGTTTCATCGTTACAAATACTTACTCCATCGACAGAGTGTTGTTTTGAAGAATTAAACCGGACATCAGTTCACGTCCTATAAAGCGATGCGCAGAAATATAAGAAAAAAAAAAGAAATATAACGTATTTTCCGGACTAAAGACACGTTTCGTTGCTCAGATTTTTATTTCTGCATTAAATTGTTCAGCTAAATCATGCGCGTCTGTTAGCGTACTCTGACCTGCTACTCCAGTAATTATGGTCCTTATGAACACACGTTAGCTATTAGCCAGCTAGTATAGCTAGTTTAACAGCGTTATTTTAACTTTTTAAATCGAGTAGCGTGTGATTTCTTCAGTAAGATTTCGTACACATACACGATCGTTGTGTTCCAATCAGAAGCCAGGTCCCTAGGTAGGCAGCCTATCTGGGCAGCTCACAGGTTTCACGTACGAGTCGTTTACAAACATACGTTAATCGCTTGTTTTCGTACGTTATTAACATTCATTTTGTTTAGCCGATGTAACAGTCGTGTTTGTGAAGTCGTTGTTTGGTTAAATTTAACTTCACACCTTGTACACAGTAACTAGCTTAACATTAGCTAGCTAGAAAAAGTTATGATGTATGATTACACGTCATATATTTTATACATTTGATATATATATCGTACATATTAACTCCGTTATGTAGCTGCGTGTGTTTGTTGGATGAAAACGATACAAACGACACCAGGAAGAAACTAAATACTAACAAATCGTAAAAAAATCGTTGATCTTTTTGTTTAATTAGTTATTATTCGCAATGAGCAGAAACGGTGACGTCAATCATAACATAACTTCATCACATAGCTAGCTTTACATAATTACGTTTTTTAATTTAAACTTTGTATTTTTCTTTATTGTCCTGTCCGGTAAACTAATACATTTACACAATTAGCGTTACTGTGTGACAACAAACAAAAGCTACGTAGACATTGCTGTATAATTCGGTTACTACGGCAACACTACCAGGACAAACGCTAAACTGCGCTGCACCTGTAGGGGGCGCTGAAGCGAACGACTGAAAATAGAAAGAGCTGCTACGTTAACGTGATTTATACGCTGAAGCGACCGGAATAATATTTTTTTAATAAAAATACGTAATTTTGGTGGCTTATAGTCCGGAAAATACGGCAGTAAAGAATGTTTTGAGAGTAAAATAAATTAACGACAGGAGAGATATTAGCTCTCTTCCATATCAGCCGAGTCTTAAAGTAGCGCGCTAACCATCCCACCCTCCTCTGTTACCATAGTAAATGTTCATAATGTATTAGAATGCTGGAGTATTATGGGATGCGCGGTGCTGAGCGGTCGTTGGTGGTGGTCTTCTTCAGTCGGACTCCTCTCCGGATGGACTGCAGCATGGTGTCTCCTTCCTCCACGGCGCCCTCGTGCCCTTCGTAGGCGGCGTGCAGGGGCGGGTTAGTGGACGCCTGACCGCTCCACGACTCCACCGGCAGGACGGATTCCGGCTCCGCGTCGTCGTTCGGCTCCACCTCCTCGTTAGGCTCCGCCCCCGTGAAGTCGGGCACACTAGGGGTCATGACGGGGATGACCGGGGTTTGGATGGGGACGGGGCCGGTGCCCCTGCGCACCGAGGGTTTGGTGGAGGGGGTGCGGCGGATGGTGGCCACGCCCGGGACGGCGGGGACGGAGGGGATGCCGGCGGTGGAGGCGGGACGTTTGGTCTGGAACAGTTTGCGGTAACTCTGGCCGAGGTCGCTGTTACGCGGGACGGTGGAGGATTTATCAAAGTCCTGCTGCTCGGAGAAGTAATCGTAATCGGACACTGCGAGGGCGAGAGACGGAGCGCGTTTAGGAATTTATACCCATTTATTACATTCATTAAGCTGTTAGCTTTAGGGCTAAGTGGAACTCGCACCCTTATTATTCCTCCCTTCATCCCTTCTTCACTATATTACTATTAATCTCTCCCTCGCTTTTCTTCCCTCGCTTCTTTCCTCCCTCGCTTACTTTGTGCCTTTCTTGGTTCCTCCCTCTTTTCTTTCTTCCCTTTCTTTCTTGTCTCTCACTTTTTTCCTCCTTCACTTACTTTGTGCTTCCCTTCTTTCTTCCCTCTCTTATCATCCCTTGCTTTTCTTCCCTCTCTTCTTTTGTCTCTCGCTTCTTTCCTCTTTTGCTTACTTCATGCCTTCCTTGTTTCCTCCCTCTTCTTTCTTCCCTCAATTCTCCCCCCTTCTTCTTCCATCCCTTGCTTTTCTTCCCTCTCTTCTTCTTTCCCTCACTTCTTTCCTCTCTTGCTTACTTCATGCCTTCCTTGTTTCCTCCCTCTCTTCTTTCATCCCTTGCTTCTTACTTCTCTTACTTCTTTCCTCCTTTTCTTCTTTCATCCCTTTCTTTCTTACATCTCTCACTTTTTTCCTCCTTCACTTATTTTGTGCTTCCCTTCTTTCTTCCCTCTCTTTTATCGTCCCTTGCTTTTCTTCCTTCTCTTCTTTTGTCCCTCGCTTCTTTCCCCCCTCTTCTTTCTTCCCTCAATTCTTTTCTCCCTCTCTTCTTTCATCCCTTGCTTTTCTTCCCTCTCTTCTTCTTTCCTCCCTCACTTATTTTGTGCTTTCCTTCTTTCTTCCCTCTCTTTTATTGTCCCTTACTTCCTTCCTCTCTTGCTTACTTCGTGCCTTCCTCGTTTCCTCCCTCTCTTCTTTCATCCTTTGCTTCTTTCCTCTCTCACTTATTTTGTGCCTTCCTTCTTTCTTCCCTTGATTCTGGTCTCTCTCTCTCTCTCTCTCTCTCTCACTTTCTCTCTCTCTCACACACACACACACTCACACACACACTCACACACACACTCACACACACACACACTCACACACACTCACCCTGAGAGGGGATGGTGTCCTCGGAGCAGCAGGGTGTGGTACTCTGAGTGCTGTATCCACTGGAACACTGAAGCGAGTCTCTACTGGAGCGCTGAGCGTCCAACTGCAGACCCCGAGAGAGAGCCAGAGCCAAATCCTGCTGAACCTCCACCTCCTACACACACACGCACACACACACACACACACACGCACACACACACACACACACACGCACACGCACACGCACACACACACACACACAGTTCACACACGGTTTACACCAGTAACATCTCTGTTCTGCTGTGTGAGATTTTGTTCATAAAGATCTAAATCAATAATAGATATAAAAAATATAATTTAAATATAGAATTTGTGCAACAGAAAATTAATTAATCGATTAATCAATTAAAAAGTCCCTAGATTTCTCACAGCCTTTACAATAAAATATAAAACAATAAATATAAGAGACACGATGGCACAGTAACAGAGCCAATAAATTTATTTTTATTGTTTTATCTGTGTTTTAGAGACAACACTAAACATTTATTGCTTTTTAAATCTGGATTATTTGTTACTGATGTACGAATACACATCCACTCAGTAGCTTTGCTTGCACTCTACACGGCTGTGTATAAAGACAGACCTCTGTTTAAAATGATGCATTATTAAATATGAATTTATAATATAATGTTTTTGAAGGGTTGTTATCAGGCGTGTGACTGACCTGTGGTGTATCAGCGATGCTCCTGGTTTTCTGATTGTCCTCAGGCTGCGTGGAGTTTAACGTCGGCTGGTACGAGCCGTTTGCATCCACCGCCTCCTTCGGCTCCTTCTTCTTCCTCAGTGTGTTCACCATGGGCTGATCGTACGGGCCCGGTTTAGCCCAGTCCTACATCCACAACATCATTACACCATTATACATAATACACGACACTCTGCTATTATTATTATTATTATTATTATTATTATTATTATTACTCGATTTTACTGCATTCTCAAAACCAGCCACTGGATGGCGACCTTAAACTGAGTCATCGCCCTGATTGTTTTGTAAATACATCACTGAACCTAAGCTGCATCTTATTTTACTTTATCAGTTTCTCTGCACAAAGACCTTCAAGCAGTTAAGTGGATCTCAGCTTGACTATATGAGTCAGTGAATCAGTGAATCAGTGAATCAGTCTTTTGGTCAGTACTCTCTAAGCCAGACTGAATCAGTGAATCAGTGAATCAGTGTTCATACAACAGTGTGAGTCTGTAAGTCAGTGTGACTCTGTAAGTCAGTGTGACTCTGCAAGTCAGTGTGAATCAGTGTTTCGATCAGTGTGAGTCTGTAAGTCAGTGTGACTCTGCAAGTCAGTGTGAATCAGTGTTTCGATCAGTGTGAGTCTGTAAGTCAGTGTGAGTCTGTAAGTCAGTGTTTTGATCAGCGTGACTCTGTAAGTGAGTCAGTGTTCCCCTCTAGGATGGACCTCTAACCCAGGCCGGCTGGCAGAGGAGTGATTATGATGGAGTGATGGGAGTAAATAAAACGGATGGACGAACCTTCCAGCTGGGGATCTTGGAGGATGGGGGGAGCATGCCGGGGGTCAGCGTGGAGTAATGGGGGTAATCGGGCATCAGCGCTGAGCCCGGCCTCGACCACGACCTCAGAGTGGAGGAAGCGTAGGAGGAGGAAGAGGAGGAGGAAGAGGAGGAGGGATTTTGAGGGAAGGGGAAGGCCACTCCGGTCGGGTACGAGGCCTCTGCAGGGCCGTAGTGGTCGTAGCCGTTTGACAGCTGAGCGTGGTGAAGTGGACGGATGACAAAAACATAACAGGAGAAAGAAATAAAAATAAAATCATGAATGAATGCAACATAAAATGGCTGAGAGAAAACAAATGAAAAAAAGCCACATGATGCAAATAATATACCACTAATAAAAAAGGGACACAACAGAGATCTGATAATGGAGTGAGTGAATATCCAATGGGAAGCAGCCCTAATTCATGAGGGAGCCAATAGGAAGTGGCACTGGTGAGCAGAGAGCCAATTAGGAGTCACCTTTTCAGTGGGAGAGCTGCACTCGCTGACCGACTGAGCCGATTCAGAGGATTCCGACGAAGCAGAGCTGGAAGGAAGCTGCACACAGCAGACAGGATGAGCAGAGGACACGCCCACAGACATGCCCACGCCCACAAACACGCCCACACAGAGACATGCCCACACAGAGACACGCCCATACATAGACACGCCCACAGACACAACCGTACAGCATGAGAGGGCAAGAAGAGAGCACAAAGAAAGACAACAGAAAACGTGTAGAAGCAAAGGATGCCATCAGGTGGAGAGAGTGAGGCAGAAAAAGAAGACAGCAGACACATGGACAAAAAGACAGACAGACAGAGTGAGAGACAGAGAGAGAGAGACAGAGAGACACAGAGAGAGAGAGAGAAAGAGACAGACAGACAGAGAGAGAGAGACAGAGAGAGAGAGACAGACAGAGAGAGAGAGAGAGACAGAGAGACATAGAGAGAGAGAGAGAAAGAGACAGACAGAGAGAGAGAGAGAGAGAGAGAGACAGACAGACAGAGAGAGAGACAGAGAGAGAGAGACAGAGAGACACAGAGAGAGAGAGAAAGAGACAGACAGACAGAGAGAGAGACAGACAGACAGAGAGAGAGAGAGAGAGACAGACAGAGAGAGAGAGAGACAGAAGCCACAGGTTAGATGCAATGCAACGAAAGCAGCAGAAGCAGCAGTGTTAGTGCTGAATAGCTGAAGTCAGAGTGTTTACATGTACACTAGTAATCTGATCATTATCTGATTTCAGCATTTGGGGTTCAGTGCAAAAGTTTTTAAAAGGAAAATTAAGGTGCTATTTTACAGTTTATCTACAAAACATGTGAAAAATAAAACGTGTACCATTTTACAAGACAACAATCCAAAACACTGTTGCGAAATCAAAAAGAAAAGTTTTTCCCCTGATCCTCTCACTCTCTGGATCTGAGCTGAAAAACTGCAAAATCTTAAATTTAAAATAAATAAATAAATAAATAAATAAAATATAAGAGCCGGTAACTGGGTTATTCACAAGTACACGTATAATCTGATAGCTTACATTTTTCTACATCTGCATGTAAACAAACATAAAAAACGCTTTATGTGTCATTTTCAAACCGTAATCAATCAAAACGTTGAAAAAATAAAATATTAACTCAAACTAATCAAGAGCAACTTGTTACAGGAAGTAATCTCGAGTCAACCGTGCTTCTGACAAAACTTACTGAAGTGTAAACCCGGACTTTTCCCGTTGCCTAGAACTGTTCTCAAAATCAGATTTTTCTGCAGTTACCAGATTATTGCGCAAATGTAAACACACGCACATTAGCGAACACACACGGGTCAGATTAAACAGCTCGAGCAGACAGAAAAAATAAAAAAACAAATGTTGGTCCTTATTTACTTCATCAGCACCAGATTCGAAATCATAATCCCTGATGTTGTTTTTTTTTTTACATTGAGAACATACATAATGTAAATTACTGAGATCCTGAGTTTTTTTCTTCATGTGTATGGATAAAAACTGACGTCTTTAAAAAGACCTCGGCGTCTGTTTCATTCCCACGGCACCATTTCCCAGGAGGGTAAACTTTTTTTTTTTTTTTATGAGGTTGTGAGACGCCTCCAGTCCAAACACATCCCAAACACAGCAACACGTTTTGTGGGTGTGAGCTGAAATCGTGTGGCTTTGTAAACTGCGGGGGGGAAGAAACGAGCCCCTCCATAATTAGGGTCAGACTTGGCCTCTTTTAAAACCTTGGAGCCAAAAACGCCAACAGAGAAAGAATAAGCAGACAAAAGAATGCGCGCTCGTGTCCCCATTAGCTTGCTGTAGTTGTAGTTAGCTCGGTTGGCGTGATTAGCTAAACTATCCATTTTGTGGTGGGAGCAGAGCCGGATTCGGATCATTAACATGGGTATCGTAGCAATTAGCCTGGCCCTCGTGAGGCCAGGAAGTCCCTGTGGATCATGGGAAAGTGGAGATCGGTATGAGAGAGAGAGAGAGAGAGAGAGAGAGAGAGGAAAAAAAGAAAGCTAGCAGTTGAATGGAAGTCTCGTAAAATCTGGCTAGCAGTTATAAAAACCTCACTCTTAAATAAATAAATGTAATGAGCAACAACACACACACACACACACTTCTACATTTTAAAGCAAGGTCACTGGGGGCGACTCGAGTCTGAGGTCCTCGTTCTCAAATGACGAAGGGAAGTGCACTCTGGATGAACCCTTCAGGTGCACAGGATAAATGAAACCCTGCCGTTTAGTGACGGTGAAATTACGGCTGTGTTCAATTCAGTTACGTGGATGCGCACTACACTTATACACTTATCCACTACTCACACTAAACACTCCATTTAACACACTGTGTGTAGAATATTATAGCAATTTGAATAGGATAACCTGAACCAGCAAATATCTCGTTTCTTTGGTACATAACATGACCTGATTCCATACTACAATAAGTAACTTAACGTTAGCTAGGTTTCAACTAACCTAATCTAATCCACGTAATGTCACTTAGCTACGTTAACGTTAGATACGATACTAGCCTGAAACCTTGGCTTGGTATCAGTTTGGACTGAAAATTATTAGTAAAAATTGTCAGAAATGTACTTACTAGTTAACGAAATGTCAGCGAAGTGCTGCATTTAGGTAGCTGGCTCATAATTGGCTGATCAAATTTAAATTAAGCCCCGCCCCTTTTTGATCCAAGGGTGTCTGTCACTCCGCAAAATCAGAACATGAATTCATTGTAGTTCTCATTTAGCTAAAGGTTAGGTTAGATCTAGATACCTAAAAGGGTCTTCAGGTTGTCACTCAAGTGGAACCCTTAAAGGTTCTATGTAGAACAGATGGTTCGCTTTCTGAAAAGGTTTAGAGAAGCCAAAGAAGCCTTAATTATCCAAAGAACCCTTGAGGAATCATTCCAACAACATTAAGAATTATATGAACCATTTCATATTTTTTTATTTAATCATGGCATACGTTGATACCACGTTGATACCATCACTGCGACTAACTTGAGGAGAACTTGGAACGATGTCTAGAGTGACATCATTGCTTGTTTTTTGACAGAAACACCTGCAGTACCTTTGTGCGACACTTTGACCAGAATTTGTCGAACAGGGGGTAGTAGGGGACTTACCTGAGAGGTGGGGTCGGAGGGCATGGGTGAAGGCGACTTGGACTGGAAAGCGTCGTGTGAGGCGAAGCCCGAGTCGTGCGAGGAGACGCTGGCGAGGCGGGCGGGGACCTGCTGCGGCACGGTGATGCTGCGGTAGCGATAGAGCGGGGAGGACGAATGAGACAGTGAGCCGCTGGATCGTGAGTCGCTGCTGTTCACACTGTTCAGACTGCTGTTAAGGTGGGGATGGGACAGGAAGGGGCGGGGCATGGAGAGGAAGCGGGACAAAACAGAGGCGACCGGGAACCATTAACACTCCACACACACCATGCAAACCCCAAAAAACAAGGACAAAAATAAAATTTAACAAATAGTGATCCATACAAGCACCTGATCCTTCCCCTTGGAACAATTTCAACACGTCAGATTTAATCAAGTATCTAATCTAAAACACGTAGATTAGACCTCAGAACTGAGCAGAGAATATGTGCAAATATGTATAAATTATATTAAGTTTTTCTTAAAACTACAGCAAGCATTCAGAAAACCCCAGAAGGCTGAAGATCCCTAAACATCCCACTTATCTAATACACGATAATTACTTGGTGGCCTGATTTATATTTTTAGCTGTTGTTCTAAAATCAGAAGCTCTTGGCACACGTGACCCTCTGAAAAAAAAGACAAAATTGCCAAAGGGAAGAATCCAACATGAAACAAGATGAAAAATAAAAGCCACATTTGATCATGCTCAGAAGTGCAGGGGGAAGTGAAGATGGTTAGCACGCAGACTCAAACTTTAGCACTGAAAAGTGTTTCATGTACAATGCAAAACAAACAAGACAAGCTGAAATCCAGTACAGACTTTAATCCCCATCGTTACCCTAGGGACACTTCCAATATTTCATTACAGGAGTTTGTTAAACAGCTCCTAGCTAGCTAGCAAGCTATGTAGCTAGTTCGCAAACTAAATAATTAGCAAGTTGATATGACACTATACATGGTTCAGAGGAAACGTGACGTGGCAAAGCGGCTACAAACCATTATTTTTAGCGATAGTTTCAGCAATTTACAGCGACAGGTCTTGGAGCAACTGTTAGCAAAGAGAAGTGGGCGTGGCCAATAAAGATAACCAATCAAAGAGAGCGTCAGTGGAACTCAGGAATTCTGACATTTTTCTTCCTTTTTGGTTCGTATTAGATATTTGTTCTGATTTATGTGTTAAGAAGCATCTCCGAGACTGTACGTCTCACAGGTGAGTAAAACTACCACATTAACACCCTGTAGCTAAGTGTAATGTTAGACTAATTGATTTAAATCACCATGGAAGCAATGGGGCATGTGTTGTGGCCGAGTAAAATATTTGATTTATAGTATAAAAGGGATCAAATATGTTTTATCGTGAGGTCCTAAATAAACATATGACACGCATATGAAGACCTCTAGTGCACTAATCATGAAACCATGGCAACCAGCACTAAACTCAAGTCAGGAATGTCTACTAGCGGTCAATGTTTAGCGTTTTCAGGGATGAAAACTTGCTAGTTGCAGCAGGGATAAAATGCCAACAGGGTTTAGCTCTGTGTCTCCTTGTTTGGGAAGAAAAGCACTTACCCGGTTACTCGGAGCAGGAACCGGCCTTGGGTGGCACCGGCATACTGCGCTCCATATGAAAATCCGGTGGTTTGTCTGTGCACCGCCATCCTGCCCCACTAAACACTGCACTGCTTAATGGTTGTCAACTACCACCCTACCTTGAGGCAACTACCTCCTTTACCAAAGTAAAGTACCTTGATCTTGCTTTGCTTGCCTTTCCAACAGTTTCAGTTTGTACTCTGTTTCTAAAAAACTCTTTCTTTATTCTGCGTTCTATCGTAACGGAACTAGTGACCACTACAGGTCGTACCCTTGCAGTTACTCAAATATCGTATGTGCACCATGCATGAAATAAAAAGTTCAAAGCAGTACTGGAACACAGCCATAATCTGATTCCTGAGTGTACTGAGCAACAAGGAGTCCAACATTAGTGGGAAAATGTGTTCATGGTAGATGCTTACCTGCACATGCTGGACTTCCTGGACATGGTGGTGCTCGGAGATGATGGAGGTGTTTGGTAGGACCAGCTGTAATCCGAGCCCTTTAGGTCATGGATGATCTGAGTGTAACATAAATTATATTTAGGGATGTCACCCAGTGAACCTCATTAAGTCATTAAAACACACAACCATTAAATACCACTCAAGTGCAATCTAAATGTCGTAGTATGACCGGACTCGTGTGTAGCACAACAGGAAGTGGGGAGGAAGCCTGGGTTAAATGATGTGAATTTTATGCCCAGTCCAGCCACAATTCACAGCTAGGTTGAGGATGTAGAGCAGAAGGGGTTTAAGAGCCTTGCTCAGTGGTCCAACAGCTGTAGGATTTGAACTCACAACCTTCAGATCAGCAGCCCAGAACCTGAACCATTGAGCTGGTCAGCTCTCTAGTCTGCAGATTTCTGGGGCCGTCTGAGGTAACAGTTAGCACCAAAATTTGACAAGTGTGGCATGAAGAAAAACTTGTTTTTTCCCTTCTAGTCAGATTTTAGACCGGTGTGAGCGTCATGCGTGCTGTCATTCCTGAAACTCGGGAAGTCGATAAAACATGTCAAGGACATTGAGGACACGTCAATTCAGCTAAATAAGCCGGGTGTTATTTGAGAAACACCTTGATATAATCAGATCAGATACCAATGTTTGTCTTGTCTTGTACCAGAACGTAGGTCCAGTCTGTACCTGATTAAGTGTACAAAAGTTCTCAGATGTTCTGAGACAGCCCGTAAGCAGTGTCTGAAACTGACAATTCGGATCGTTTACTTCAACAATTTCTAAGTCTGCAATGAAAAATCAGAGGGAAGTTCTTTCACACCCCTTGCTAACCCCATCTGTTAAGTGTTTCTAAATCACAGTCTATCTGTCGCTTAGATAAAACACACCTTCTAGCTTCTACATAGACAGCGTTCACTCAGAAGTTAAGGTCCTGCGCCACAAAGTTGTGAGCTTAAAGAATACAGAACCCTTATCCCTGAACTGCTCAGCTCCAAGCTTGTGAGCATCTGCATAAGATCTTGGCAGAAGGGATACAAAGAGGGACCCAAAAATTCCCAGAATTGTTAAAAAAAAAAATACTGTTAAAAAAACAGCATTTCTCCTTTAATCCCCTTCAAAGTGCTCTCGTTGTGATACGATACACTTGTCCCAGTGTTTCTCCCGTTACTGGAAACATTTCCTGTAGTCATCTTTTGTCATCATGTCTAGAACCTCCTGCTTTTTTTCCTGGATTTCTTCCACGGTGGCGAATCTGTTCCCCTCCAGTCTTATTTTTAATTTTGGGAACAAAAAGAAGTCGCAAGGAGTGAGAAATACGGTGGATGTGAAGCGATAACCACATTGTTTCTGGTTAAAAACTGCTTGGTTGAGAACGCAGTGTGTGCAGGTGCATTGTCGCGGTCCGAGATCCAGTTCTGGGTGCACCACTTCTTCAGACGTTTTTTCCTGATGCATTCCCGTAGACAATAAGTAAGCACTTCACTGTAAAATCGCTCAGGTGTGCACGCCACATTCGAAGGTACCTAAGCACTTTTACATTGACGTGCTTAGGTGTTTATGGGAAAGGGGATTAAAGAAGGAATGCTGTAGGTTTTATAACAATTCCGGGAATTTTTGGGTTTCCTCTCGTATGTCATTTTCAGAACGTACGTTTGCAAATAAATGAAAAACTGAAAAAATTTCTTCTGCTACGCTCTCCTTCGAGAAGAGCGAATGAAGAGAGAAACGTCACGTCTGAGCCGCAATCGTCATCAGTCTGGGCTTATCTGTCGCTGAAACTTGGACATGCGTGTCAAAACCTGACAGCTCGTCAGAACAGCTTGCACAGGGCAGATTAATCACTATCCAGTTCTTCTACTCACGCGAGGACCTGGAGAACCGGCGAAACCCCCGCCGAGGAAACATGATCCATCAGATGAAGTGAGTGTACAAGCAACGACAACTTGACTTCTACTGCACCTTTGCAGTTAAAGCTAAAATAGCATCTAAAAGAGGGTTTCATTCATGGACAACTGGGTTTTACGCAGACGTTATGCAGATGCAAGCAAAAACGGACTGTACAGATTGCTAAAGAAATCTGTTTCATTACATTGCTCTTGCTGCTAAGAGTGTGAGTGCGTTCCAACAGAAAAATACGCCATTTTTAAACAAAAACCACATACTCGCACCACATTCTAAGCATTTATTAAAGGAGTCAGGTGCTTTAACATCGACACTGGACACAACTCACGACATTTGTGAAACTAACACAGCTGAGTGATGTGTTTATGTGAGCTAGCAGCTAGTTCGTCATGTTATTAACAGACCTGTTCGCTGGCGGGGGGCAGTTTGTGGGGGTCCATAGTCAAAGCTTTGAGGTCTTCGGCGATGGTCTGAAGATGGACGATCTCACCCAGCATGGCCATCTCCTCATCCTGAGACACGGAGACACGCAACATGTTAAAACAGGAACGAGAAAAGATTTCTGTAGCCCTTCTTCTTCTTTCTACTACTTTCTGTAGAACACTCGCTACAAAAACATCCACTTATTCATCCAGCGATTATTATCGGTGCCGCTCACCACGACGGGTCGCAGCATGGAGACGAAGATGCAGAAGCGAGCTCGCTCCTCGATCAGCGCCTTCCTCACCGCCTGCTTCTCCGTCTCCTCCAGCAGCAGGTATTTGTCCGTCACGTCCTGGACGGCGCTGTCCAGCTGAGGCTGGATGTCTCCTCTCCCTGGAAAGAAAAATAAATATAAATAATAAATTTTAAAAAATTGTTAAAAACAAAACATTTCAATAATATTTAAAAATATTAATTAAATAATAGGTGACTGGCAGGTGAGGAGACAGAGACAGACAGACAGA
>CM040454.1:582440-597440 GCA_022758105.1 Pangasianodon gigas | reverse complement strand
ACACACCTTTGGCGTGGTCCTTGTCCAGTGTGTTTGCGCCTCTCTTCCACTCCTCCAGCTGCTCCTGAAGAGGGTTAATGAGGCAGTCGATAAACGTCCTGAAAAACACCGAACACACAATCTGAGAAACTCTCACCTTATTACAGCGTCATAACCGTCGCCTTATTACAGCGTCATAACCGTCACCTTATTACAGCGTCATAACCGTCGCCTCGTTACGGAGTCATTACAGTCGCTTCCTTATGGCGTCATTACCTTCGCCTTATTACAGCGTCATTACCGTCGCTTCATTATGGCGTCATTACCGTCGCTTCATTATGGCGTCATTACCGTCGCTTCATTATGGCGTCATTACCGTCGCCTTATTACGGCGTCATTACCGTCGCTTCATTACGGCGTCATTACCGTCGCTTCATTACGGCATCATTACCGTCGCTTCATTATGGCGTCATTACCGTCGCTTCATTATGGCATCATTACCGTCGCCTTATTACGGCGTCATTACCGTCGCTTCATTACGGCGTCATTACCGTCGCTTCATTACGGCGTCATTACCGTCGCTTCATTATGGCGTCATTACCGTCGCGTTATTACGGTGTCATTACCGTCGCTTCATTATGGCGTCATTACAGTCGTCATTACCGTCGTCATTACCGTCGCCTCGTTACGGCATCATGACCGTCACCTTATTACGGTGTCATTACAGTCGTCATTACCATCACCTTATTACAGCGTCATTACCGTCACTTCATTATGACGTCATTACCATCACCTTATTACGGTGTCATTACAGTCGTCATTACCGTCGTCATTACCGTCGTCATTACCGTCGTCATTACCGTCGCCTCGTTACGGCATCATGACCGTCACCTTATTACAGCGTCATTACCATCACCTTATTACGGTGTCATTACAGTCGTCATTACCGTCGCCTTATTACGGCGTCATTACAGTCGTCATTACCGTCGCCTTATTACGGCGTCATTACAGTCGTCATTACCGTCGCGTTATTACGGCGTCATTACAGTCGTCATTACCGTCGCCTTATTACGGCATCATGACCGTCACCTTATTACAGCTTCATTACCGTCACCTTATTACAATGTCATGACCATCGCCTCGTTACGACATCATTACCGTCGCCTCATTACGGCGTCATTACCATCAGGAATGAGGAAGAAACAAGAAAGAAAAACGAAAATGTAGCAAAGAAGGAAACAAATGAAGAAAGATAAAGAAAGAAAAAGAGAAAAAGAAAGAAAAGAAAAGAACAAAAAATATATGGAACAAAGGCAGACAAATGAACAGAGTGAAGAAAGGGGAGGAAAGAAAACAAATCAAGTGAGAAAAATAGTGAGGAAAAAAATAAGAAAAAGAAAGAAACAAAGAAAAGAAAGAAAGGAGCAGCAAAGAAAAAAGAAAAGCAACAAAGAAATGAGGAAACAAGTAGAGAAAGAAAAAGAGCCAGGGGAAAAAAAGAGAAAAATAAAAAGAAAGGAAAATAAAGAAAAGCAAATGAGGAAATATAAAAGTTAAAAAAAAAGAGAAAGAAAGAAATATGGAAATAGAAAAAAGAAAGGAACCATACCAAAAGGAAGAAATAGAAAAAAAGGAAAGAAAGAGTGATCGAAAGAAAGAAAGGAAAGGTGTGTCACTTCTGTTGCTATAGAAACGCCATTTTCATTGCTAGCTCTTTTTTTTTTTTTTGCTAGCTTATTCATAACAGCTACACGCTAGCTAGCTTTTCCGACGTCCTAAACAACGTTAGAAGAAATTCTACTAAAAATCTATCAATTAAAGACGTTTCAGGATTTTCTACGTCACAGAAGCTCCGGGTCTCGTCACGGAGACGAGTGTCTGCTCCGGCTCGAGTTAATCGCTCACTCCTCTTCGTTTCTCGTGGCACGTCGAGCAGCTGAGGAGGTTAAATTTAGCCTCTCATCTGCGGCCGATTTACAGCGTGGCTGAGGAGGAAACGTCTCCACTGAAATTAGAGCAGAGAGCCAGTGAGGCGTGGAATGGCCGCAGTTCCAGAAGTTTTTGCCCCCCTATCCTGTCTCTCTTTCCCAACCACGCTGCTAGTGGAAGTGATGGACACCTTTGACCTCAGATCAGATTTTCAATTTCAAAATTCAAATAAAATGGAACAGATGGATAAAAACCCACCTTGGGTTCCACCTTGAATTATTTACGCATTCCTCTAACACACTCCTCTAATTAAAAACAAGAATCAGACGCTGTAAATAATGGAGTAAATATTTACGTGGAGAATTGCTTCAGCTTGGCCTCGATGCTCCTGTGCCTCATGCACATCCTGGTCAGAGCCGAGCCGATGTCTCTGGTGCCTCCTGAGAAGGAAACAAAAAAAGAAGAACCGATTTAGCCATGACGTAGATCAACCTTGCTCCCTCAGAGGACAAACCGAAGAACCTTCATGGCTCTGATTGAGGAAAACATCTGCAAATGTATGTTAACAGCATATCTCATAGTTCAAATCATCCAGGAAATGAGGTCAGCATTTACAAAAGTCATCTTATTCCACAAGATAAGTCATTTTACAAACATGGAAAACACACAACACAGCTAACAAACTAGCTGGCTAATATTACAGAGGCTACTGATAGCTACATCTATTTAGCCATAATCACAACTTCAACAAAGACTGACTGCAGTTCAGGCAACATATTTTATTATTTTAACATAAACATACCAAAAAGAGAGAGGTATTCCTCAGGGATGTGATCTGGGCCCATACAAGATCCTTCTAATTGAATTTCTAAGCTCACATTTTTATACAACAGCCTAGTTTGTTTTTTTTTCCAAGCTAATCGGTGAATCCGAAAAAACTACTGTCACATGATCAATGCTAGAAAGATGAAAATACTGAACATGGTACATCACGTTATATTTACACCCCAAATGATAGTGGTGTACATTCATTTGCATGAACACTACTGTATTAGCCTGCTACTAGGTAAGCTACATTGTTAGCATAAATGGTGCCTGGGAAACTTGCTGTTCCTGTCAAAATGTTAAAATGCTAAACCTTCACAGCCTGCTGTCAGCATTGACTTAACAGCATCGCACTGAGGTAAGACGAGGCTGATGGACTGACCTCACACTTCCCTGCTAGTGTTGGATCTCAGTGAGAAACACACAACTATGACCTCATCGAGCCCCCAGGCTAACAAACGTGCTTGACAAATTTTCCTCGTGAAGGCTTTACCAAAAAAAAAAAACATAACAACAACAACAAAAAAAAAACAATCGGCTGTTTGAAAAATCCTCATACGAGTTTGACGCGCAGCTGTACATCATCAGCATATGATTCTGTTCATTATTACTGACTTTTAACCCCCTCAACATGGAAAAGTTTGAGCTCCTCTGCCCTCAGCTGTATCCCAGGACAGTCTCAGATATCAACTGACAACTCAGACGTCCTAGTGGTCTTTAGTAAATGCAGCACAAAGTAATGGCAGTTTTTATGATCTCATTTGGTTCTGATGTTTATTCAAATTTTTTTATGAGCCATCTGAGGTCACAGTTATTGCCTGCGACAACAAGAAACATGTCGCATTTTATAATAATAATATCCTGCTCACGGCTTGTAAAAACAAAACATTAATTTTGACTTTTGATGACAATGATTTAAAGTTTTCTTCAGTAAGTATACAAGCACATTTCTACTCACAGTTTATATAATTGCAAAAAAGTTATAGAATAAAACGGAGTAGATTTTCTGTACCTCTAAAAATTTGATGCAATTCTGTGAAATGTTTCGGTGTGATTAATAATAGCTTTGTGTGTTAGTGACTGTGAGGTAGTATTTGGTATTGATCCAGCATTCCTACATAATGGTCAATGCCAGACGTGATCCCGTGCCAGTGTTCAGGACGAGGTTAAGGTTCAGACAGCCGTTGGTATGCGTCAGGGTGAATGAAACGAGACGCTCTCAGACGGAGGCGGTTGACATTGACGAACGCTTCCTTTGTGCTCCTTCGCCTCGTCTGAAAGCTCTCAGCATGAATGAATACGCATCACTGCTGGAAGCGACTTTTAATCTCGGCCAAATGTGACAAACTGCTTTTGTAACGACACAAAAAGAAATATGAGAAAGACGGAGAAGTTCATTTTGAAACATGCTCACCCCCACCCTGTCTGTAGTCAGGCCTCGTTCCAATCTGAAGAAACCACAAATTAGAAACCTGGCCTCAACCCCTTCACTAACTCCTTCCACCAGGCAGGGAAGAACAACTGGCTGTTTATAATCTTGTCAGGACTATTTTTCCACCCTGTAGCTAAATATTAACTGTGAACTGAAAAGCGTTATACGCTGCTGCAGTCTGTCTTTTCCAACTTGGATTTCCTGAATTGGACATGGCGAAGGGAAACAAGTCTGGGGCTATTTTTAGCCGAACTGGGAACCAACCCAAAAAGTAATTTGCATTCATTTACAAGAACAAACGTCAGTCCATCTCACCTCCTCCTCCTCCTCCTCCTCCTCCTACAATGACTACACTCTTTGCACGAAAAGGGAAAAGGCTAGTGTGTGTGATGTGTGATTTGCATTTCAGGGTGTTTCTGTCGTGAGCTGACATTTGGTTATTAGTCATCGTGGAGATGAACGGGTTACGATATCATGAGTGTGGAACAGAAACCTGGATGCCTTGATGTCTAATTACCCGACATCTATGAAGGAAGTGTTTCAATAGCTACAAAAGTTCAGCAATACACCTTAATGCACCAGTTTCTGCTGTATTCAAAGATCTGTACGGCTTGATGGAACAATGCAATTCCATAATTAATATGTCTGGTGAGAACATCAAATATTCTGTGACTACACCAGCTATTTTTGTCCCTTTCCCTCCACTGTACTTGTGTTTTGCAGTGTGCATCCTTCAGGATTTTGTATGCAAGATTATTCTACGTAATTGCAATTCTATGGCTACAATGAGATAGTTTATATAATGAGATGCTAGTGTGTGTGGCTAACGTGCTAGGTCAGTCAGCATGTTATTTACAGATATGGTTTGGCAGTTAGACGATTTCAAATGTCTGTTTCTACAAACATAAAGTGATATTCTTATCACAATGCCAGCGCTAAATATTATCAGCATTATAAGCACCACCAAAAAATTAGCCAGCTAGCTGCAACAATCATTTATCACATTTTACACAGTTGAGAAATACTTAAATATATTATATAAAATACAGTTTAGCTGTTTGAAATTTCTTCCTATGAATGATATAATCTTGACGAAAATCCTATTACTTTCTCAACACTAATGAAAGAGGTTCTTTGTTTGTGGATTTTAAACCATAGAGTACAGGAAAAATAAACAGAAGTAGTTCTGTAACCTATTCATTCTCAACCCCTCCTTACATTCACCACTGATTTAACATCTGAAAGAAACTCCAGTTTGAGGGGAAAAAGCACACTTCAGCGTTTTTATTTGAACCCCAATTGTTCACGGTCACCACTTTGAGTTTTTTCCATTAAACCAACAGCTCCGGCTCTGAACCGTCAGAGAGACAGTCTACCTCTTGTTTGTAGTCCAAATACACACCGCTGTCGAACCCTGACGAGCTGAAAGAGCACCATTCTAACATTAAAAGCCACTTTCGCCTCCACCCTGGTTACAGAGTTATGACTATGATGTTGTCTGTGTAAAGCTTGTATGAATAAGGCATCAGGACACAGCATGGGTCTTAAAATAAGCGACAATGAGGCCACAGTTGAGCCCCGAGTTAATAAAGAGGCTTTCTGATTTTTAAATGTGGAAATTAGGCTAAAATGTCAGCGGCTGTAATTCACACCAGAGCCAGTCAGTGAAAGTTGGGGATGTCTAGCTGGAGTCTGGTTTCTCATCTAGCGGCTAATAGGCAGATCTTGTCTCCATCACCTTTTTCATAAATAAGATCCTTAAGGAAGCAGGTCCAGACAAAACTAGTGACTATAAAACAGATCATTTTACGACTTGTTGACTTTTCACACCCACCTGAGACTAAAATGAGGTTATTAGCATTCCAAGAACCTCTGGAGATCCAACAACTCAGAAACGTGTCCCAAATGCATGGCAGAAACTCTTTAGAAGTATCACAACCTTTTAACAAGCTTTGGTTGCCATTGTTTTTCAAAAACAGCCCATTAAATAAGTTATAATCTCTGGTTTGTTCTTCTCCGTCAGTAAAGTTTTACACGGTGTAATTCTGTCACCATGTCAAAAGGCTTTCCTGAGCAGACACAACACACCAAAACCTCTCATATATCAAGCATGTCAGACAACGACACCAAGTCAGTGAACCACGTTTCTGTTTCCTCTTGGATGGAAATCAAACAAATGCCAGATTCTGAGGTCAACCAAAGTGCTGGTTTTAATTGTGTCTTGTGATGTGTGATGGCATTGAAGCGAGTCGTGACACTGGCAGGAAGCCGAGCTTGCTTGTTTCTGTGGAGACAACAAAAAAACAATATTCTGAACACGGAATGAACCTTTCCCCCTCTCTGTTCGTGCTCTTTTAGGGTCTCTTGGGAAGCAAACTTCACATTCTACAGTTCAGCTGCTAAAAGTGGCATGGTACCAAAAACACGCAATTGGTCAGATTCCAGAGAAGCGAATGGACATGCTTTGAAGTTAGGTGGGAAAGTGTTAAGCAACTCTCAGGTCTGTCATACTTCCCTGCATGCTCAGCTCCATCCTTAAACCTAATTTATCCTAATTTAAAAGCTACTTTTGAGCTCAAATCCGGCGACCCCTAAGTTAAATTTAGACTCCAGCTGCCGCGTCCCTCCCAGAATGCCCAGTCTTGTCGAGTCTGCTCGTTATAAATAGGCCTGACTTGGAGGATTCTGTGATTAGCATGGCACCACACCTCTTTTCTGTCTCTCTCTCCTCTTAGCCTGTCTGTCTCTCTCAGTCTGTGATCATCCACGCCTTCGTCCCCTTTGATGCGAGTGTTTACAATAGGTCCTGGTGCAAATCATAGGGCCACTGGAAACTAAAATACCCAGCATTATTGTGAATACCATCACCTCCTTGCCTCAATGTGTGTCTCCAAAAAGACAATTTAAGGTCTACACATTGGAAAAAACCGCCAAACTAGTAATTAGTCAAGTGCAAAACCAGTAAACACGACGATCTCGACAGGAATACCAACAAATCACGGCAAAAACCACCCACGTTTTAAAAAAGGGAAGCCGCCACTTCTAAGCCCTCATGTTCCGTCCTGCCTGCTTCACCCAAGCTTTGCTCTGCAAAACAAAGAGCTGGAGGTGAATGCTGGTGCAAGTTGATGCTGCAGGGCCATTTGAGAAGGAGGTGAAAACACACATGGCAACAGAGCTCCAGTATGTGGCAACTCAGTGCCAACACGGGCGTAAAAGAACACTTAACAGGGACGCTGTAGTGGAGAGAGGAAGGCGGATAGTTAAGTGGACGCACTTCTGTTAGTAGGTTTCAGCTCGAACACAAAGACTGGCATTCACAAAAAAATTTCCTTCCAAGCAGAAGCACTGACTGAGAGCCTGGTCTCGTTATCTCCAGCTCTGAGAGGACGCACAAACGCTCTAATTCAAGATAACAAGCACTTTCACTGGAAATGAATAACGGCCAATGTTAAGTTCGTCTCTGACCTTTCTATCATGAATATAGAGCTGATATTTCAGTCACAGCATGCAGGACAGGGAATGCATACCAAGAATAACTATATAGGATCTTTGTTCACTTTCTCTGGGATGCATATAGCATGGCATCCACTAGCTATGAGGAAATGCCAAGCCAAAGCCCCTCCTATCAGATTTTTTGGAAAGTATTTGGAGCGCGTATGAAGCCGAGTTGCTTCACCGGGATTTCATTTTCAACTTAACACTGATGGATCGGTTTAAATCCTGAAAACAGTGTTTAATCAGGAAGCATTGTTGCTTTAACTTAGCTGACAATTACATCATCGAATCAGTTCAGCTATGGGTGGTGAGCGATGTGACAGCAGCTTGTCTCTTCACAGTTGGCAGGAATGCCTTGGAAGAGGATCTAGTGAGCAGAACTGTAGAACTGTGAGAACATAGAGATGTGTTTAAAACTGAGGCTTGTTTGAAGCATGTTTAAATCATCACAACCCTCACATATTTTATTAACCCACAGGCTAGACGGAGTTTTTGAAACTGAAATATTAATCAGAATAATGGACTTTACCATCGATTGGGTATATGGCAGCCCAGATCCATCCATCCATCCATAACTATTAATAAACTTTAATGTATAGCTGTCATCACCATTCCTACTTGTTTTTTCAGGCTCCAAACCCACCATGAGGAAACGCTTGGGGGAGAACACCATGCATGCTTCGGTCATCAAGGACGCACACTGACTTGGCAGTAAGTATGCAAGGAATGTGCTGATGGCTGAAAAATGCAGACCAGGACCGACACATGCAGGTAATGTGCATGCAGTACGAGAGGAAAATCTGACAAAGCAAATCAGCTTGTAAGAGAACGGACATCTGAATTAAACTGCTAATTCATTTTTAAAAACTGGTCCGTAAGGTAGCCACGCTTTTGTTTAACAGTAAACATACAAGTTAAACATCTGCTGAAGCTGCTAAAAGTTTATGGATGATAATTATTGCAAAAATATATCATGATATTTAAAAACATTTCAACGATACGTGATATACAGGCAACCAGCAAAACAGTGGCACTGCATTTAAAAAAAAACTCTGAACTGAGATTATTCATCTCTAACTTCTATTTAAAGTCAAAGTTAACAAAAATTATTAACACTGAAAATAAAGAAACATAAAAAAAACTTAACATTTTACAATTTTAAAAATTCAGTACAAATTTAACACTTAGTCAGTTGCTTCTAATCTAACCAGAGTCTGTAGTTGTTTATACCACAATTACAATTTATATTTATTAAAGAACGAAACTTCTTATCTGTTCATAGTTACATGTAATATTGTGGAACATCCGTAAAAACAACTTATTTCCTGTTATCACTTATGTTATAGCAGCTATAATGAGATAATACTAACCTAACAGCTCACATGGAGATATTTTTGTATTTATGAACAATCTCGCTAATCCATTTTCTCCAAGAGATCTTAAGGAATGCTGTAATTTTTCGGGATCCCTCAGGGGCCAGTGCTGGGCTGTTTGAGAGGCAGGTGTGCATGCTCCAGGTAATCAGGTGATTGGGATGATTGTGTTAAGTGCGCACACCTGCTGAAGACCACACCAGATACAATGACGAGGAGACTTTTGGTATTAAAGCTTTAGCTTCTGAAAAAAAAAAAGGGAAGAATGATTTCTGCTTGGAATGAAGCTCAACTGGATCACTACGCGTTTGTCCGTCAGCTGGTTAGCAAGACATTACAATTCAAGAATTTAGTCCAAGCTCTGGATGTGAGAATACAGGATATAGTTTCCATCTATTATTTAACAAGTATTAAGTAAAATTTCTATAAATATTTGGCAAATTCTTTTCCACGTTTCCATTAACTACCAGTTAAATATATTCTAAAGGGGAATACACTTACTAAGGGAATATTTTTATTTAAAAACAAACATCTACACTTCCAGAATCCAGAAGTTAAAATTATTATTGAATTATTTATTATTTTCTGTAACAAGCTATAGTGAGCTTGGTTAGAAAATCGATTAAATGTTTTATCAAAATCTTTGTAATTTTATATATATAGATATATTTCTCATAAACCACAAACTTCACCTGCTATTGTTATGTATAATAGCATAAAGACTATATTGTATAAATACTAATTAATAAATACAAGCAAATCCTAGTAATAATGTGACAAATGTTTTTTCTTAACTGTTCTCCAATGTGGTTTCTGCTCAAAGTTTTCTTTCTTTCTTTCTTTCTTTTGTGAACTATTTTCTCAACAAAGGATTCGTTTCCTCTCTTATCGTGCTTGTTTATGCCACTGTGGCCGATTTCTTCCGAGATTATGACCCTGAAAATGATAAAGTGATCCAAAACTTGCTGCATAGCCAAAGCAGAATCATTAAAAGCAATGGTGTAGCACTTACAGCCTAAATTATGTTATCTCAAGGACAAAAAAAACATTGAATGCCTTATCAAAGCACTTCCTCCACACGCCTCATTACACAGAGGAGGGCAAAATGACCCGATAGGGACGTGTAAGAGCCTTACAGCCTGATCCCTGTGAGGTTTAGACGTCTGAAGTTCTGGAAATAGAAGATTCTTCACTCAAGTAAGTTTAATGGATTTGCCTCATTTGGATAATAAATATAAACTGATGAAATTTTGTGTTAGTTCATGAAGAAATCTAATCAGTTCTCGGCAGTGGTCTCAGATTTTGGATCCTACTGCCTGAGTTTAACTGCACAGATGTTCCCAATTTCCCAGAAACCAAAGCGCCTGAGATAACGACTCAGTACTTCAGTAGAGCAGCTATTAGGTGGCTAATTAGAGGCACAGACGCAGGACCGTACTGATTATGGCCTCACGGTTACAGCTGTGCAGAAAATCGCTGGAGACTTCTCCATCACTGGCGTTTTTCTAAAACCCAACGTGGGGGTTAAGGTCACCTCGTTCTTCTTAACGTCATTGCGACCAGGTGTACAAGTCCGAGAGGCTTTAATGACATCGACATGTTGGTCTGCACCGCTAATGAGCAGCACAATGAGGAAAAAACTCAAGAAGAAGAAGAAGAAACTGATGAATAGTTGAATAAAAGGAAGACGTCCTCCTGGTGTCACCAGTGTACAAAGCGAGAATTTTAAACCCCTACAGAACTGAATCGTCTGTAACTCGGAGCAGACTCGGACGGAGGGGACGATTTGGGTTTCGCTCACTCCGAAGGCGGTCACTTTATCCTCTCAGGTCAGTGAGAGCAACATGCTGCAGATTTCAGGAACACAGCTGCTGTAATGACGGTGTAATTTTAGGGTTCAGGATGTCGGCGTGGAGCTGCTCGTCTCACTGACCTCCGTCATCACACACCACTTATTTTATTCTGCTTTATCCGGGAGCATTTACTGCACATCTGTTCATCCATTCATGCCATTGGTTTGCAAAACTCTGTCTATCTGCGGTGTCTGTCTGTCTACGTGTCAATGCATCCGTCTGCTTGACTGTCCATCCGAGTACCAGTCTGTCTGGCTGTCTGTCTCTCGGCTGTCTGTCTGTCTCTCGGCTGTCTGTCTTGTCCATCCATCCACGTGTCCCTCCAGCTGGCAGTCTGTTGTCCGTCACTCCATCTAATCTGTGTGACTCTCTCTCCATCTGGCTGTCTGTCTATGTGTCTGTCCATCTTCTTTTCTTGCTTCTATTTATCCATCTATCCGCCTATCTAAATGTTCACGCTCGTTCTTAAACACAGTGAAACTGACATCTTAGCAAGTGAAAGTATCTTGAATTTACTCTGATTTATCTAATCACTCCTGTTATAAGATTCCCATAAACCAAATATAAGATTATTACACCTATTTCTAGACTTTTTTTTATTCTTTTCTTTATTAATTTCAGGCTTGAAATAGGCTTTTAAGGATTTTTTTCTAGACAGAAGCAAAATTATCTGCCATTAGAATAAGAAAATGTAAAACTTAAAATGAGTAAAAATGCCTCGAAATAGGTTTAATAATCTTATATTTGGTTTATAATAGGAATTATTAGATAAATTTGATGATTTTCAAGATATTTTCACTCGGTAAGATGTCAGTCTTTGCAGTGCAGAGTGTGAGCTCAGATCTCTGAAATTAAAGAACTAAGCTGCCGTGGTTGGAGTTTTGATTTATGTGGCACAAATATTTCCTGTCACAGATGTCCCGCTAGTCAGCCTTCAGCTAACCGCTATGTAACTCTGACCTAAATGCTAATTTAACTGGTCACAAGTGGCCTGAAACACACACACACACACACACTTCATGTGAGTGATGAAGTTGGCGTTGGCGTGATGACAGAGCGAAGGCCGTGCCGTGCCGGGGTGGCCCACATATCAGCTCTTTAATTAGCCTCTCGTTCAGACCACAGCGTGCAGCAGAGGCAGCTGGAGCGCCGCTCGTCTGCCACCCAGACAGGTGCTGATCCAGAGTCATGGGTGGAGTCGGGTCGGGTCGGGTCGGGCGGGGACGCTGGAGCGGAGAGCTCAGTTACACTACACTCTTTTAGCAGAATGATTATTTCAGATGAAACTGTGGACAACGCCTGAGTCTCATTTTTTTAATTTGTTCTTCTACATGAAGGTTCCATTCACGTGAACAAAAACGCGTCATTTACGTTCATCTATTTAACGAGTGTCCAAAGTCAGAATTCAATCCAAGCATTAGAGCCGAGAAGTTTTGGGATTTGAACTCAAAACATCTTGGACTTTTAGAATTTTACAGAATTTTACTCATTTAGCTACCACTGCATCCAAGCGTGGCCTGTCGAGCTTTTTTTTTTATTATTTCAAATAAAAATAATAGTATGAAAATTGTCCATTCTACTATACTTTACTGTTATTTTTCACCAAGGCACATTTTAATTCCGTAATAAAACCTAGTTATACAAAATTCCTCCATTTTTCACATAAAGCGCCGCTGACACGGAACACAACTCAGAAGATACTAAAAATGTCCGAGTGGATAAACAGTGAGATGTTGGACCTCCTGCGCTTTGATTTAATGTGATTTAATTTGCATAAAATTGAGAAAATGTCAATGTTTATGGTTCCACATGGGTGTGTGTGTGTGAGTGTGTGAGAGAGAGTGTGAGAGAGATGATCACTCACTCTTTGACTTCACAGCTGTGAAGATGTGGAGATAAAACCCAACGCCCTGATTAAATCTGGAATGTAGGTCAGTCCGGGCCGGATTAAGAGAACTGGGATACTTTCTGACCTGGAAAAGACTACAGCAGCTATAAGTATCCCGGAATATCATGGAATATCCTGGAATATCCTGGGAATTGACAGGACAGGCTGTTCATGCTGGAGTTAAAGGAGTAACTCGAGTAGTAGTGTTTCACAGCCAGTCTGGTGACTGAGATGTTTTTACACGTACTCCACGCTTCTTCAGATCGGTTATCAGTGATTCAGAGCAGCTCGTGCGTCACTCACACTCGATAGTGCGTCGGCGTTGATTATGAAAGGAGAATCGTTTCAGCACAGATTGGGATCTGCTGCCACGCTTTACGCTGTGTTTCAACTTTCAGGAAGTTGACTAATGATTTCTGCTTTACTCACCTGCATCACTGTAGGCGTGTGATAAACTGCTGGTTAAATTCCATATCAGGAAATTCAAAATGTGTCAATTTTTGTCAATACAAACTACAATAAAAATTTGACAGTGTGTGTGTGAAATGTACGAGAAACTAACAGCAAGTGCAGCCGAGATTTTGGCCGCCATTTTCTCCCTAATTTGTTCCTGACCCATTCCCATCCACCAGCCAGCTCTCTCCTATCAAAACGACTATCTGCCCTCTTCCTCATACCTGAAATCACAGATGCCTGTGACTGGCTAGAGTCACTGTGATTGACAGAGAGCGAGAGAGAGAGCAAGAGAGCGAGAGCGGGAGAGAGTATGCCTCTCCCACCCAGAAAAAGTTTACATCCTGCACTGATCTGCTTCAAAATGTTAGTTAGCTACACGTGCAACATAAACAGCGGCCATTTTGGTTAGCGTGTGGCATCGCATTCAATCCTAATTTTTTAAAAATACAATACAACGTTTTATTCCTTTAGATAACCAACCTGCTTTAATGCTAATTTAAATTCAGAGCCAAAAGATTATTTACAAAAAAATTATTATGTTAATTAATAGTTAACCGAATGTATTATTATAACGTACTGATGTTTAAAACAGTGATATGTTATTAAAAAACTACATCATCTTACTTTTAGTTTTCATTCTCAACAAATTGAGTTCTCATGGTGATTAGCATATTAGTGTCAAAAGTATCAAAATTATAGTATCGAAAATGTCTTTGGGTAAAACATGAGAATTTTCTTACTTAAGACCTTGAAGTGCCTCAGTTTTCACTTTAGGACTTTCACAAACGTAACTTGTATTTTTTCTAATTATGTTAAAAGGAACCTTTTTTTTTTTTTTTAAGAGTGAAACTTTTGCTAATATTTCGTGTTATTACCTAACAACTCGGCTCAGCAGGATTAACGATCCTGACAAAGCACTACACAAAATAACAACAGTTTAAATAAAATAAAATAAAATAAGGGCGTCTCTGGGGTTCTACGGCACGTCTACAGGCAGAAGCCAAGCGCATTATTGTAAAGTCGTTTATTTTGTTAATTAGAGGCTTTGACAAACTGATAGTGACTTGTGTCAGCGACAGGAAGTGTCTGCTTTTCTTAATAACAGGCACTTGCTCACTAGTCAAGTCGTAAATCAGTCGTCCTGAAAGTCCCAAAGATTTACACAGCTGTAGTTGAAGTGCGCTGTGACGCACAAAGTAAAGGTCAGAAAGGTCTCATGGTTAAAACCAGGACCGATCTGATCACAGAACAGCCATCCGAAGCCAAATCCCTTCTATCCCACTCTCAGAGAAGCGGAAAGCTGACTTCAGATCAGATGAATAAGTGCGACGGCTTCCGAAAGCCCTCAGTATGGCGCGTTCCCACGGCAGATGGTGGAGCGCAGGTAGGGAACGGACACATGAGCCTCCCTCTGGGAGCGCGGAGAGAAAAATCTGGTCCTGTTCTTGGCCTTCCCAAGGCGACAGGCGACGTGTTGATGCTGTACACAAGGCACTGTCTGAGAGAACAAACTGTACTCCAAGCCTTCTGTAAGTACAGCGTGGATAAAAATGCGACAGATCAGGTCTCAGGACTCAGAAGTCAGACGTCTGCAAATATGACATGAAACGCTTCAAGCAGCTTCGGTCTAAAGTTGAGACTGCGGCTGAGCGAAAAAATATCATATCGCGATTCTTTCAATGATACACGATATACAGTTCTGTGCAAAAGTCTTAGGCACATGCAAAGAAACGCTGTAGAGTAAAGATGCCTTCAAAAATAATGAAA
>CM040454.1:534041-552787 GCA_022758105.1 Pangasianodon gigas | reverse complement strand
GAAATGAGCTGGAAGTGTTACTGAGCATCTTGCAGAAGCAGCCACAGTTCTTCTGGAGACTTTGACTGTCGACTCGCTTCTTATTTCTGCAGCGAAACCCAGCAGCCTTCATTATGTTTTTATCTGAAAAGTGTCTCTTATGGAATCTGCTGCTTTCTTTACTGACATACAAACATTTTTCTCTAACATTTCATTTTGTTTCTGGAAAACTAATGTTTGGAATCTAAAATGTTTTTATACTGAATCAATAATGTAGAAGTCAGAAAATAAACATCTATAACAAAGTTTGTACTAAACAATATAGGGTGCCTAAGACTCTTGCACAGTACTGTATATATACTAGTAAACAAGCATTACTGTATATCTAAATATATACATATATACAAATTATATATCCATCAAACCATAAATAAAACACACTATATCCACTATTTTTGGAAATTCTGCTATTTTGTAGTTCTATCTGAGGATACAGCAGGGAATATCAAAACATTAATGTCCAGAGCATAAATAATCAGCTGAACAGTAATCCAGGGGTTTCCAGATGTTCTTGAATTCAGTAGCTGTGATAATAATAATAATAATAATAATAATAATAATAATAATAATAATAATAATAGTTGTTGTTGTTGTTGCTTTATGGGTTTCATTCTCATTTTTTCAGAAAATGCAGCCAATTTAAATAGAATTAATTAATATAATTAATAATATAATTAATATAATAATAATTAATCATCCAACCCTAAACTTATTACAATAAATAAAATAGTGGAAATAATTCTATGAATAATTTACTAGGTGTAATTTCCAGGTAAAATGCCACTTCACAGTTGGAATGAAATCATCACTGGAAATCAACAGTGTGATTTTCTCATAAAGGTGAAGCTTAGTGAGTGAGTTTTTAAAACACATTCTGTAGTGTAAATAAAGATTTAACAGACTAATTAAATTAAATTAAATTTCTTAGTTTAACTTGTTAATTAAACTTCAGCGGACTGCAAATCACCCAGACACCTTTCCCCTCTGAACTCAGTGAAAAACCTTCATCTTTCAGAATTAATGTCCTTAATGTTTTTAAAGAAGGGAAAGGGAAAATTTTAAAAATAATCTCAATAAGTTGAAATTGAAGTAGTTGAAAAAGGCTAATGTGCTTTAACAGAAGAAAACAATAATATTTTCAAGTAGAAGCATTTTGTCCGCATATAAAAACAAACTCCAGGTCTAATCATGCTTTTTATATTTTCTGTGTGTATTTAAATTTCACTACAGCTCTGAATTAATAAACACTCAGGGTTTATCTCATGCTCTCATGCTTTAATCTGCACTGAACAGTGTTGGAGTAAATGGCTGTAGTTTGGCGACACCTAGTGGCAGAATTCAGCATCAACATGGTTTTAAACCCGCGCTGATAAACTCACTTATAAACTTTAATGCTAACTTTTTGTTATTAACTTAGAATTTAATATACAAACCCCATCACAAGACCACTCTAATCCAACTGAAATAATAAAAATAATCAACAAATTAATTAATCCATAAAGAGAGAAAGGAAGAAAGATATATGGCTTTGATACATAGATAAAATATTAATGTAATTAATGTAATTTCATAGAAGTTAAAGGATCCTTGGCTGCAATTACACTGTAAATATGTGGACAAGTTCAATAAATTGTTTGGCGGCCATTTTGTGTGTGTGTGTTGGCGCCATCTAGCGGTTGATTTCAGTTTAAATTGTTGTTTAATCCAAAGTCAGTCCAAAAGCAGGCGATTTTGCAAAACTAATTTCAATTCAATTTTATTTTATTTGTATAGCGCTTTTAACAATGAACATTGTCATCAAAGCAGCTTTACAGAAATATATACATTCAGATGTAAGTTTTAAATGTATGAATTTATCCCTAATGAGGAACCAGAGGTGATGGTGATGAGGAAAAACTCCCTGAGATGATATGAGGAAGAAACCTTGAGAGGAACCAGACTCAAAAGGGAACCCATCCTCATCTGGGTGCAACGGATAGTGCAATTATAAATAAATCCCTTCTATTACTGTGTACTACATGCACAAATAGTGTGATTGTGTAACCAGGAAATTCATCACAGTTTCTCATGAAGTCTGTTTTGTTGATGTTATCAGCTGTTTACTGATGGAGACTTGAGTGTAAAACTGTTCGTGGGAATTGAAGTCCTAAAGTCATCTTGATGGTTTCTAAGAGGAACCATCTTCAGTAATCTCAGTGATCTTCAGGCTGTGTGTGTTGGAGGCCATCAGCAGCATCAGCAAGTGATTTCCTAATGATCAGAACTCCAAGCAGAAGTAGGGCATCAGGATGGATCAGGCAGGTCTGGAGAGCAGAAGGGGTCAGGATCACTGGCGTCTCAGGAGAAGGATGTGTAGCTCGACAGAGAGAGAGAGAGAGAGAGAGAGAGAGAGAGAGAGTAGTTTGTGTGCAGAGAGCGAGCAGGGACTCTGGCGAGACTAGCTGTAACAGCATAACTTCACCTCTAAATGTTTTTCTCTATAACATTTCTTTCTCTCTTACATGCAACCAAACTTAAAAACAACTACAACATGGATGATCATCAGGATTATTGCACCATTTTCATAGTGAGTGTTCAGTTTTGGTGCCATCTAGTGGTGGATTTCAGTATGAACGCAGTCGCAAACCCTCAGTATTTCATTTTTATCTTTATTTTTTTTAACCACACTTTCTGCTCTCATGCACACCATTACATTAAAATATGTATTTGTATTTGTACATGTACAACATATTTGTGCAATTTTCATACATTAAAATGTTTGATGCTTAAATTTGTCTATATTTTGTAATATTTGTGGGTCATGTGATCACGTTACAGGGTGGCAGGTAATGCCGTTATGACATCAGCAAACAGTAATTGAAATAATTAAAGAAGGTCAGTGATGATAAATGATGCGTTATGACAAATTATAGCTTTTTGAAATGCAGGTCTTCAGAAAACACGGCTCGCGGTTCTCCACCTGTAGAAGATGCTGTTGCTGTTTTTATTTTTATTCGTCTTTAACCTGAGGAAACATGATTGCAGTTTATACTTTACAAGCTTGTGTAGAAGTGCCTTCATTTTACTGAATAAATGCTTTTGTGAAGAAACGCTTGCACTGATACTTCTATTAGAAAGTCAAACAGGCGGTTAGTGGATTAGCATAGCCGAATTAGCCTCGTGTGATACTCTGTGATCATTTTATTAAAATTTAAATGAAAATCTGCATAAATTTGGGTTGAAATGTGACTCTGAAACACTTTTCACACTTTTCACCCAAAGCTCACGCATTTAAACATCATCCTGTCAAATTAAATGAACAGGACAAATGAATATTCGACACTGAAATCGATCAAGTGAGGAAAAATGTTTGCTTTTTGATAAATGCTGAAATCAGAACAATTATTGCCACTTCCTGAGTGAAATAAACGTCTCATATTAATACAGAACAAAATGTGTGTAATGTAAAGTATATTAAATAACAATAACATATTTTTTAGCTTCTTCTGTCAGCATAAAGGTCCATTTTTAAAAAAATTATTAATGTAGTAATTTAATTATTAATTAAATTTATTCATTTTTGTGTGTGTGTGTGTTAATTGGTGAGTCTTTGTGTTACACACTTTGTAAAGTGACCTTGTGTGTTAAGAAGGCAGTGAGTGAATAAATAAATAAATAAATAAATAAATGAATAAATGGTGTGTGTATGAATTTTACAGTTTTTAAATTAAATTTTTTACATTTTTTGAAAACATCGAGTCGAGCAGCTGATGTTCAGGATCATATCAATATTAATAACATGCTACATTTAAACACACACACACACACACATACACACACACAGCATCATCCCAGTTTGTGTGTGTTTGCTGTGGAGCAGCTGGTCTACGCTATGAGCACCAAAGCAGCACAAAGCAAACACACACACACACACACACACACACTATATGCCATTAGCATGTGCGTGATATGTGCTATTATGGTGGTTTCTAAGCAGCAGATGAACATTAACACATCATCAAGGTCTTTGTGTGTGTGTGTGTGTGTGTGTGTGTGTGTGTGTTTTTCTCCGTCACTGCTCACTGAAAGTGCTGTAAAGCTTTTTAGAAGCTGTAAACACACACCAGAGTGAATTCTCTGAAAAATATCCCGCAGGTATCAGCAGTATGTCTCTAACACACACACACACACACACACACTCCAGGGTTAAATAATACATGCATGTGTGTCTGTGTGTGTGTGTATTAGAGTAGCCGTGTTGCGCATTTTAAAGACTTTCTCTGAGTTTATTCTGTAATTAAAGGGGAATAAATCAGTAATAAATGTTCAGTAGGCACGTACAGGTGTGGTGTTCAGGTGTGATGCTCAGGTGTGACGTTCAGGTGTGACGTTCAGGTGTGACGTTCAGGTTTCAGGTGTATTTATAATATAAATTATAAACAGCTGTCTTCAAATTGAGGGAAAGTCGTTGATGCTCGTGATGTTGCAGTTTGTGTTTATTTTTAGTTTTCATTTTATTTTCTCCTGCAGCCGTGAACATTGTTGTCTTCCTCTTCATCATCATCTTTTTCCTCTACCTTTTCTTCTTCTTCATCTTCTTATTCTTGTACTTTTTTCCTCTTCATCATCTTCTTCTTCTCCTTCATCTTCTTCATCTCCTTCACTTTCTTCTTCATCTTCATCTCCTTCTTCATCATCTTCCTCTTCTTCATTTTCTTCTTCTTCACTTTATTCTTCCTCTTCTTCTTTTTCTTCACCATCTTCTTCTTCATCATCTTCATCCTCTTCATCTTCTACTTCATCCTATTGTTATTCTTGTACTTTTTTCCCTCATCATCATCATCATCTTCTTCTTGTTATTCCAGTCATTTAAGGACTCAGATATTTTTATAGCATTTTTTTTTTTAAAGTCACTTTTCCTGCTGAAACACAATCCTTTAGGAAAATCTCTATTGGTTTCCCTAATGGACTTTACCTGGAATTACATCTCTCTACTTTACCTTTGGTTCTTTTTAGAAAATAAATATGCAAAACTCTTCTGCTGCCAGAACTGAGAACTTTCACTGAGACTAAAACCCCCTGAATTATCCAAAGAACCCTTAAAGAACCCTTACAGAACCCTTTTCTTTTAAGAGTGTACCAGGAAGCTAAATGTTAAACTCCTGACAGCTTGTAGACAGTAAAGAGAAAATAATGAGCCACAATTTAGAGTCTGTAAAAAAAAAAAAAGTTATTTAAGGATTCTTTAAGGGTTTAAAATTTCAAACCAAATTTCCTTCATTATTAATATAAATAAAAAACAGGAGTCACTTTATATCTTTAATCTTCTTTATTCATCGATCGAGATCACATGCAGAAGAAAAGATGTGGTGTTTTTCTCACTCCCTGTGGACATGAATCACAGGAAGTGTCGAGCGTAACTACTCTGTAAATAAGTCCAAATCATTCGATTGTTTAATATACAAGATTGAGCTAAAACCACAGCACATGCAACTGCTCACCGCTAACCGCTAATAAAAACAACGCAGTATTCTTTCACACTACAGTACAGACACGTGCTGATAATTACACGTTCACGTTCACCTCACCGGGACTTTCCAGGCTTCTCTCGCCGTTTATTACGACAGCTGTCCTCCATTTTGTGTCACGGAAAAGTCGTAAGATGAACAGAACGATGAGATTTGCTTTAGTTTTAAAGATTGATACACACAGCTAGCACATTTTTATTTTTATTTTTATTTATTTTGCGTTTCTGTATTTATACAGCAAAATCAGATTCTTATGAAAGAATCTTCTCTCTCCTGTAGATGGCGCTGCTGCAACAAGTCAAAAGCTACACAATATAGCTAGCTAGCGTTATCATCATCCTCACTTCATTCACATTAACACAATGTGAGTGATGATAAACTGAACAGATCCTGGATCTGCAATTAAGCATAACCATTAAATCCATTAGATCCTGATGGAAACCATTAGGATTATTAATTCTCATTAGGAAGTGAAACAGCAGCACTGTTTTATAGCTTCGGCTCTCTCCTGTATCTCCATTAGCGCAATGTGTACACAATGTTAGCAAACTTAATAGGAGCTACTATCAGTGCTGCTGGAGAGATAGCATATCAATAGCTAAGCTAACAATTAAGCTAGTTAGCGTTAGAACTGGGATTGAAATTTAGACAAAACTAGGAAGTGTGTGTGAACGAGGAGAACGAGAGAAAACAGCTAGCATGGTGGCTTGGATTAGCTGGTTAAAATCCTAATAAATGATGAAACATGTTTATACAGAAAAACTGAATGCGCTTTGCTGTAACGAGAAAACAAAACGTGGAGGTGCTCCGGCTTACAGCTGTTGTTTGTGCTGCTTTGTGCTCACACACACACACACACACACACACAGTAAAGATGAGTGATGCGTGATACGGTTATTTTCTCCTGCATATAATAGCATATGCTGAAAAATGCATCTTTAAATGAGCCACAGGAGCAGTGACGTCACGGCAACGGTGTAAATTATCATAAAAAACATTATCAGCACGTGTCTGTAACCGAATTTAAATAGATTATAAATAGCACACGTTTGCAAACACTCCTACAGCGTCACGCTGCTGTGTAATAACCACAGAACACGGACTAAGGCTTAGGTTTCATCCCTAAACACAGCGCCAGTTCGTTCTTCTGGATCTTTCCGTCTTTATTCACGTCACAGTGGCGGAGCAGCACGACTCTGAACTGGTCCAGCTCCGGGCCCGAGATACTCGGCTGAGAGACAGAGAGAGAAAGAGATGCTCCATCAACTCCAGAATTATTCCCACATTTCATATTTAAAATAATAATAATAATAATAATAATCAGCAAAAACATTTTGGCTTAAAACAATATGGAGGAAATTCACACAAGATGTTTTCTTAAATAGTGCAATTTTTTCCTTGCTTTTTTTCTTTGCTTAATTTGCTTAAATTAAAAGTGCAATAGTCGATTTGTTTTTATTTCTTATTAACCTGAAAAATACGTAGAACATGATTTAAAAAAAAAAACATGAGGATTTAAGCCACAAGCTCAGTATAAGTGTATTATCTAGCTGAGAAAATCCGTTTGGAAAAGCGCGTAACGGTCCTTAGTGCTTGTTTATCTCTGGATAGACCTCTAGTCAGTCATTTTATAGACACGCCCCCAACACCCTGTTGTTCCGCCCACATCTCAGTCTCAAATCAGCAAGCACACAGCGCAGCCGGATAATTCACAGAAAAAAAAACCCCACTGCACTTCAAAAAAAAAAAAAAAAAAAAAAATTTAGGACAAAAAATTGCAGTAAAAGTAGAATAAACAGTGATATCGCTTTTCCAAGATGGAGTTGTTTATTACCGGTGAAGGAGATGAAGCTTTGATTGAATTGTTTGAATGAATAATTCTTTCATTACAAAGAACAGAACAGTGTCTGGACTCTTGTCCATCCTCGTATATCAGTAAGAGTCAACGTTTCGTGTTTATTTTGTTATAACTTGGCTATTGAGCAGCTGAATGGCCTTTCTTTTAGCTAGCGATGATAATAATGTGTATTGATAATAACATGTTAATAATAAAAAGGACAGGGAAAGCACTCTTGACCATCCTCGTAAAGCAGTATGAGTGGGAGTCTAGCTTTACCACTGGGGGCGGAGCTTGGCGTATATGGGTTTTTGTGTATATATTTGTGTATAAGTGTATAATTTGTGTGTTGTTAGTGTTATAACTCGGCTTTCAAGCAGCTGAACATCCAAGTGCAGAGTCTAGCTTTACCAGTGGGGGCGGAGCTTTGTGTATATGGGTGGGACTTGGGCTCAAGGAGTAAAAAAAATTTGTTCAAATCTTATTCAACTCCACCTACGTAACCGTTAGAGACCTAATTCTGTCTAATGCAGCTTTAAGCCAGTCCCTCCAGGATTTCGTGATTTTGCGATCGCATAAATAAACACAGAATCAAGTAAACTCCACAATATTCGTTGGAGCTCTCAATTTTTCAAAATTACTGCAGATTTTCCACAGATTTGGGCCAAGACGCATCATGTGACATCATCACAACACACACTCAGCCAAAGCCCTCTTCGATTCACGTGCGTCGAACATGAGTATATCTAAAAGGTCTCATTTACCAATAAACATCACTGTGAAAGACCGCGCTAAACAATTTCGTGCAAAGTGCAATTTCGCCAAATCAAGTAGTTTTCTGCAAAAAAAAAGCACAAAAAAATCTGCAAGTCGCATCGCAAATTTTAAAAATAGTCGCAGCAAATTCAAGCATTTTTGGCCGCAACAATCACAAAAAAACCCGCAAAATCCTGTACAAATTGTTTAGTGTTAATCTTCTGATTAATGTTTAGTGGAGCTCCGAGCAGCACTGAGGAACTGTAGCTCCACTGCTGCTTGGAAATGTCCAGGAACTGATTTTGTGGCTTTCTCTCAGGAAGAGTCCTGATTGCATTTATTTATACTTTTAACTGTTTAAATATTATTATATCCTCGACTTATCTAAGTCAACCACCACCTCTCTTTTCTGATGTTTGTTCTTTTCTTCCTCATGATGATGGATGATGAGGAGATTGTGTACGTGCTCAACACAGCATGACGTTCAGAAGGTTGTGAGATAAAAATCTTTAGCTCAGTTTAACGGGATTAAAGTGTCTGTTGAATAAATGCAAATGTAAGGAGTAATGAAAGTTAAATGTGTCTCTGGCACATCTGTTCCACTGTTCACTATTCACACACACACACGCACACACACACACACCGTGTAATGATTAACCCACTCACCCTGACCAGCTCCATCATGTCTTTGACGAATCCATCCACCTCGGGTCCCTCCAGAGCGCCCGTCTTACTCTATAACAACAACCAGCAATTTACACGACTCTCATCTTCTCATATTAACCTTATTATCAAGATAAAAAATATTAATGAAAGTCTGAAAATCTTCTCCACAGATCGGAACATTCTGCTTCACGTTTACAAACACTTTTTTACTTCTCAACATTGACATACAGCTCAGAAAGATCAAGAAATAGCTAGGCAATAAAACAACTTGGCATCACGATGTTGTAGGAAAATAATCAACTACTGGGTGACGTCATGATGAGATACTCTTACAGCAAAGCAATTTAAAAACGATTACAGTTTTATTTAGTAAAAAACAACATGTTAATATACTACACTATGCGTTTATAGTTACATTTAATGCTACATCTGCTGATACGAGTTAGTTCCTGTTGTCACTTACATTATAGCAGCTATAAACAGTCGTTCCCTCACCAGCCTCTCTTTATTCTCTCAAAAACATGACTTTCCTCGCAGCAGGAAACTTATTATACATTACTTTATCAATAGCATCATATTGAAGAACAGGTAGGTCCTCAATCATGTTCACGAAGTTACCACACGGTAAAAAAACAACGTAAATGCAGTAAGAGTTAATGATAATGTCAACTACAGCAACATCAACAATACAACAAGTATCACTTAGCAAATTGTGAACAAAATGTTTGTCTTCTTTCTCAGGATCAGGACAGCATACCATGAAAGTACTGCTACATCACAGCCCAATTTATGCACCAAGCAGTAAAGATACGCAAGCCATGCCAACGCAACTTACAACATCGTAATGAGCGAAGATTTTCTCAAAGTCTCGTTTCCTCTCCACCAGAGTGTTCGCCTGAGGAGGAGGAAAAGAAAACGAAAGGATAAGTGCATTCATCAAATCAGAAACTCTGTAAGAGGTTTAAACACAAAGATCCTGAAATTATACTTACGTCTATCTTGAACTGCAACAGGAAGTTCTCCTGTAAAGCCAGGATTCTGGAGGACGAACAACAACGAGCAGGTTAACACCATAAACACGATCAGCTGTGCAATTAATGCTCCAGTTTTATTGCATTTAGGCCACACCTCCTTCGTGGTGTCTGACACAGAGGCCATGCCTCTTTCCCTGCAGTTGAAAGGTACATAGACCACGCCTCCTTCACCGAGACTTACAGACACAGAGGCCACGCCCCTTTCACTAAGGCTGAGAGGTACAGAGGCCATGCCTCCTTCACCGAGACTGACATTTTCAGTAAAGGAGGCGTGGCCTCTGTATCTGTCAGTTCCAGTGTAGGATGTATGATTCCTCTGTCTGCCGATCCCATTTAAGTCACGACCTATGTGTTAACCAATCGCAATAAAAGGGGTGTGGCCTAGGTGTCTATCAATCCCAGTAAAAGAGGTGTGGCCTAGGTATTAATCACAGTAAAAGAGGTGTGGCTTCTTCGTGTTAACTTTGTAAAGACGGCCTCTGTGCCTGTCAGTGTCAGTAACGGGGTGTGGCTTCTGAGCCTGTCAATCACAGTGAAGGAGGCGTGGCCTCTTTGTCTTTCACAAACAGTGAAGGAGGCGTGGCCTCTAGGTCATGATACAAAATCACACTGTACTGCATTAAAGAGCTCAAAATTGTATTGTATATGAATCATCAGCTGCGTTAAATGTATATTTCATGCGTGTTTCAGTCTCATAAGTAAAGAAATGTCTTTCATGAACTTTTAATATGGAAATGTTCTAAAACAATAGCAGAAAGGAATACTTTTACTGATTTGGACGGTTGTCCTGTGATTAATTTTTAATAGATTAGACGTGGCGCGTCTGTTCTGCACTGAGAGCATCGCTGTCTGTTTTGTGGTTACTTGCAAGCAATCACTGCTTCTACAGTTTACAACACGCCACTCAATGAGCTCATAAAGCTGACCACAAAACACATTAGCATTCACTCCCACGTTACCGAGCTAAATCAGTCAGATCCAAGCGGCCATCTTTGTTCTTGTCAAATATATTCATCTGCAACAAAAAAAGAGAGAAACATAATAAACAAGTAATACAATATAGTCCAAAAAATCTAAGTGATATAATACATTACAGTAGGAACAACCAACACAGTGGACTTTTTGACCCTAGTATATCTTCCATCATCTTTCCATCATACAGCTCACACACGACTGGAATACATTTATCTTTCCTGCTGAGCAGAGACAAGACGAGTAATCAGGTGGTATCTGCTGCTGTCCAATCTACTCTTAGATTGAATTGTCTCCCCATAAACAGGGTCATGGGCAAAACATACTCGAGCCAGACACAGACACACCATCATCTCTGGAACATCCATCAGGTACGGTAATAAAATACGGTTCTGGTGGTTATATGGTGCAGAATGGAAAAACAGGGGCGTAGACAGATGAGATCAGGGGGTGTAGAGTTAGTGCTTCTCAGTGGTTCGAGTATTTTTATCTTGAGCCCTTTGTATTATAGGAAAGGACATGATGACTATAAGGTTAAAATCCAGAACGTTAGCTCCAGTTCAAAAATATTCCAAGGATATAAGGTGATTGTGGTGGGACCCTTGAGCAAGGAATCCTGGAATGCCTCAAGGATTGAATGCCTCATTTGTAAGCTTTGGGTCACCCAGTGAATACGTATAGTAGAAGAACTAAACAGGAACCGCAACCCATTTTATAAATTGTGACCCAACTTCAGTTGGACCAAACATATTTGGACTCTAGCTTTTTGCTTGTCAGGATTATTTGTTCTTTTATAAGAGGCAAATAATAATCTAGAGCTGATTCTTGATGTGGCATCTGTTGTTGTTATCATCATAAAAAAACATTGTGTGGCTGAAAAATCAGAATAAACCGATCAAAGCTTCTGCAGAGGCGTAGGAAGGTAGTTGGGCACCTGGAGCCACAAGCACTGAAGATGCTTCCAAAGGTCAATCACTAAAGTCCAAGTAAATTTCAGATGTTTAATTATAAGGTCCCAATAAAAATCTCAAAAGGACTATGCACAGTGACGTCTCACTATGAGAGTAAATGCTAACTCTCTATCAACAGTGCTGTATCTGAAGGCTGGTTTAAGAAATTGGAGAGAAAATCCATCTACGTTATTTTGCAATCAGACAAAGCATTTTTATTAAAAGCTGTTATGATTAGTCACTAGGTGTTGTTTTGCAGCGTAATGTTATTAATGCATGTCGATCAGGAAAAAAATCTGAATGGATTATGCGTTTTTTTTCTGCAGAGTAGAACTGCCTCTGGAAGTAATAAGTTTGCTTAGCAATAGCAAGGGACTACAGAAGATCGTGGTAGATTATGCCCAAACAATACTTTCAGTCATAGAAAAAAAAAGTTTAAACAGATCAAGGACATAGGCATGGATGTGTCAAAGATTAACAAACAGAGGACAACACCAGCGTGACTTTAAATCCACTCGTAGATCAGAAATGCCACATCATCTGTGAAACACGGTGGTGGTGGAATCATAGCTCGGACTTGGCTATTATACTCAAGTGGACTTGGATCCCTTTATTAATCTCTCCAGATGTTACTGGATAATTTAAAAGCAAACTAAAGTGTCTTGTACATGTTTCCAACCAAATGCCTTAAAACTGAGTGGACAGTACCAGCCCTGTTAGGGAAACTGTCCCAGGTCCGGGTCAGGTAGGACTCAGTGGATCCACTGATGGTGAGGTGGTGAATATGGCAGACCTGGATGGTGCGTCATCTTGCAGTACAGGACAATAACCCAAAACACAGCACTAGATTTACTGTCTAGGTCTAAAAATTGGAATGATCTAGCCTGGACTAAAAAAAAACAAAATCCAAAAAGGTCCAAAACCAAGCAGGAACTAAAACATGGCTGTAATACAGTTCTGGCAGAACATCATGTGATGCTTTCAAGACTTCAAAATGTCATTAACTACAATGACGTACTAACCATGACCATTTTATTCAAGGCTGTGTTCATTTAGTCACCCTAAGCAATGCATGAAAAAGGCTGTGATTCCTATACAGGTATAAATCTCCTTAAATTATAGCTGACATTCTGCTCTTTAACCTCATAGTCATTATTCCACGTCATTCCACTTGTTCTTTTCACAAGTATCGGTTCCCATTGAGTGAGCACACTCAACGTTGACGGATTAATGACTGAAATTAGTGGCTGGCATTTCACCAAAGTCTCCTGAAGTGAATTATAAAAAGCTGCAGGATGTGAATTTGTAGAACTAGCGGCTTTTCAAAGTTCTTATTCAACACACAGGTGTAAACAACAAATGTCAGTGCAAATTGTAATTGCTTTACAATCAATAGGCGTAAATGTCAGTCAACAAGCACCAGGAAAAGATTGTGGGAGAAAACATTGTGCTTTAAAAGCTTCAGTGCAATTCACTGGGAGAACAGCAGGTGGTCGCTATGACAATTTGTTAAAAGCCCTACATTCATGGAAAAGCGATTTATTGGATTTATCTTCCTTTACTTACAAGTCAGACAAAAACCAAAACCAGGCCTTGATTATCCTCTGATAAGATGAGACACAACAGATGCTCTCCAATGCTAATCTTATCACACTAATTAGTTTTAAGGGGCTTGATATCCTGTAGACTATTGATCATTGGGCGACAAAGAAAGAAAAAAATAAACATTACCATGGTGTCTGTGTATTCATCCAGCTTGTTAGAGGACACTTCCTTTTTGTGCTGTTTAAAAAGATCCTTCAGGAAATTCTGCAAGAGAAATTATTAGTGTTACATTACATTTACGTTACATTATCATTAATTAACCAAACTATAGAGAAGTCCTGCACTGGCCTTTTAGGCCATAATATTGATTGAATTGATCTACAATCAACCAATTTATTGTTTAAATGCCACCTAATGCACGTCTCCATCACTCAAGCAGTATATTCAGAGAAGAAACTGAACTACAACTAGTTCAGACGTAGCAGGAATAAAACTGTTAAACTGGAAAACCTGGAAAGCTGTGACAGATAACTCGCCCTCAAATGGCACTAAATGAGTTTGTTACGACTTGGCATGCAATTTTGTGTGAACTGCTATACAAGATCCTGGAAAGGTACCAAATTGTGACTCAATGTTCTTTGGGAACCTTGAAGAAAAACATGGCAAGGTTAACTCAGAACTTGACCTGTGACAGAGGGGAATAAACATAAAAACACTCAAAGGACGACATATTGAGTGGAGAAATCTCGACCAAGTTTCACCCTGTATCAGACTTGCTGATTCAGGGTTCCACATAGTACCCTAAAGGGCTTCTTCAGGTTGAGGGTTTCCCTATCTGGAACCATTCCAAGCAGATCCTCTTTAGAAAGCTAGTTTAAACTAGAACCTGTTTAAACGTGTTGTGGAGAAAAAAAAAGAATGATTATAATCCAGAGCCAACCACATCATCTGTGAAACATGGTGGTGGTAGTATTGTGGCTTGGGCTTAATTCAAAATCAAGTAAACCCTTAACTGCTTGGCAGGATATGTTTATGAAAAAAATGTTCCACCTGTCACCATAAAGGGTTTCTTCTGGTTGAGGATTTCCCTCTCACAAAAAAAAAGACAAATCCAAATGGAAGCTCTTTGGAGAGGAACCCTATGGAAGACCACGGCAGATGTTGCCCAAACAGTATGTTCAATAATAGATCATAGATCAAGAAACAGATCAAGGACATAGGCAAAGGAGACTAGGCCTCCTAGGAGACTACCATAAACAGAAGAGAATGCCAGTGCGACCCAAACTGCTCAGCCAGACACTTTATATAAAAAAAAGGCTCCACATAGCACCTCTTCAGGTTGAGGTTGAGAATTTCCTTGTCATGAACCGTTCCAAGTAGCTGCTCTGTAGAAAGCTCTTTAGAACCTTTACTCACCTAGAGAACCCTTGAGGAACCCGTTTTTCTAATAATGTACGCTTGGTTTGGATTCTGCCTCAGCTGAATGTTACTTTAGATAAAATCCCCCCTCAGATGCATAAAGGTCCATGTAACCGTGATGAGGTTTGTGTTGGATGAACAAATGTCGTGACGTTCCTACCCTTAGCTCCGCTGCAGATATATATCCACTGCTGTCTGCATCATACTTCCTCCAGATCTATGAAGACAAAAAGGAACCCTATTTATCCAGGAGATAGAATATTAAAAATATTAAAAGCTTGATCATGATGATGATGATGATGATGGGGGACCTTCATAAACTCCACGCTGTTGTCCAGAGGAGCTTCACGGTGGAATAGCAACAGGAAATTTTCTTTTTCTGGTAGGATCATATTGGCGAGCTAGAGCAGACAAGAACACACAGAGAAGACAATATGAGGGTTTAGCGTCACGGAAATCTGTTCACGGTCCTGCCTCGAGGCCATATTGTTTCCTCTAGTGGCTTTTTTGTTTTTCTGGCCAGGGTTTAAACTTAGATTAAAAATCTCTTAATGCTTAAATGATGGACGGTTCTGTTCTTCTCAGAGGATAATGCACAGATGAGATAAAAAGATAGGATGCTGGGAAACAAAGCCACTAAATCATTAGCATTGCGCCTGGTTCAAATACACTGAAGGTTCAATGCCAACGTGTTATTTTGGTACCTCTCAGATTAATATTTTCTTCTTTTTAGACCACCATCCTACACAATGACTCATGCCTTTCCTTTGGTGAATATAAAATTTTCAAACCAATGTGACTTTTTTTTTCTGGATTCATGTCCTATTGCTTGGCAACTGTAACTAAGATTCTCTAAGAACAACCACACTTGACCTCTTCAAATCAGATTCCTATTAGATTATGTCCTCTTTCAAGTCAAGGACAATGAGAATGTGGATGCTTGCAGGTCATGGGCATGATGGCACCATAACTCAAACAGAGGATAAACAAAAGGCCTGCCTCTGTCTCCTTTCTCCATTACAGGAATCACTTGGATGATGATCAAGTCTACGCTACGTCAGGAATACAAAACGAGTCCTTTCTGTAGCCTTCACTTCAGATTCTTCAACAAGAACCATCCGGAGAACCATCTGGAACATTACTATACAAGCTACTTCTACTTGATCTTCAATACCTGCTAAGTCTTTTCAATGTATATGATTTAAGATCTCTAATGGTGCACTTGGTCAACCACAAAAAAACAACCACAAAAGCCAGCAGTTCTCCATCATACACAGAGGAACATCAATACCAATCAGGCATTATGTGGGATTTCTGTAAAGAGGCTTTTAAGCCAACCCTGTATCCAAGTTGCGGTCTTTTACACGTCTTTCAAAAGACAAATGTGGTGGTTTTTTTCTGTGACCCTCAAATCACTTTACACGCTACGGAAGCTGAACGTTCATAACTGGTGGAAGTGAATTCCTGTTCTGCGTCAAAGAATCTGTGAATTGCAATAACGTATAGCAGATTAGAGAGTAAAAATCTTCAAGAATAAACAGTAGATGATGTACTACTGCAAAAACAACAACAAATGTGCAAACTACCGTAAATTGTGGACTAGCAGATCTACCTTAAAAGCACAAACAACTACAAAAAAAAAAGTTCCTGGAGTAACACACCTACTAATAACTAATAACACAAACATCATAGTGTGTGATGGTGCATCAGTCACAGTGCCAATTTTATAATGGATTTTAATTCATCACTAAACATCTCTCGAGCAGATCGAGCGGTTCGAGTTTCGTTCCAGTTTAACGATGTGTAAAGAAGTGTTGATTAAAGTCTCACTTCCTGGATCTGCAGGCGACCGTCGGCCGTGACATCATAGGCGGACATGAACCTGGCCTTCAGCTGCTGCACTTTCTCCTCCGTTATCTTATCCTGGAGAAGTGGAGAAAAACAAGCTGGTTACCATGACCACTAGCTGCCTGTTTGCCCACACACACACACACACACACACACACACACACACACACATACTGGAGTAGCACATCTAATAACAACTAATATAAAACACCATCAAATGTTCAACTACTACCGTAATTTCTGGACTCACTGTTTCTCGTTTCATAGATTTGTGTGTTTGCATCAAATTTGTTAACATGTGCTCATTTTTTCCATTTACTCCAAAGACTTTGTCAGTACTTCTGTGGGCGGGGCTACGCACCATAGTACTAAATAAACGCCATAACTTCAGACCAATCACGTTGGAGATCAGACAGTGACACTCTGGTACACTCTGCAAACTCTGCATGCTAAGATCGCCAGCTAGCTAACTTAGCTGATGCTAGTGTTGAACGGATCGTGGTTGCCATGGTAATGTAACATTATATTGTGACATGTCTGGATGCTGTTAATGTACATTCGTATTTTCTCACAGATTTATATTAGACTCTGATACTGAAATCGTACTCGTGTGAGTTAGCTAGCAGTTAGATACCTGCTAAACTAGCCAAGTTATCTAACATCGCTAACATTTGATAAGTAGATCAGTGTTTCTAATTTGCATATTCATGCATATTTATGCATATTCGTATATTCGTATTCATATCCTGCTAGTTCTTAATGAAAGTATTGGTGTAGAAACGGTTCAAGGCCGTTTTAGTGAGAAGTTCCTCTGCCAGAAATAAAAGCGTTAGTGAATTTATTATACATTTTTTTTTACACCATATTTTTGTCGTTTGTGCCACTGCATACGATCAAACCACAGAAGATACGAACAACACTTCTGACCTCGGTTTCCTGTAGATTAACTGTGTCAGTTCCTGTGAAGAAGCATGTTTAGCTGATTAAAAATTTATGTGTGATGTTTGATGCAGAGAACTCATGCAGCGAAGTTAAACAACGAAAAATAACGAATATAAAAATAATCTCACGCTGAACTCATCATCATCATCATCATCATCATCATCATCATCATCATCATCATCATCAGCGCTCTGGCTAAATTCATTTCATCAATTCACCGCTGCTCCTCAAACTCAGATCATCAGAACACCAGCAGGAGTTCATGCAGGACTGAAGATGAGATAATGAACCTTCTGTTTATCTGGATAGAGCTGAGTGCAAAAGTTTGTGCGCCCTTCCTTCATATTCAGTGACAGCAACAAGATATTTAACATGATTTTTGTTTTTTCTTTTTTTTAGCAAGGAACGCTCAGCTGTTGCTTTTGGTCAACACTCTCTCTTGCCACTTTGATACCTTTTTTTTTTTTTTATCTCCTTCTGCAGACCTGTAAAAGGTTGATATTTTCAGGTTTAGGGTGTGTGCTAGGGTGTTTTCCTGATTCTCGCTCCCTCTTAACATGAACTGCTCGAGGTTTTGAGGCCATTTGAGCTTTTTCTTGCTTTAAATAAGACATTAACATGTCAGAGGGGGGTATAAACTTTTGAGCACAGTCATGTGGCAGACAAGGTTGCTGTATGTTGTAACGAGGTCTCAGAAAACCTCAGAAAAGACCTGCATTTTTTTTTTTTTTTAGGTGATAAAATCTAGAAAAGACAAAAGGACATCCTTACATCCAGAAACTTAAGGGGGGAGGGGGGTATAAACTTTTGCACCCGCCCCTCTTTATAAACATAAAGTATTATTTTAATATTTTTGTGACATACCCCAGGTCCCAGTTTTATCAGAAGGTGCCGAAAAAATGCATCCAGCTCCTTCCCCTCGATGTAGCCGTTATCTGGAACACATTCACTCATGAGAGAAAAATATCTAGAATTCATAAACAGCGATTTTTTAACAATTCATACAAAACAAAGAAATAAAATCTCTTTATTCTCACCGTCTGCATCGAAGTGTTGCCAGATGCGCAGAAATCCTGCAGCGTCCAGCTGGTCCAGAGCGCAGTCCATGTCCTGAAGTGAGATTGTTCTCTATACAGACAGGAAATAATTTAACAGAAAGGGGAAATAATAAAGTTTAAAGAGGAAATAAGAGCGTAACGCTGATGTTTCACCAGCCGAGAGAGAGAGAGAG
>CM040454.1:512028-527667 GCA_022758105.1 Pangasianodon gigas | reverse complement strand
CACAGCCTGAAGTTACGAAAGTGTCCTTGGTGTTATTTGGAACGAGGCCAAAGGGAAGTGCGATTCACCAGCGGGGCAGTCAGAATGAATCGGACTTGTCTTTGACCGGACACGTGATGAGAACTGAAAGTTGATGAGGTGAGGTTTGAGAAGGTGAAAGGTCAGAGGTGAGAGGTCTAACCGGGTCGGGATTGAGATGTCCTGTGCTCTCGCTCTCGCTCGCCCTCCGCCTCCTCCGGGGGTCGTGCTGCTGTTTTCTCCTGCTCAGGCTCGAGTTTAAATACGCTAACGTCTCCTCCAGTCATGTCCACTGCGGAGAGGATTAGCGCTCTGTTTAGCCTTTAGCCTCTTTAGTCAGACTCTCTTTAGCCTCTTTAATCAGACTCTCTTTAGCCTCTTTAATCAGACTCTCTCTAGCCTCAATTAGACCTTCTTTAGGATCATTCAGACTCTCTTTAATTATTTTACCTTAATCTTACTTTCTATAACCTTTATCAGACACTCATTAGCCCTAATCAGACTCTTTATTTCTCAGTGCTTAATCAGAATATATTTACTTCTCAAGCCTTAATCAGACTCTCTTTAGTTTGTAATCAGACTCTGTTTATTTTTTTTTAAATCCATAATCACTCACTCTAATGTTTTATTGCACTAATCAGACTCTCGTTCTAACCCTAATCAGACTCTATTTAGTTCTGAAGCCTTAATCAGACTCCTTTGACTTCTTATGCCTTAATCTTCACCTTAATCTTTATTTCTTAATCAGACTTGCTTTAGTTCTGAATTAGACTCTTTATAGTTCTTAATCAGAATCTCTTGTTACCTAGCCAGAATCAGACACTCTTTAGTTGCTGTGCCTTAATCAGACTCTTTAATTTTCTAGCCTTAATCAGACTCTAATCCTGCCTGGTTCTGTGACCTGTATCAGGTGCTGATGGAAACGTGGCAGATGGCAGATGAGATGAGACACACTGACAAAACTAAACAAGCAACATACCAGGAAGCAGTGTATGGTTGACACCATGGAAACAGACACACACACACACACCAAACATCTGAAAACAACCAGTAAGAACAGAATACATGCCCTACTACAGTGTAGTAGAGCTTGGGGTTTGTAGATGCAGCAGTGATTAAGAGTTTAGTGTTTAGGGTTCTACCTTCCTGAGTGGAGTTCTTGGAGCCTGAGCTGCTCTGTGAAGGATTCAAGGATCCGTCCTTTTCCCAGGGCACTTTCCGAAGTGCGGATGGAGCCTTATGACCCCCTACAGGAGACTCCGAGCTCTCGTCTGGAGAACAACCACAGTGAGAGAGAACATGTCAGTCATGTCTATACATTCATCCATACGTATACAGCATGTGTCTGGAAATCAACAATCCACTCGTGTCTCAGCAGTGAGTGTGTACCGATGCTGCGTGTGCTGCTGCTGCGGGGTTTCTGCGGAAGGGCCGGTCGAGGGCCTGGGCTCGGTTTGGTGCCCTGAGGTGGAGGTTTCGGGCTCGTCGGGTTCGGGCCTGACCCTCGGGCCCGTGGTGCTGCTTCGGGTTTAAAATCCCCCCCGACCCGAGGCGTCTTATCAGGGAGCGTCACAGTGCTGCTGACCTCCACCTTACTCTGACCTGCAGAACCACAGAGACGGAGAGAGAGAGAGAGATGTAGAACCATGTAGAACCCTACAGAGGTGATCTGATGTTTCCCTATCAGTAAGGGTTCCAAGTCGAGCTCATTTAGGAGTCTGAGAAACATTAATTATCCGAAGAACTCTCGAAGAACCCTTTTTCCCCCCTAAGAGCATATCAAGTACCATGAGCTAAATAATTTTACCCAGTTAATACAGTACATTCACTCTTAGAAAAAAGGGTTCTTCAAGGGTTACTTGAATGATTAATGGTACTAGCTTTCTAAACGAGACCTCTGTGTTAAGGGTAACGCCCGTCTTGTAGGGTTTAACATAGAAGAGGAACAAAACCATAGAACCCTGCAGGATGTTAGTGTAAGAGTCCAAAAACTCTCCAAAACTTAGAACCCTAGGTTCCAGGTACTACGTAGCGCCACAAATATCACTCCATACTTTTATTACTGAGATATAAGATATCAAGCATGAATTCATATCCATCAATGTTAAGCAACAATAAAGATTAGTTTTAAATCGTTTTATCGTAGAAGACTGGGAGATCAGATGTACTGCGTACTGCAGGTTTAGAGAGTTCTCACCTGATGGAGGTCCATCCGGCTTCTCTGGACTTGACGAGGAGTCAGAGATCTGGAAAAGAACACCAGAGGATGATGATATGACACTGTTATCAGGATAATTACTGCTGTGTTCAAATACGCTCGTGTTTGAGACTCTACATAAACGGCTCATGCTTGTGGTTTTCACTTCCATTCTGATGACATCAAGATTACAGGAACCAAAGGAAATCACTCAATGCTAAATGTATTTACAGTAAGTGTAGCACTTTCCTACTAATTTACCAACAAATCTGAGGGAAATTTCCAATGTTTCTAATGTCTCTGCGTCTATACACTGTCTGCATGAAACACCGCTGAGACATTAGCATCAAATTTATGCTAAACTATTAAATGGTTCATGAACAGGAAATTGAAAAAAAAGCTAACTAACTTTCACTTGAGGTTAGCATTAGCATGATTAGGAAAAGCAGAATCTCAGTAGGCAATAACTAATTTTATAAAGCTTCCTGAAATCAGCCCCGGGAGAGTGATCAAACTCTCCCTGACTCATTATAAAAGTTGTTCCTGACATGATGCCAGATGGATGCACAGAGCTTTAGGTGAGCACGGTGAAATTTTTAGCTGACACAGGCCAAGCGATCCTCAGTCTCCTGCCAGATATTGATTTTTATGTAATAAAAAAAAAATGCATTAAAAATATTAAAAGTGTCCCAACAGTGCTTGAGTGTTCCACTGAAGTGCACTACATCTTCTAGTTTAGCAACGCCGATATAATTTCACACGACTAAGGTATGCATGGCTTAATGTGATTTAACATCAAGCTATTTCATTCAAAGTGTTAGGAACTTACAGATCTTTAATAAAATTGAATATAAACTGCAGTTCACACAATAACGTCCAGATGGCGCCATTTTGTCTGTTTTCACTTCTGCTTTTTTAAATAAAGCACAAAAGATCTAGTCTTTGTTCTGACTCAACTCATAAAAATGGCAAATGTGACATGCTTAAGGTATTATTCTGCTGATTTTGGAAAACTAACGAGCTCAAACACACCTTGGCTCTCTTCTCCTGCTTGGCCTTCATCTCAGCGAGCAGGCCGGAGCCCATCACCTGGACTCCATAGTCCGGTGTTTTCAGTTCCTCAGAGCGCTCCGAACTGCTGCTGCGCTCCGAACGTAATGACTGGGACTTGGCCTTAGGAGACAAGGGTTCCTCTGTAGACTGGGGTACCGGAGATAGAAGTGGGGCTGAAGTGGAAGTCTTCTCCTTGTCCTTCTCCTTGTCCTTGTCCCTCTCCTTGTCCTTCTCCTTGTCCTTCTCCTTGTCCTTCTCCTTGCCTGAGCGGGACTTGATGAGGTTCAGGAAGCCACCTTTGCGCAAATCACGCTTCCTTTCAGCATCCTGAGAGTCTGAGGCCTTCAAGGACATCTTCCTGATAGAGGAACGAAGGAGGACAGACAGAGAAACAAGAGATGAAGAAAGGTAAGAAAATATCAATATAGAAAGGAAGAGGAAAAAGAATAAGTATATGACAGAGGGGAAAAAAAAAGAAAGTTACAGGGGAACACCAAGGAACGAAAAAGAAATCAAACACACAAACAGAGGGATCAAAAGAACATTAACTATTAATTCTTGCTCAACTATCTTCTAAAAGAATGTACCTTCTAAAATACTGTAGGTTTAAAACTGTATATTTTAGTACTTGGACATACTGTAATACTGGCAAATAATGGAGTCCAAACAGATCAAGAAGGTTTACATATTTGTCAGAGTTCCAATTGGACTAAACATCAAACACCGCCACTGAATTTGGCTCTAAATTGTTAGCCGTCACCATCAAACACTGTTTGCGGTGACGTCATCAACAGATTTCTGGCTGTAAACAGTCAGAGGAATGAGTACTGACTTGTCCATCTTGGTGACTTTCTTGGAGAAGAACTCATCCACGCCCTCATCCACCCTTCCCATGAGGCCGTTCAGCTCTCCGTCCTGAGATGGCATTCTGCTGACCTGCTGTTAGGGCACAGTAAAAGAAACGTCCACCAACCTTCGCACTTCAGAGATGCTGATTTGACTGACCAGATGGTAGAGTGTTTAAGCCAATTTAAGAAAAGAAATCTAAAGACATAAGTTGAGGAAACTGAAAAAACATACAGGTTGAGCAGAACTTTCTTCCAGCTTTGAAAGAAGGTCACAAATGGAAACTTTGTTGGTCACGAATAAGCCATTTTCAGGGGCAAGGCGACCAAATCAAAGAGTCCATTAGACAAAAGGAATTTCAAAAGGTTCCAAACATTTCTTGATTTCTACGATCTAAGTTATACAATGAACTTCACCAGGTAGATGAGGTCACTCACAGGAACCCTGCTCGAATGGGTATTCTTGTTCCTCTTGGGCCGTAATTTGGTGTAATGTTGGAGTTTCTTGGCTTCCTCGGATGGCAGCTCTCCCATGACACCTGGTGGCTTTTTGTCCAGTTTGGCAGGAGGTGAAGGGTCTTCAACATGGATGGGAACATCCTCCAGAGCCTTGTCCAGGTCAAACTCCATCTCTGATATACAGAAGAACCAATGAAGAACCTCAGCCATGAATAGTCACTTTCTAATCACACAAACTGATACATTTCTATGTGCTTCTTTGTACATGGTACAATATTTTAACCAGACCTTAACATGGTCTAGAGTTTTTCACAGAACCCTTCAAATTTGGCTAAAATATTTCTAAGAAACTTAGAAGATCACAATCTTTAAGCCGACTTCAATTGGGACAAGCTGCCCAAAAATGGTAGATACCCACGCAACCAAATCTTGGATGGGCCACAAGGGTGGAGATATTTCAAGGTCTCAAATATTGGGGTATATCACGTACCCGATTATTGACAAATGACCAGTTCCTCGATCTACAGGAGAATTCTTCTCAAGTTTAAATGCAAATAAAAGTGCCTCAGACTCACCAAAAGCTCTGGAGACAGGCCTCAGCATCCGGCTGTGGATGCTCTTCCTTTTCGACTTTGGAGTCATCTAGGAAAAGTGCACGGAAAAACGTTAATGGTACTGACAGTATTCCTGAAATTCCAGAAACTTCACTTCCTCAATTCTTAGTTTGTCAGTTCCTCAGTTCTCTGGATTTGTCGCAATTTCTGGTTTTTGTCTACAACCTGTCAGTTTGTACTAGGATTATAAAAAATGTATAATTCATTCATCACGGTGGATCCGGAGACAATCCTGGGAATACTGGGCAAGGGTGGAGGTGATGCACCCTGGATGGTATGCCAGGGCACTACAGCACTACAGGTGAGAAGAACCTGGAGAACCTACAAGAACCCACAAGAAAACCACACAAACACAGCAATCCAAGCTCAGAATCAAACCAGGGATTCAGGAGCTGTGAGGTGGGAACGCTACCTGCTGTACTAGCATGCGTCTCAGTAAAGCAAATGTACTGTTTGATAATTGATTTTTCAAACTTTTGTGCATGTTCGAATATTTTTGAACTAAAAATATTGACTCAAATTTAGTCAATATAATGCAGGTCTTTTACATATTCTGGTGTGTTGAGGTGTTCATCAAAAAACACAAGGTAGCACAAGCATTTAGCCTCGGGTTCGAGCTGACTCCATTTATCATTCCGTGGAGGAGAAAAGTGGTAATGACCTCAGAGAGAGAAAGAAAGAGAGAGAGAGAGAGAAGTGACTGTGTGTGAGAGAGAAAGAATGTTGTGAATGTGAAGGGGAGGAGGCGCCGAACAACTCTGTTCTTTGTGCTAGTGACTATACAGAGAAGAGCGAGAGACATTCGCAGTGTGAGACAGAGAGAGAGAGAGAGAGAGAGAGAAAGGGAGGGAGGGAGGGAGGGATAGGGGAGGCAGCTTGTACTTACACTGGTGCAGCACAAAGTCTCCATGAAGCAAATAATTAAGGAAAAAAAGAAAGAGGGAAAGGAAGAAAAAAAGAGAAGAGAGCAGAAAGAGAAGTAAGAAGCTCAGCTGTTCAAGAAATGAGACGGAGAAGAAGAAAGAGAAAATAAACCACTAAAGGAAAGTAAAATAACAGACAGAGCAGCTCATACACACTAGCACCGAGGTCCTTTTCAACAACTTGAACATCCACAGAGGAAAAATTCACACATACACAGAGATAATCGCGTACGTCTTCAGCTATACGGGACAAATGTGGATTAACACAAACTAGCAAACAATGCTTTCTGAAATGCTGATTTTCTGTCTGAATTTTCTTAAAATTCATAAGAATCCAAAAATCCAAACTTCCCTAGCCCTATTCAGACAGCGTTACTTCCTCAGAGCAATGTCTTTAATGAAGAGATACGACTCGTAATAACAAAATTGCCAGTTTAAAGTCGCTTCAACGTAAATATTTACACCAAAACAATACTTCAGTGACACTAAAGAGAAAGTGAACAGTCATAGCATTTACAGTTTTGTCCAGTTGCTATGTCAGTATCTGAAAATTATGCATTTATGCTTTTTCAGGTAAAACAGCAATCAGAACAAAGACAAAGCCAACTGGCTGAAGAAGAAAGAAAGCAGGAAGTGAAAGATGCAGAGTCACTTCTGGAATCCTCCTGGAATCCTCCTGGAATTCATGGATTGTTTACTGAATTTCATTTATCATTTATATCCAAGCATATATTTATATTTAGCCGAGCAGCTTCCAGGACTCCTGGGACTTGAATTCCAACCTTCTGGTCATTGGAGAAGAATCAACCATGGAGCTTCTCACCATTCATGATGGATGGAACGAACATGAGCAGATACCATCAGAGAGCATGGAAGTCAATAAACCTGATGTGACCAAAGACAGACAAATTAATGCCTGTCTACTGTCAGCTTTAAATCACAAGTAAGAGAACGTACTCACAGGAACTAGGAGTTTTCTGGACATCTCTGGAGCTTTTAGGTGCATCTCTCCATTTTAGTAATGCACTGTATTAGAATATTCACGTCCTTTTCTCAAGAAGCCCATTACAATTATATACTAGGGTTTTATAGCTAAAGCGCTGATGATTAATATAACTAATCTAAAAGCCTTTAACAAGAGATATTATATGCTAAAGATGGCAAGCATTAGCTACATTATCTCATTTTTGCCCAAACCATATGTTAGTGTATACTGAATTCTGAAATTTCTCCGCCTGTTCCACTGGAATGAGGTTAAAAACCATCTCCTCGAGCTTCAGGACCAAAACCTGGAGACGAGATACTCACCATGCAGGTCTCAAGGTCATCCAGCCTCTCAGCTTCCAGCAGCTCCATGGTGCTCCGTTTGGAGGTTCTGACCTCCGGGACATCTGAATCCAAGGACTCCTGCTGCACCAGGGGGCGCCCTTTTCTCACCAGGTGCTCCGCCTGACAGGAACAGAGAATTTACCTAACTATAAAAACTACCAAGAACTTATTATGTTCTTTGACAATAACCAACATGCATTAGGAGCACACAGTGATAGCGTTTGGATGAAATATGTACCATTCCACAATATTAAATGTAACTATAAAAGGATAAAAAGTATGACATTCTTTAATAAAAAATGTAATTATTGGGAAATTGCTGTGGTATATGGACTGGGACTTGAGTAACTCTGGAAGAAAGGGTTTTATTCTTGGCCATGTGAGAATAAGAACAATGCAGAAGGTCTTTAGAGGTCATACCACTATGAAAACTACTCACCAGAGTATTCTGAGAGCCAGAGAGTGCTTCCAAAATTTCATCAACGATCCGGTCGGAGAGGAATGAAGCCAGACTCAACTTCACTTCACTGAAAGAAAAGAACAAGAGAAGATTGTCCTTGTTCAAAACAATCTCACTATCAAACACACACATCTTAAGTACCAAGCACCATAAAGGAAAAAAGGTGAACTGATCTTCGGAGATATTCCATCACAGATCCAGCAGGTAGCCAAAGATCTCCTGCTGCAAATGGAACAGCTTGTTTACCATCAAAATGGCACAAAAAAGGAAGAAACTCAGGTTTAACTCTGCTGTACAAACTCATAAATATGAGTCAGTCCACTGTTATCAAAGTTCCATCAGAAGGAATCATAATCCTTGTGCTGCAAACAAATCTGAGAGATGATGGCCTACCAAAGGCTGGAAAAGTGTATCGTTATTTTGACAAACAGTGGCTTTCAAGGCAGCACTGGTTTCTGCAAGACCACCATCTCTGCATTTGGTTCACATGCTTAACTTCTGGCAAAAAAAAAATCCAACTATAACTGCTATAATGATGGGGAAAAAATGACACAGTGCATTAACATCAGTTTTGAAGAGCGTGTCGAACCAGATCCTGTGGATGATGCCAGTTCTGGATACTATAACTCTGGTGTTATCTTACGAGTTTATTTTCAGTGCCACCACACATCATTATGTCTAATTTCCAGAAGATTAGGGGATGATGTGGAACCTGAGACCAACAAACATGGCTCTGACTCATCATGAGTCTGATTAAAGTTAATGGCCATCAGTGCAGTGCAATCAATACAGTAATCACTTTGTTTCTGGTTTGGTTGGACCACAGAGCAATTATAACTTCAAATGATGGCAAAAAAGAACACAAGCTGTTGTGTAGATGCCAGCGTTTTACAGAGTCAATGTGATGTCCTGCAAGATCTTGTAGATGATGCCACTGATGGATAATTCTAATTTCAGGGCCCCATGCATCATCACCTCATGTTTACAGAAAATTAGAGGATGATAGAGGTTCAGAAACCAGCAAGAACAGCTCTGACTTACTGAATTCTAAGGATTTCTACATGAGTTGATGTGATGTCTTGCAGGGTTTTTTTTGAAGGGATGTCAGAACCAGACTTATATATTTCACGGTTATCTTAAAATGAGTTTCATTTAAGTGCCATCATGCAGCCAATCCTATTTCAAGAAAAGTGGGGGTCCAGAGACCAGCAAACACACTGAATCATACATCTGTCCAAAGCTGAAGATCACCAGCACTGTCCAACACAAGTAACCCTTTGGTTTCTGGTTTGACCTCCTCTGGTGGATCTGGTGGATCTAAAGACCAGTAAACATGATTCTGACCAAAACTTAGAGCCACCACTGCATGTCATCTCTTAGTTTCTGGTTTGATTTCCATGACCAATAGACAAAAGTGCGATGTCCTGCAGGTTTTTAGGAACTTTGGGGACTGAGTCTCTAACCTGATCTTGTTGATGATGTCAATGCCAGACTGCTCGAGCAGTGTGTTCTTGACGAAGCTTCGTGGTACTGTCATCTTCCCCGTCCCTGCTTTGATCAGCTCGTGACGCAGGTTGGGTTTCCGCATCACGTGAGGACAGAGACTCTCCGCCGTGTCCACCATTGACTCCAAAAGACTCTGGAAGAAAAAGTGGAGCAGGAACATTTTGTAAAGAAGGACTCAGGCAGGCAAAGTAGCATTTATGAGACACCATAGAGATAGGACAGATAATGTGGAACATTCGTACACTAATTGTCAAAAGGCGTTTTTCCACTGCACAAAAAGGAGCCAATAGAACTTGGGGTTCTAGTTCACCATTCTGAGATTAGCTTGTGTTGATTTGTTCTATGAAAATTACTGCCATCCATCCATCCCATTCATCCCTCCCTCCTTATGCTCATCCATCCATCTATCTATCACATTCATCTCTATGCTCATGCATCCATCCATCCCATTCATCTCTATCATCCATCCTTCCACCCACCCATCCTTCCATCCACCACATTCATCCCTATGCACATCCATCCTTCCATCCATCCATCCATCCTTATGCTAATCCTTCCTTCCATCCATCCATCCCTATGCCCATTCTTCCATCCATCCATCCATCAAATTCATCCATTAGTCCATCATCCATCCATCAACCAGCTGTCCATTAAATTACATCCTCACAAGTTTATCCAGCTATCCATCCAGTCCATTGTTCTATCCATCAAATTCATACATAATTCCATCCATCCATCCCTCCATCAAAATCATACGTGTCCATCTGTCCATCCATCCATCTGAGTCATATCACAGAGCATAAAATGTGCTAAATTTCTCAAAAACCATGCACAGTCTATAAAAACAAAAAACCGACATCTGATGAACAGGGATATAGTCATTAACTACAGTATACAAGTAAAGAGTGATATACGTAGTAAATAAAGCATGAAAAAAACACAACCCACTGTGCATATGTGTGAATGTGGTCTGCTGTTATTTAGCATTTCTGCCTGTTTTCCTTCTCAGTGAAGACCCTTGAATAAAAGAAATCCCTGATGTGCTTTGTAGTGTGTTTATATTCTGCATGGGTTCCTGGTGTCAGTGCGATTAAAAAGCCGAAACAAGGCTAGAGGGAATTAAAAAAAAATAAAATAAAATAAATTATTGACTGTATGGCATTTCTGTCTGGATTGTCAGGGCATCCAAGAACACCTCTCAAAATGCACAATGCTTGGAGAAATACAATATTTTTAATTCATTTCTACTACAGCAGACTGGCACGGAGCCAAAACCACTAAAATCATGTAGACGTTTTGTTTCCTGAGGAAATGTGGGTCAGAAGTGGTTTCACATCGTAACTAAAACTCGCAAAGTCACAAAAAACCTCCATTAAAGACAAAATAAATGACTGTAAGCATTCATGTAAATATGTTTATTGCTAAAGACAAATAAGTGAACCAGTGAACTGTATACTACATATAAACCATGACAAAACATACAGGGGTTTGCAAAAGTATTCACCCCCTTGAACTATTCACCATTTTGTCACGTGTAACCCAAGTATGAAATTATTTAACTGGGATTATACATCAAATCTACACAAAATAATCCCATAATATATTCACAAAAAAATATATACAGTTGGCAAAATTATTTACAAATAAATACAGTGAAAGCTGTGACTGCATAAGCATTCACCCCTGTTGATGTGAAACCTCTAAATAAGTTCTGGTGCTCATCATCTTGAAAACAATGAAGCACGGTGGTGGCAGCATCGTGTTTTAATAATTGAAAGTGTGCATCACGTACATCAGATTTCCCTCAAGATACACACACACACACACACACACACACACTAGCGTAACTAGAGTAATGTCTTCTCTAAACTCGACTACATTAAACACTATTAGAATGTAGCAAGTACAATATTTTTACAGTTTCATTTATCGTAAGGTGTTTAAATGGAATTTGTATATTTTTGTGCTTTTCAACACAATACACTTGCTGCTGAAATGAATGAACTTGTTAGGCAAATGGAAAATATCGATACTGAGCATCAGTACTTTCAGAGAATAAGATTTATAGCTAGCACGTAGCTGTTAGGTCTTCTACATAGACCTTGTAGAAAGGATCAGAACCTTTTGGAACCTCATCATGATAAATTATTAAGAAAAAACTCCTTTACGACTAAAATTTTACTGTAATCATACTAAGCTGCTAACTGAACTGCAACAGATTCTGTGATATTGTGAAACAGTGTCTCGTGAGAACTTATGGAAATGCAGAAATTAGAGACTTTTGATAAAATTTCAAGCTGTTCACATTATTTATTTATTTATTTTTTGTAAACATGGTGGTGTTTAATGGTGACACAACGTTACCTGGAGCTGCTCATCCATGACCTGAGCCACTTCTCCAGCCATGGAGTCCAATTTCTCCTGGATGGGACCGACAGAGGAACCATTCAGCTCCTTTCGGGACGCGGCGCCGAGGTGGTACAGGTTAGGAAGGAGCTGTGGACGGGAACGAGACGGACGTTCACATGCACTGAAAATATGTTTGTAAAAACATGAGGAAAGCGACGACAGAATCTCTAACTCTAACTGAAGTTTTGCTAAAACTTGGATAGGACAGAAAGATCAGTGTGTTCAGCTCAAGTCAAGTAAATGTCCAAAACTTCCTTCATCATGGAGAATGAACGTTTTAACGGCTGCATGTAATTCAGCTGCAAGACATCTAGCTAGGAATGTTAATCAACATCTATATATAGTGTATTCATCGAGTTTTTCCAGTGACACTGTGTATGAAAGAAACAATAAAAATTAAAACCTTTATAACTTGAGGTCTTAGCACCTGAGAATCGTGCTAATTCCGTAAATACGTCATGCTAGCACTTGTACCACTGGAGTAATCCTATAGAATGGAAAATAATCCATGTTTAATGCTCTACATTTCCCTCTAGAGTATTCGTTTTACCGTTTTTGAGTTCCTCGCATCCTTTATCAGGTTCTCCGCCATTTTGACGTCTTCCAATATGGTGTCCTGCTCAGAGTTCTTCAGAGAGTTGAGGTGGTCCTGTACCTTCACGCAAATCCGGTCGATCATCTGGAGAGAAAGCCTCACAACATGAGCGTTATCACTTTTAGAAACGATTAAGCTTTTTTGAAACGTTTAGATGTTCTCACTTGCTGCGTGGTGGTGGTGACGATGCCCTGCTGAAGACGATACGCCTGCTCCTGAACATATTTCCGAGTTTCGTGGTTCCTGAACAGATAGTTCTCCATCTGGGGGAAAAAAGAAACTCGTCTCCATCCAGTGTCTCGTAGTGTTCGATTATTACACACAAAACCTGGTTATTAATTGACCATTCTATAAAATAATTATTGTGCCAATGATCATTTCTGCTAATGTTCTTTTCCCATGCTAGTTACTTCAAGAATAAAAACAGAGGAATGATGATGATAAAAAGTCTCATATTCTTTATTCGTATATTATATTATTCATTCATTATTATTACAGTGAATGTGAAGGAGCTAAAGACAAACTCTGGATCGTTCTCACCCTCATCAGTGCGTCCTCGGTTTTCTCCGGACTCGCCTTCAGCGCCTGAGACGCGTCGATGATGGGGATGGGCATGAAGCGGATGGTGAAGTTCCTGCAGGAGGAGAAGGAGAATCACTACGAAACATCCAATTACAGTAACGAAGGAGAAAATTGGTGCGAATTTAAAAAAATAAATTATTATCATACAATTATACAAGCATACAGTAGAGTTCAATGTTAAAACTTAACACTTACACCAAAAAAAAAGCAGAAAACTGTGTATATATGTTGTATATATATTTGTAGTGTATACACTGCATTGTAGAGACGGTGCGGTTCTGAGTCAAAGGTCAAGTCGAAGTCAAGGACGTTTATCGCTGCTGAACAAACAAACTATTGATGCTATGTTCAGTGATTTATATTGATCCTGATTTCTTATCTCCACACACACACACACACACACACACACCTCACCACCGTTCAATCTGTTAGGAGCTGACTAACTCTTTATGACTCTACAGCTCATAAAACCCATTTTATTTAAATTTTTTTGGCTCTCTGTAAGTCTTTCAGTTGAGTCTAATATTACACTGCATTGTACTTTTTTGCAAATTATACTGTATTTTATTTAAATACAATCCACATATAAATTTACAGAAATATTTAGTGATTTATTCATTCGTTTATATTGGTTTGTGTTTTTTCCCGCAAGACAAAGACAAACATGATGGAAACAGCGGTAAAATATTATTCACACAAATATCACATGAAACTGGAGATTCATATCGGTATAAAGGAGGCCTTAAATCTCTACAGAAAGGAGGAGACAGTCCCTCTATCTTTCGTTCTCCATCATAACTCCCCCATCCCCCTTTTTTCCCCTCCTCATCCATCCTGCCGGTTATTCACCTTGCTCTTTGCCCTTCTCTCTCTCTCTCTCTCTCTCTCTCTCTCTCTCTGATAGTTAATCATTTCTCAGAGATTAATATGAAGCAGCCAGCCAATCACAGTGCTCCAGTTCTCACTATGCAAATGAGATTAAAATGAGGGGAAAGAGAGAGAGAGAGAGAGAGAGAGAGAGAGAGAGAGAGAGAGGGGGAGCATGGTACTTCTATATATTCATATCACACATTCCTCTCTCGCCAAATCTCCCGTTATCAGTGTAGTAAATTACAGAGACGTGAGAGACGGTGTGGATTTCAGAGAGACGAGGCACAAAGCCACGCTGTTTAATCCTCGACATCTGAAGTGTAACTGGGTCTCGTCTCTCACAGTGACTCACTCATGACTCATTTCCCATCTAAATAGCAAAAAAAAGACTGCAGCTGAAAATGTATCGCTGGTGGATGAAGTGAAAAAGATTTTAACTTTAACTCTTTAACTTAAGATTTTAAATAGGCCATTACTCGTCCTGCCACACCCAACCCCGCCCTCCACCCCCCACCCCAACCCCGCCCCCCCCCCCCCCCCCCCCCCCCCCCCCCCCCCCCCCCCCCCCCCCCCCCCCCCCCCGCCCTCCTTTATATTTCTACTCACACACACACACACACACACACACACTGTATGATCCACACTTACTTCTCCAGTGCCGCAGCGACGTCCTGAAGACCCTGTGGACTGACATTGTTTCTATCCCAGATGACTGTCCTGAAGAAATACAGACACACTGAACTGATTAAAATGCAGATATAATCTCTTTTTTTTATCCATTTCAACATTATCTCCTTTCATTAAATTATCACAATATACAGAAACATTACTACATGTTTATTTGTCTTAACATTATCTGGTCTGAATATCAGTTTAATATCCTGTTAAATCACATTCTTCTGCATTTAAAATAAAAAAAGAAGTTCAGAATAACACTAAGCTCCACCCCTTAACCTGCCCACAGATACACACCTGAGTGTGTTTAAACCCCTCACCTGAGCTTGCTGTTAATCTGCAGGGCTTTAGCCAGCATCTTAGCCCCGAGGTCCCCCATCCCGTTCCCACTGATGTCCACTCGCGTCAGAGAGCCGTTACTGCCCAGAGCGTTCAGGACAATACTCAGCTCTCCTTTCAGCTTCGAGTCGGCCAGAGACAGAGACGTCAGAGGCTGAGGGACAGAGAGAGAGAGAGAGGGACAGAAAGAATGAGAGAGAGAGAGAAAGAGAGAGAGAGAGGGACAGAGAAAGAGAGAAAGCGAGAAAGCAAGAGGGAGACAGAGAGATAGACAGAAAGAATGAGAGAGAGAGGAGAGAGACAGACAGAGAGCAAGAGGGACAGAAAGAATGAGAGAATGAGAGAGAGAGCGAGTGAGTGAAATAGTACACACACAGAGACAAAAATAGTATTGTGTGAGAAATACATATAAATTTGCAGCAAATAAATAATATATTTAATATAAATATTTTTACTGTTATAAATTATATAGATATAATTTATGTGAGTGTTAAAATTTCTCACTGATTCTTCCTCCTGGATCATGTGCACGAGGTTGTCGAGGACCGGAGCCAGATTTCTGCAGAAACCAGCAAACTTTTAATACAGCAGGATACACACTCATCCTCTCCCTCATCCTCTCCCTCATCCTCTCCCTCATCCTCTCCCTCATCCTCTCCCTCACTCCCACTCATCCTCTCCCTCATCCTCTCCCTCACTCCCACTCATCCTCTCCCTCATCCTCTCCCTCACTCCCACTCATCCTCTCCCTCATCCTCTCCCTCA
>CM040454.1:491214-511928 GCA_022758105.1 Pangasianodon gigas | reverse complement strand
TCCCTCGTTCTGTGCTTCTCACTTTGATTTGATGTTGTTGAAGTTCTTGCCGAGGGACAGGTGTCTGATGGAGCGGTTCTTGGCGAGCCACACCAGCAGCGTGCTCATGTCTGAGTCCAGACCTGAGGAACGGAACGTTACTGAATCTGTTACTGAAACTTTACAGCTGTATTATTAATGTAAAAACATCACAGTGCTCACAACCTCATATTATTTCATTATTACAGATTAAATCGCTCCTGATAAATCATCACACAGCGCTTCCCTTATCTGGAAACACCATCACCACACCGTTACACCATTACATCACCAAGTTTTAGACTGTATTATTAATATTGTTGTTTTTGTTTTTATTGTTTTCATAGCGGTGTGTGTTACTGCAGCTATTACTGTTATCCTTGCTACTGTAATTATTGTCATTACTGTAATTAATATCATGTCATTATAGTAGTTACGTCTGTCATTACTGTAATTGTCGTTGTTATCGTAGTTGTTGTCATTATAGCACGCGTAATCGTTACTATTGTAGTCGTTACAGCTGTTTTTTTACTCATTGCAGCTGTGATTGTTGTCACTGTTGCAGTTGTTGTTACTGTCATTGTTGTCATGTTGTACTTTTTATAGTTATTATAGCTGTTATTGCGATTGTAGTTCCTGGTACAGTTGTTGTCATCGCAGTTGTAGTTGTTGTTGTTGTTGTTGTTGTGTATTAATCACAAGCTGCTACATTAACACTAATTTAAATTACACTTTAATTTATGATAATGTGGAAAAAATAAGTATTCAACTGTTAGTTTAGTTTCAAGTTATCACAGCACCTAAAGCGGAAAAAAAACAGTAAACTGATTTGTACAAACGTTAAAGTGATGTGTTAAATCGTCTTGTAAGTGTCTACTTTAATAAGGTGATTTATATATATTTTTAAGAAGAGAGTTAGTAATCCCGCTCTGAGGCTCCACAGCGTCTCTGCTGAGATCTAAACTCAAAATTCCTCCGGTCACGATTTAACAAAATGTTAATCAGCACTTTAATTAGAAGCGCACGGCTTATCCGGAGTGTTTAACACATTTCACATTAATCTCTCTTAGCTCATAATAAAGCTCAGGAGGAATCAGGAGAAAAGACGGCGATGATTCACACACCGTTAGCGTCTCATCTTCAGCTAAATGACGCTAAACGCGGAACCTGATCAAACACTGAATCAGAGGAGGGTTTAAATTTACACCCGACTCTTCTGTCACATTCAATATGGAGACGCAAACATGTTTAAACTACACGAGTATCACTCGGAGCAGAACTTCCTGGTTTTAGGAACTGAGAAGGAAAAAGTGTGATTATTATCAGCGTGTCGTCTGTAACTCACCGTTATCAGAAATATCGAGGCTGGAAATGTTGGGAATCTCAGCGATACAGCCTTCCAGGATCTGTGAGCCTCCGGAGCGTAGCTGAAAGAGAAAACACACACACACACACACACACACACACACACACCGCTTCTAATAAACACACACTAATCATTTGCACAACAAAACCCCATTATCAGACGACCCTAAAAGGTTCCATGTAAAATCCTACAACAAAAAGAGTTTTTAAAGAAACTTTTCAAGCTTCTTTAAAGAAGTTAATAATCTCTAACAGTCTAAAGAACTGTGTTAAGAGTGTAGATGTGAGTGAGCTCCATTCTGTCTAACACACAATGACGCTGTTTGCTAATGTTAGCTACACAAACTCGCGCTAACGCGTAGGAAATGAGTTTCAGAGAAAAAGGAATTGAGTTGCAACATACAAGACATACAAAACTACTACACAAGGTACAGGACAGTACAATACACACACACACACACAATACACACTAAAGACTGAAGGCGTCAGTGTACGTGATGCAGAGACGACGACGGCGGCGAGGGTTGTGTGAACACAAAACCACCTTCGCAAACTGACAAGCTACAAGCTAGCCTCGTTTCGGCCGTCACGTTTGCGCTGTAGTACTGCAGGTGGCGCTGTTACACTTTCATGACAAGCCGAATGTCTCTCTGCTCGACGTACGCTGAGGCTTTAACGCTCACTAACACAGAACTCTGCAGGAGATGTCTGATGAGTCGCCATGGCGACAGATAAAATCGCTGATCTGGTGAAGTTTTCTGTTAACTGTAACAGTTATGGAAGGAGTCTCCAGTGTCAGCGCTTTGTAACACTCAGAGGTAAAGCTGTGAGTTTAGAAAGCATGTGTGTGTGTGTGTGTGTGCGTGTAACATGCAGTTAGTGTTACTTACACAGTGGCCAAGCTTTAGGATGCATTATGGGAAAGGGAGGAGCGGATAAATTAGCGGAAGATAAATGAAATTCTAGCATCATGCTCGGCAAAGAGAGACGTGACGAATAAATAATGATGATAAACAAACAAACAAGTAAACAATCAGGCAAAACAGCTTCATTAGAAACACTTATAAAATTAAATTATTTTTTCCCACAACACACAAGACACGTATAAAACATCATTCTAGCGCTGATGAAACATGCTGCAGCCGCGACGCACAGTCGGAGTGATGTCATCAGCGTTAATTAGCTTAGCCAGACGACTTTGTGATGGAATCCGCCTCGAGCTACGGCTATAAACGTCTGTGAGCATGCACCATGTGTGTGAACATGCGCGCACACACACACACACACACACACACACACACACACACACACGCTATTAGCATTGTAAATAGCGTCTCTTTGCACGCTGCAGGGTCTCATTATGCGGAAATTCCCAGAGGAATGTCAGATACGTGTGTGTAGGAGGGATTTTGGGAATTTTCCACTTGTGTTTTTTTCCCCACAATCACACACTAAAAATACAAACATACAATAATACAAATATTAATATTTAAATTCTTCTCCTCAGTAATGCATAAATCACATCACTAGAGTAATATATTGTATGTTTTAATGTTTTTGGGACTCTTTTGCTAAATAATCCGAATCAGAAACACAAATATTTTTCTTTTACATTTTCCATTTGTAAAGAATTTTAGCAAAAACAGAAAGAAACAGATGAACTAATCCCTGTAAAGGGCTGTTCTAGGAATTTATTTATTGAGGAGATCAAATCTGATGTTCTGTAGGAGCAGCTCAGAGAATGAAGTTCTGCAATAAATAAATAAACAAACGTATCGTGTCTTTAGCTGCGTCTCTCACCTCACAGCAGCTGAGATCCAGTGCCACCTCTTTAAGGTTGGGGTTACAGGCCAGGCCGAGCAAGAGCGCTCTACACACACACACACACACACACACACACACACACACACACACAGATTTATACAGCACTTGGTTACTCACACACACATAATTAGACATCATCATGTGTTAAGATGTGGCCAGATTTTGGTCAGTAATAACGCAGATCTGGATAATCAAAAGACCAAAAATGTGCAATTTTGTGATAAATTTCTCCAGAAATCAGTCAGCAATTATGATCTTCTAGTCAGAAAAATAAAAAATGAGGCAAAACTGGCATTTTGCTGCAACTTTAGCCAAAAAGAAACATTTTGGTGCATGTTCCAGTCAGTACTGATGAAGCTCTTGGCAATCAAACACAAAAATTAGTTAAATTTTTTTAATTGTAACTAGAATTGGGCAGCGATTGTGACCTGGTTAGTCAAAAAATAAAAAATTGAGGAAAAACACTGAATTTTCTGTTAGAATTATTGACCTGCTTGTTTGAACATGATGCTAATGCTGCAATTTTTGGTAAAAAGTAATGAGTGATGATGGAGATCTGGGTGATCAAACACAAAAAGGTGAAAAATGTAAAAGTTTGCTATAAATTTTGCCAGAATTGATCAGTGATGATTGATATTAGATGATCTGGTCGGTCAAACCTGGAAATAATGGCAAAACTATTGGTCACTTTGGGCAGAAATGAGCAGTGATGATGCTAATCTGGCTAATAAAACATAAAAATGACAAAAAAAAAAGGCAATTTTGCTAACAAATTTTTATTGATAGTAAAATTTTAAAAAATATTGGCAGAACTGTGATTTTGTGTCAGACATGGATCAGTGATCGTGATGTGGTTAATCAAATAAAAATACCATTTTGTGAAACCATTTCGACTGTAATTATGGCCTAAAATAGCCCGAGATGATGGTAATCTGGCTAATTAATCATAAAATTACAGAAGAGATATTGAGTAATGATGGTAATTCGGCTAGTCATACATGAAATCTAGTAAAAATTGCCATTTCTGTTGAACATTTAGCCATTAAATGATGCATGATGATAATAATCCGGCTGATCAAACATGAAATATGGTCAGAAAATGCCATGTAGATGCAAAATCAGCCAGATCTGGACAGACGTTATGGTAATGAACCGGTTATTCAGCTAAAGAAAATGGTCAACATTCGCAATTTTGCTGCAATTTTGGCCAAAAATGTGATTTGAATAATCCAGCTCATCAAACACGGACAAATTAACGTCAAAATATTTCTAATTTCGATCAGAAATGTTCCATAGCCAGAGTACTGTGGCTCAAAAAAACACGAAATTTGGCGCAGATTTGATCCGTGTGACTGTAATCTGGCTACTGAAATTTTTTAAAATGGCAAAAGAAACGCAATTTTTGCTGTTATTGTGACCAGAAACGGTCCATGATGATGGTAAGCTGATTAATCGTCCGTGATGTTTCCCCAAAAAAATTATTTTGCTGAATCTTTTAACTAGAAATGATCTGTGATGAGGACAATCTGGCAAACTGAGCTTTAAATATGGCTAAAAATCTCAATCTCTTGGGTGATCTGGCTATCAAACATGAAAAAATGACAAAAAATATTGGCAATGTTCTCCAGAAACGGATAGAAGGTTAGTTAAAGATGAAAATTGACACCATTGAATTGAAACACCAGTGTAGCTGCAATTTTGGCTAGAAATCATGAGCGATTATGATCATCTCACTAATCAAACACAATTTGGTCAAAAGATCCAAAACAATCCTGAAATAAAAATTGGAAATTTGGCAAAAAGAAACACCATTTTGCTGCAGTGATGGTCACCGGACAAAATCAAACCCAAAAAAAAATCATGAACTTTGCTGCAATTTTGGCTCAAAATGACGAGTGATGATGGAGATCTGCTCAGTCAAACACAGACATTAGGTGAAAAACGGCACTTTCTGCAGTTTGATCCAGAAATGATGAATGATCTCGGATTAATCGAGCATAACACTCGGCAGGAAATTGCAATATCGCTTTAATTTCAGTCGATTGCTTCAGTCAGTCAGAGCTGATGGTAATCTGCAGATTTAAACATGAAACGTGGTCTTACTTTAAAGCCTCAGGGGGCAGTTTGGTTCCGGAGACGTTGATGGTGTTGAGGGTGACGGCGCTGCTGAAGAACTGCTTAAACGCAGGAGGAATATCTTTACTTTTCCTGCTCTCACACACACACACACACACACACACACACAGGTCTGAGAGTTAAACACACTCAGTCTGATTGGATTGTGGTTGATATCCAGGTTGATAGATCCTTCCGATTTCTGTAATCTCTCTCAAGGATTCGGTGATTTACTCTGAATAAAGACGAGCAGAAAAATCCCCGAGTGCTCACCTGTGAGCAAAGACGCTCTTCGACACGTTAAGAACAGAGAGATGCTGGAGCGATCCTTTCAGAAGAGCAGAGCAAAGCTACAACACACACACACACACACAAAAACTTAATTACAAAAAATTATATATTATACATATTTCATTATACTTAACATTCACGAGACGAAAAATAACCAGAAGTGCAGAATCATTTATTTCATCAAATAAACTGCTTATCAGATCAGATTAGAGATTTAGCAAGCTTCAGCAATGCTAATAAGACGCTAGATCAGTTCAGCTAGCGTTAGCGACTGTGTGTGTGTGTGTGTGTGTGTGTGTGTGTGTGTGTGTTCGTCTCACCGAGTCGAGCGAGCAGTCGGTGTTGGACAGGTCCAGCGTGCTCAGGCTGTTCGGCTGGCCGAGGAAATGATAAAAATGCTGCAGGAAGAAAGTGACGGTGAGGTTCAGTGCTCTAGAACATTCTGAGATTTTTTTACAAATGATAACAAAAGTGAAGGTTCTAGCTATAAAATGATAACTTTAGAATTAAACACAACACTAATGTAGAGATTTTGTACGTGGCCTGATACTCCAGTATTTACAGTATTTTGTAGTTTATTATCAGAAAGTAAATCTGGTCGATTAAAAATATATTCAGCTCTGGATTTCACTTTCTCTTTAATTTTGAAGCCTTCTTCAATGTTCTTCAGTCGTCCTTCCTGAGAACCCTAAAGGCCCTGAATTATCCAACGGATCCTTAATGAGCCCCTGAAGAACCCTTTTTTTCTACGCGTGTATGTTCTTTAAATGTTACCCCAGACAGCGTGAATTTTTAAGTTCCTATCTAGAACTGTACAGAGTGTGGTAGAAAAGCTGAACACTTTTTTTTGCTAAAAAAAAAAAGCTAAAACCTCTCAAAGAACCTTCGTTTCTAATAGTGTTCACTCTAAAAATGTACACTGTCTAAGGTTCCTCTAGAGGAACCTTTAAAAGGTCCTATGGAGAACCCTACAACAGTGTGTCTTCCTCTCAGAAAGGGTTTACAAGTAGAACCTTATTTTGGAAGCTGAGGACCTTTAATTATCCAATAAACCCTTAAAGAACCAACAAAGAACCCCTTTTTTCTTACAGTGTACATTTAAATATGTACACCTCTTAAGGGTAACTTTTTGTCCCTTTAGTAGAACCTTTAAAGGTCCTATGTAGAACCCTACAAAAATGTATTCCTATCAGAAAGAGTTCCAAGAAGAACCTTTTTAAAAACATTTTTGAACCCTTAAGGTTTCTCAGGTTGTTCTTCTATGAACCCTAGAACCCTACAACAGAGTGTTTAACGACCAGAAAGGGTCCCAACCCTTAAAGAACCCTTAAAGAACCCTTAAAGAACCCTTAAAGAACCCTTAAAGAGCCCTTTGTTCTAAAGGTATGTGTATATACAGGGTAAGTGTGCAGCATAAACTCTAAATTATTACTCATTATTTTCTTCTTAATCCCTAAGACCTGCCAGGAGTTTAACATTTAGAAACATTATTGGATGATTAAGGGTTCTTAGCTTCCTAAAAGGGTTCTACAGAAATCTTTGCTCCAGGAAGAAAACCAAAAAGACCCTTAAAGTTTCTAGATTAAATACTGACACGTGCCTATTAAAATTTGTATCTCTACAGTCCATTAAGCAATTTGGGATTTGAGGATCCCAGTGAGGAACCTGCAAGATATCCAAATGTAGAACATCATAAGAACTTTCAACATCACTACTTCCTGTTTACTCTCACATCACTACTTCCTGTTTACTCTCACATCACTACTTCCTGCTTACCCTCACATCACTACTTCCTGCTTCCTATCCCATCACTACTTCCTGTTTAGTATCACATCACTACTTCCTGTTTACCATCAAATCACTACTTCCTGTTTACCATCAAATCACTACTTCCTGCTTACTCTCGCATCACTGCTTCCTGCTTACTCTCGCATCACTACTTCCTGTTTACCATCAAATCACTACTTCCTGCTTACTCTCGCATCACTGCTTCCTGTTTACTATCACATCACTACTTCCTGTTTACTCTCACACTGAGTAGACCAATCAGTTGTTATTGATCACATCATTGGCATCTTTAGCAGAGACAGAAACGAAGGTGCGCTCACCGAGAGGTCGTCTCCACGCAGAAGGTTCCCTGAGAGGTCCAGGTAGCTGAGTGTGCTGGGCATGGACTGGTTAGCGCTCAGCGACTGGGCGAGGCTGTTCACCCCTAAATCATCACACACACACACACACAGCAATGTGTTAGTACACCAGGAGGTACAGCTGATACAAGCTCCAGACGGGTGAAGACGTGACGCGGTGAACTTTTTAAATCCAGTCGCTCCATGTCAGTCTGAAAAGCTCACTGTTTCGCAGTGTGTAAAGGTTTCTGGAAGTGCCGAGAGCCAATCACATCGCAGCGTACAAAAGATCTGGGCGGCGCTTCGGAGTCTGACCGTTAACTCTAACGATGTTACAGCGACATGTTCGCACTGAATCTCAGGCCGCACTGCGCTGCTCGTTAGTCCTATTTTATATGACATCCACACAAGCTACAGAACTTCTATTAAATATCACACATTTAAATCACGTCGCTAAACTGTGCTGCAGTTGGGTCACTTTCAGGCCACATCAGAGCTGCGAGTGCCAAATCGGACCTGGAACAAACCGGTCCAAAGTACTCTGTTATCGAAATATGACATCATCACGAGAAAATTCCACAGATTTAAACTTCATATAGGAACATAATTTACTTAAAAATGGAATAATAGCTGTTTGATGAATAAAGGAAACAATTCTGAGTGAGTGAACTGAATCTGTGAGCAAAGCAGCGAGGTTTCCATGGAAACCACAGATCAATACTCGCATAAATACGCAGCTATTACTCAGACGTCCGAACAGGAATAGAACTGGAGTCATGTATAATAAATTATTCATGATGATGAAGAAGAACCGGCTTCTCAGGACTACAACCTTATTCATCTGTAACGTGTGTGTATTTTATAACTTTAATAAATTGTTCTTAAAATCCAGGATTTGTAAGGGGATGCAAACTTTTGCTCTCAAATTGAATCAAATATATGAAACATTATATAGTAAATACATATATTAATAAATATATGTACGCTAAATATGTTACTGCTTACTGAAAAATCTGTATGTGAAGCAGTTCATAGCAAAATCTTTTATATTTATTTCATATAACATTACACAAAAAGTCCAACAATAATATTAACAATAATCAAGAGTAAAAAAAGTAAAATATAGGTACAATGATAATCTAAATTGTGCTAAAAATTTATATATATATATATATATATATATATAAAAATCTATTGTTTTCAGTAAGTATATTATATTTTATATATTTAATTAAGGCTTAGTGCAAAAGTTTGCACCCCCCATATATAAATTAATAAAACCAACCAAACACGACACGTTAAATTATTTCCGTTGTCTTGTTCTGTTTGTACTGAGGGTGTGTAAACTTTTGCCCTTAACTGCAATGTGTTAATTTAATGTAATTAATTTAATTTCATTAGAATTATTCAGTTATGTGTTTGACGCTAGTGTTGTGTACCGAATGTAGTGAAGAACGGGTTAAATGATGATGTAACAGTGATGTAATGATGATGTAATGGTGAGGTGACCGATTATTTGGTTAATGAATGAATTGATGATGTACTGATGATGTAATGGTGATGTAATGATGATGTAACAGTGATATAATGATGATGTAAATGTGATATAACGATGATGTAATGGTGATGTAATGATGAGGTGACCGATTATTTGGTTAATGAACGAATTGATGATGTAACGGTGATGTAATGATGATGTAATTGTGGGGTGACTGATTATTTGGTTAATGAATGACCTGATGATTAGATTAAAGGTGAGGTGATTACCTTTGGGTGATAACGAGGTTCTGGAGAGGTTGAGGTGTTTGAGGCCTTTACGGAGTTTAGCAAACTGAGCGCCTAAAAAAGCAACTCCTGAAAAACACACACACACACACACACACAAACAACAACATCATCATTAAGAGCTAACTCGATTATAATCCATGAAGCAGGAACACATTCCACAACGTAGACGCTTCGTATAAATCAGCGCAGAAGTAAAGCATGAGAGCAGAAACGCACTGGTTTTACTAATTATTTTCTTTACCTCTGTCCTCCAGAGGATTGTTGGCGAGGTTTAGCGAGTGCAGTCCTGAGTTGGCGTTATGAGAGAGAGCGTTCGCCAGCTTCTGTGCGAAATCCCTGCAGAGCCCAAACAACACACACACACACACACACACGTATACAAGATACACATGCTCTCATTAAAAAAAAGCTTTTTATTCAGTAAAGCGACGCTGCAATGATCCCTGTGAGGTTAAGAGTTAACTAGCTACAAATAATTAAATCGGAAAATTATTTAAATACGAAACGTTCCATTTTCCTCACTTAACTAGATGTAGGGAGCGTAAACACGTTCTATTGGATTCTTTCCAAAAATAAATGTGTGTGTGTGTTTTCTTACGTTTTGAGTCCCGCGTTGTCCAGGACGAGCTCCTCCAGACGAGTGGAACGCGCAACAACTCTCAAAATCTGATCACACACGTCTGCAGACTACACACACACACACACACACACACACACACACACACACACACACAGAGAGAGAGATCAAACACAGCTCCATAAGTACATGATTATATCAATTTGATGCTCATTTAACAAAACCTCAGCAACACAGAGACAACAGAAACGTTTTTTTCCCCCCAAGAAATGAAATAATAAATAATAAATAAGTCAGGAAATCTAATCTCACTTCCAGCACTTTTAAAGTGGAATTAAATTTCTCCTCTGATGTAATATCACAGAATCCAGATCATCTCCAAATGATTTTTATCATATTATATACATGATGATCAGAACACTTCCTGTATAATTCAGAAAAACAGAAATAACTGGGACAGACGGATGGGACAATATGGAAATATGGAACAATATGATATTACAGTTACACCACAGCACTGCTCAGTTCTGGATTCTGGATTCTGATTGGTCAGAAGGTGTTGAATAATTTCCTGGGGTTTTTGATTGGCTGATCAAACGTTACTCAAGCCCCGCCCACTGTAGAGACGTTCGACACTCTGCATGATCAGGATGTGCGTGTTACAGCACAAAAACAGATTTCTACTCACACACACACACACACACACACACACACACACACACACACACAGTTTCAGATCCCATCATTTCAACACAAAGACTCCTTTATGCTTAAAAAAAATCACCTCCAAAACCCACACAGAGAGAAAATGAGAAGGAGAAGCAGAACCTCGGCTCTGATATTTAATCTCGGAATGTCTGAATTCTCCCTGAACGTTTCTCTCCTGCTGTACGTAACGTCACGACACGGCCGATTCTGGAATCTTCTCTCTGTATATTTACATCCCTGATCTATCTGGAACCCTCTTAATTCTCTGCTGACCTGCATTACCACTCCTGATCCTGAGGAACCATCACAAACCATCTCAGAGATAAATTCTGTACCGAGAGGAACATTGTTTTCTTCTCTGTGGACCACAGCTTTAGTTTTGTGATTCCAGAAGGATAAAAAGCTCCATTATTGTGAGTCTCAGTTGTTCTGAAAGCATGTCTTTCTTGGCTCCATGATGATGATAAACAGCTTTGTTTTTTTTTCTTTTTCTAAAAGATCCACGTCTTAATATCACTCAGTCATCTCCTTCTTTCCATCTAAAGCAGGTGCTCAGTTTTCACCACCGCTCCTCCTCCTCCTCCTCCTGAGAGACGGTTCGTTTTGGCTCGTTGTTATCCCAAGCGCTCGCTTTTGGCGAAAAGCCATTCGCTTTTTAACGATGGAGCTCCAGAGAGGAAAAAAAACACAAGGGATAAACACAACCTGTCTCATTTTTACACCCAGAAGAAGAAAAGCAGAAGAAGAAGAAGAAGAAGAAGAAGAAGGAATACAGCACGCATACCACAGCGCTGTTGAATACTGGCTTGTGATTGGTCAGAAGATGTTGATTCAGATTTCTACTAACACTAAGTTATCGTTTCTATAGTAACGAATCATTCAGATAAATGGATTTTAAAAATCGTTGATGTAGTGAAGTTTTTTTGTTAAATGTAACATTTATGGAAGGAGTCTCCAGTGTCAGCGCTTTGTAACAGTCAGAGATAAAGCTGTAAAGTTTCCAGAAATGTTCAGAACAGAGGAGTTTACGCTTCTTTGCGATTTCTCGGTAACGAAAAAATGCCGACAGCGTAACTCACCAGTTTATAGTCTTTTGTAGCGAGTTTGGTGAACCACTGGTTAAACTCCAGAACGGCGATTATTGCTACCAAATCCCTGCGAAAACAAAACAAAACAAAACAAACAACAAGATTACGCGAGTCTTTAAATCACGTACGTCAATACGACGCCATTTTCACAAAGCAGCACTGCAGTAAAATTATACTAACGTCAAACATCAGATCATCACAGCGTCCTCCTTCCACTGGATTCATTATTAAAACGTATTAAAGACGTGATTATTCCACATGAATGAGTTTTAAATATCAAGCTAAGCTGCTTTACCTGTTCTCCAGGTGACTGAAGTCCTGGAGGTTCAGCTCACGTGTGTCCTGCGTCAGGTAAATCGTGTCCACGTCCTGATGAGGGAGAAGAAAAAAAAACAAGGAGTTTAAAGAGAGACGGATATGAAGAGTCTCCGTGTGTGTGTGTGTGTGTGTGTGTGTGTGTGTGTGTGTGTGTGTGTACTGACCCACTGAACTTCTTCTCTGTAAGGTACACCGAGCCAATCACACACACATCTGTACTGCTGAGAGAATCCACCTGTGGGAGCACACAGTAAATCAGAACACACACACTCTCACACACACACACATGCATGCATACTCTCACATACACACACACTCTCACACACACACGCACGCACGCTGGCACACACACATGCATACTCTCACACACTCTCACACACTCTCACACACACAGGAAAAGAAGAGTGGGCTCTCAGATGTTGTGGAAGTGGGTTTTGTGGGCGTGGCTGGGCGTGGTCATACTTGTGACAGCAGTAACAGTTTCCATGGGAACAGGCACTGTATTTTAGTGTTCTAGTGCACATGCAGTGCATACACTGTGTGTGTGTGTGTGTGTGTGTGTGTTTACCGCAGGGTCCGGGTTCTCCTGAACTCTGAGTCTCCCAGATGCTCTGCAGAGCCGCGATTCTCTCCGGAGGCTCCATGGACAACTTCTTCATCACCTTACTGACACACACACACACACACACACACACACACACACACACACACACAGTGCTCTAAACACAGTCCTAAAAGTTTGAAACGTTCCTGTGATTCGTGTGTGTGTGTGTGTGTGTGTTTGTCTTACACAGGAGACAGGGCGTCCTGTGATGTGTGTGTGTACGCATGAGTGTGTGAGTGTGCGAGTGTGTGTGTGTGTGTGTGTACGCATGAGTGTGTGAGTGTGCGAGTGTGTGTGTGAGAGTGTGTGTGTACGCACGAGTGTGCGAGTGTGTGTGCGAGTGTGTGTGCGAGTGTGTGTGTGTGTGACTTACACAGGAGACAGGGCATCCTGTGATGTGTGTGTGTGTGTACGCATGAGTGTGTGAGTGTGTGTGTGAGTGTGTGTACGCATGAGTGTGTGAGTGTGCGTGTGTGTGTGACTTACACAGGAGACAGGGAGGGGCAGATCCTCTGCACACACACGCCGATGTGACACACCACCTCGTTCACCTCCTCCATGGACGCCAGCCTGAGGGAGATCTGACCTCTCTCATACTCCAACACACACTGAGGTCCACACACACACACACACACACACAGTCAGTTCAACACACCTTTACACATGATGCTAATACACCTCACAGTTTAACCTTTGGCCTTTGACCTTTTGGAATTCATGGTAAGAAAACTTAACTGCGTCTAAGTGTGTAAGCTTTCTGTTAGAGAGAGAGAGAGAGAGAGAGAGAGAGAGAGAGAGAGTGTGTGTGTGTGTGTGTGTGTGTGTGTGAGATGTATTACCTGTGTGGGTTTGGTACATGTGATGCCCTGAAGCTCCAAATAGCTGAACGTCTGTTCTACCTAAAACACACACACACACACACACACACACATATATACATATATACACACACAAACTAATAATAATAATAATAATAATAATAATAATAATAGTAATAATAAACACTGAAAGTAAAACCTAAATATTGTTTCTAAAACACGAAATATAAAAATCATAAAAAATTCATATTAAATATAAGTAATAAAAATATGAAAATGTGTTTAACAAGCAAAACTATTGTAAATCAATAAAATACAAAAAAAAAAAACTATTTGAAAAAAATAAATTGTAAAGTAAAATATAAACACAGATAACTGCAGCTCTGAGCAAGAGAAATAATGAGTCACACACACACACTCATACTCATACACACACTCATACTCATACACACACTCACACACACACACACACTCATACTCATACACACACTCACACTCATACACACACTGCTAGCAATATCAGTACTAGTGTGTGTTTGTGAGTGTGTATGTGTGTGTATGAGTGGGTGTGTGTATATATGAGTGTGTATGTGTGAGTGCCTGTATGAGTGTATGACTGTGTGTGTGTGTGTGTGTGTGTGTGTAACGCTGACTAACAGATGAAATAAAAGGAAGGAAATTAGCTGTAAATGATTCACTGGGAGAACAGAAATAGTTCCACCATGAGTACACACTCTAACATATGCAAGCATGCACACACATGCGCGCACACTCGCACACACACACACACACACACGCACATGCGTGCACACACTCGCGCACACACACGCGCACACACACACACACCTCGGCCACACTGTGAAGTGACCTTGTGACCTTTAGCTCAATCTCTCTGAGTGATGATGATATTGTTCATGTGTGACAGTCAGAAGTCAAAAACAGGTCACATAGTGTGTGTGTGTGTGTGTGTGTGTGTGTGTTTAACTGACAAGATTCAAAAAAAAAAAAAAAAAAAAAAAAAGTGTGTGTGCATGTGTGTGTGTTACCTTGGCAGGAATGCGTGCAGTGAGGAGATATCCACGATGTGATGCCAGAGCCTGTGGAAAAAAAACAAACACGTTAGTACACACACATTCTGACTTCAGCACACACACACACACACACACAATGATATGTCCTTCTCCTGCATTTATTTACATTTATTTGTTTATTGATTTATTCAGGAATCGATCACCGCTATGCGCCTCGCTGTGCTTTTTATCTCCTCACGTTTTTTTATTTCACCCAGAAATAGTTTTATTAACCGCTCTGCTTAAACGAGGTCATCCAGCTGAGACGGAACATTCCGGATTTAGCCTAAGAGACCTGAGGGAGTGTGTGTGTGTGTGTGTGTGTGTGTGTGTGTTAAATCAGTCTATTACACAGAGAGAGAGAGAGAGAGAGAGAGAGAGAGAGAGAGACGGAGTGAGACATGAGAAAATGACACAAAGAAGCAGAGAGGAAGAAAGAAAGAGAGGTAGAGAGAGAAAAAAAGAGGGAGAGAGACAGAAAGAGAGAGAGATAGAGGGAGAGAGACAGAAAGAGAGAGAGACAGAAAGAGAGAGAGAGACAGAAAGAGAGAGAGACAGAAAGAGAGAGACACAATGAGAAAATGACATCATGAGGCAGAGAGTGAGAGATTTCAAAGCCAGTGGAAGACGGATAAATAAATGATGGAGAGAATCTTTCTGATGTGGCAAAACAGGGAGAGAGGAAAAAATTCAAGGACTCAGCATGGATTCTGGAATCACTCACACTCACACACACACACTCACACACACACACACACACTCACACAGCATTAACTCAGCACACTTAGTCATTTCCCAAAAAGGAAAGGACACAAATTTATCGCCAATAAAAACGAGACTGAGAGATAGAAGAGGGAAGTGTGTGAGAGTGAGAGGAGAGAGATAAGCAGGACGAACGCGTGTGTGCGCGTGTGTGTGTGCGCGTGTGTGCGCGTGTGTGGGGTGATGATTCATTTGCCCATAACAAGGCAAAAAGCTGAAAGAGGTCTTCGAGTTATGGGTAGAGGTGTGTCTTCAGGCTCCGCCCCCTGCTGTATCATTTCATCCAATCACGTGTCAGCATCAATGTGGCAGAACATAAACACACACTAATAAAAAAACACATAATGGCTTTGCTCTTAAACACTGCAGTGAGAGAGACAAGTGTGTGAGAGCGTGTGGTTATTTACTATCTGTGTGTGTGTGTGTGTTTTCCCACCTCACTGTCAAACCCCCATCCTACCCCCCTCCTAAACCAGCGTTGCCATAGTTACAGCCTCACATGGATACGGCACTTTAGCTTTTGGCATTAAAACCGTGGCGAGGTCTCGGCTTCACCGCAAAAATCCTCACGGCTCCACGATGAACACAAACCGGCGCTGTAACGATTCACTGAGTCAAATCTGTGAAAACAATTCCTGATTCATGATTCAGAACAGCGTGCAGTGAGTGAATGGATCCGAGTCTAGTCGAGTACTTAAACACGTAAAAGAACAAATAATAAACGACTCAATAATTTTATCTTGGAAGCTGATTAAATAAATTCTGTTACTTTTGCACAACTCATCGTCTCCTGACTCATCCGTGTTACTTCGCCTCCTTCATTATCAGACCTGGGTATCATTTTGTGATTTGTGCCTTGCTTATCGTTCGTTATTGTCCCTGGGTAATTTTTAACCTTTTAGAGTTGCCCACCATTTATGTTACATTGCCTCACTCCTTATTTCATAAAAAAAAAAAACGTAAAAAAAAAGCATCGAGTCCAGGACACATGGCTGTACGCTCACAGTCGGAGTCGGGGAAAGTCACTGAGGCATGACTCGAGTCACGCTGTTCAGCCTGGCCATTTGGCAAAATCTGGCACTGAGTGAAATATATCCAGCTCTCTCTAGGACCATTTGGACCCTTAATTTGTGCCAAAACCCCAAAGGGCACGCGCAGGAGTGCAGACCGGATGATCCAAGATTCCACCAACAGCCAGTCCACGGCTCAGGAGCAGAACCGGAGATCTAGAACCTCGTCGTGTGTTGTTTTTTCTTGGCACAGAGTTGCAGTGTCTCGGCGTCTCAGTGCCTCTGGGCTCTAAACATGAACCTGCTTCCTCAGAAAGCACTGCTGAGTGACGCAGACGCAGACGCAGGAATGACTGATTCCACACATGAAGAAGCTCAGCAGGAAAACTAACCCACCCTCGTTCTCCGTCTGACGAAGTGCCTTTAAACCCACAGCATCCATTTCATCACAGATCCATCTGTTAAACACTTTCACTCTTTCGTTATAACGGCGTAAAAAAGACAAAACTCTATTTACTGAAGCAGAACTCAGCTGATTAAAGTGCAAGTTTTTAAAAAAAAGGTTAAAATATAAAATGTCTGTTATTTATCACTCTGGTCTTTCACCTCGTTCATCATTAAGCCTGGCTCACTTTGTTTCCTACTTTGCATAGTTTCTTGTTTTATTTACTATTTTTACTGAACGTTGTATTTTATTAAATTTTGACCTGGGTCATCAGGAGTCATTTTTATTCATTCTGTCCCATGCATAACTCGGCCCAAGTCATTTCTCTTACTTCTGTCCTGTTTATCTTTTTGCCTGGATCATCTTTTCACTTTCGCGCCACTTATTATTTGAGCTCATTTTTATTACTTCCAATTCATTCTTGGGTATTTTTTTGTTAATTTGCACTGTTTATTTTGTTGCCTGCGTCATTTTCGTTACTTCGCCTCATTCGTCATTAGTCCCGCGTCATTTCCGTTACTTCGCCAGATTCATTATTTGTAACAAAAGTTAGAAGTAACAGAAACACCCCTAACAAATGATAAACTGCCAAAAGACTAAATGGCGTTCCCCAGGGTTTCTTTTCCTTCTGTGCCTTTGACCCTGACGCGTGACGGCTTTGTGTTTAAATGTCAGATTTATGGTATGAATGAGGCAATAAACAACAACATGATGAATGACAGCGCTGCTCATGTTTGATAAAAATCTGCAGTTTTATTCAAACCACACATGTGTGCGTTTATCACATTTTCACAGATGTTAGATTTAGATTTAAATGTCATGAACTTTTTAAAAGGAAGGTGTTTTCCCAGCACAGGGACGACCTCATTTTCCCGTCACTCTCTCTATGATTAATTCCCCTTCATCATCACAGCAAACACTGCAGCCAACTAGAAACCAGATGGTACACGATCCTCGTCCGCAAACTCGTCTCCTGGTGCGAGTAACCACACATGCAGCGACACGCAGTAATGCGGACCGCCAGACGCGCTCCCGGCCGCGTTCAACACGCTGCAGACGTGACGGAAAAACGCAGGACGTCGATCTACAGGCTGGTTTCCTGCCTGCACGATTCGCTTCATTTTAAACCGAATACATGGAAGTGATAAGCTGCAAACTGGAGCAATGAATCGTACTGGATTTCCATAAATGGCCTACAGGCTAGCGCTAATCTCACACACACACACACACATACGATTCCCAACACGTTTAAACCATCATCTGTTCATCATTTGATAATTGTGGTGTCATTTTGTTTACGTTTCCTGGTTCATCGTTTTTTTATTTTATTTTTTATTCCATCATTTTCTGCATCATTTTATCCTTCAAGTCAACATTTTTGGCTCCATCATTAAAAATCATTTTTGTTACTTCACTTCGCTCTTAATTAGCCTTGAGTCACTTCTGTTAACTTAAAATTCCTAAAACTATCCCACATAAATTATCCTCTGTGACCTGGAGCTGATGTGAAATTATCTTTTAATCAGTTATATTTTAAGAAATTATGGTAATTAACCTTTATGGACCTTTAATTAGCCTTCACAGAGAGATCATTAGCGATTTAGTCTTCTGAGAAAATACTTTAACAGATTTAACGGCAGATCAGAAAACACTAGAATACTCAAAAGTAATTTATTTAATCATAAATAATGAAGTATAGTCAGAAGTCAGCAGATTCGACGCAAATACCGGCCCTCCGCTAAAGCCACGCCCCAAAACAAAACACAGTTAGCTTTACTGATATAGGCAAGCTCTTTTATTTGTCCTCTAGTTATTTTAGCTAGCTAGTTGTTTTATTTAGACAGTGATTACGCTAACAGGGATTGTTTGTATTCATCCGTCTGCTCTGTTTTAGCTAGCGAGCTAAGATTATCAGGCTTGTCATAGCACTTTGAGTATAACACAAATGATTCATTGTGTGCGAACTTAGCTAGGTAACTACTCAATTCCCTCCTTCTTCTTTCTGTTCCTTTACAACGAGACGCAGCTCCAGTGATTCTCCTTGCTAACTGCTGATCACGTGTCCGACTGACTAGCCAGAACATTTCTCTAGTACATAATATCAGCAAAGCTAAAAGACTCCACCACAACTCTGATGATAAAGACACCAGGGAGAGAGGTGTATTTCTGCACTCGTACTTCTGCAGAGAACTAGCCTCGTCCCGAGATCCTCTGAAGCAGGAGATGGCTGCATGTGATCCCGCGCTGAGGTTGAGGCACAATGGAGGAACTCCCGATGAGGAGAACCACAGGAACCGGCATGAGTGCAGCTTGCCTCTTTTTCCTTTAGCCTGATTTATAGCTGGTTGCTGGAAAGCGGCTAATTTACACAGAGGCAAAGCAAGACGGAAACTCGTTCCTCTCTGTGATCTTCAGATCATGTACCTCATAACACTCCGGACTGGAGATTAGTGCCGTAACGGTACGACAGTTTTATTTAAAAGGCAACAGCTGACGCTAATCAATGCAACAGTCATCAACAATAATTCAGATTTTTTTTTAGGTTTGTTAATTAAGGGTTCTACTTGGAGGAAAAGACTTTGTTGAAGGTTTAAGAGGCACTCTCAGGTTAGTTAAGGTAGAAATCTTCACTGAGCTGCTTGACCTGTTAACCAGGAGATCACACCTGCCAGGTGTTGCTTGAGGTTTCTCAAATTACACATCCCGAAAGACTTCATTGTTCCGTACTCCAAAGAGTCCCAGTTCTTTCCCTTGCTGTTTCTTTGTAAGAAGAGATTACATAGGTGCCTGCCTCACTTCGCTGCCTTGCCTCACGGACAATACAGCTCTCTGAACAAGCGACACACAGACTTCTCTTTGTGAAAGCTCAGACACTGCTATACAAATACGGAGAAGATACGAATTCGGGATCAGACGCATCGGAGCAAGTCATTGCTTGGTGAAAATGCACTTGCTACTTTGCCGTCTGTCCACGCTAGTCAAGAACTGAAGGGCCGGAGCCCTGATAGGAAATTCCTCCACGTGTTCTTTCCCTGTTCTGGTGTTCAACGAGCTGACACGGAGCCGTGCCTGATGGGTGGCGCTGCTTCCTGAACATCCAGCTGCGTTTCTAACGGCCCCAAAACAATCGAGTGACAGCTCTTTGAGAGCGAACGCTAATCAAAGCACACGCAGGGAAGATAAATCTCATTACACAGCTGGGGAACGAAAACACAACGGCCGCTCGGTGTCTGTGTGTGCGAGCCAGCGCGGAGATTACATTGTCTAGACAGACGCTGGTTATTTGCCAAGTCTCTCTAAAGCCAGGAATACGCCAGGTCCTTCGCAGCTGGACTTTCAGTCCTAGCAACAGAGTGCAAACATCACACACGCTACGAGAGCCAAGAGGAAAAAGCCTCGAGATCAAATCAAACAAACCTGATATCCTCGATGCTTTAACAGGAACAGAAAATATGAGTCTTTCAAAAGGTCTAATGGTTAGATGTCTGGGACTCAAAGCAGGAGTTTATAGACTTCAGCTATGAGAGAGAGAGAAACAGGAACTCTTCTACAGCTCTGATTCTACAATCTCAATAATAATGAGAGAAAGTTCCTGGTACTCTAAACCAGAGCTTCTCAAACTGAATATACTCAAAAAAATATTCACGGACCCTCAGTAGAGATTTACTAGCAAACAAACAATTTAAAATGTTAGCTATTTAAATGTGGACAATAATATTTTGGAGCTTTTACAAAAAACCCACTTTTACCAAAAAAAAAAAAAAAAAAAAAAAAAAAAAAAAAAAAA
>CM040454.1:465569-491114 GCA_022758105.1 Pangasianodon gigas | reverse complement strand
GCGTTCCTTCTGGCGAGGAGATATCTCCCAGCGCTGTAACCGTGAAACGCCAGCAGGAATCAGTTGACTCCGTCCACACTCTCTCATTAAGAGAACCTCGCCCATGACGATTCTGTTCCACTGACTGACGCACTCGAGCTGAAGTGTGTCCTGCTGGAAACGGAAAAACAGCCCTCACTGGGGTTAGGCATGTGCGATGTAGACTTTTCTGCAGTTCGTGACTTAAAAAAAATAATGATTTAATCATCTGGGACAGACAAAAAATTTTTTTTTTTAAATAAATAAATCCTAAAGCCGTGAACTGGTGCTGTTGAGAGTGATCAGATTTACATGTAAACCCCCGGGACGACATCGAGGCAGAACGATTCTGTCGTTTTCCGTCGTTTCCAGGCTGGCAGGATTTTTCTGGCACTGAAACGCGAGGCAGGTGTTTCCCTGCGGGCAGGAGAAGCTGCTCCGGAGCAACCTGGCTTCTCCCAGACACACATCCCGCAGCACCGAGGAGAAACGAGCCGGCATTCGGATGATCGAGGCAAAGATCGGTGGTTAATTCCCCGAGTATCAGACACCGTAACCACAGAGCAGACGCATGACGATCATATCAAACATACAGCAAGTAATAAACACAGCGTGTGCAGTGCTGTTTTAGTAAAACAATAAGAGACGTCCATGAGTGTTTTATTCCTTTTATACCACAGCAATTTACCAACGATTACATTTTTAAACAAAAACACAGCAAATGAACTGGGTTTTTTTTTTTTTTTTTGTTACGGAGACTCCTCTGTCCTGAAAACTAAAACACGTTACAGCTTTTCCTCTGACCTTTACAAAGCGCTGACACTGGAGACTCCTTCCTTATACGTTACTCTCAAGTCCCTGTGAGTGAACTGTTACTATAGAAACGATAACATATTAGAACGAGCGCATTCATATAAACCAGAAACCATAATTCATCATCACTGAACAAATGAAACTCGAAGAAAAACAGGACAGGAATTTGTAAAAACAAAATGTCATGCTACACAGCAGCGACTTGCCCTTTTAACATTAACGAGTGTGTCGGTGTGACGCTCTCGAGACGGCTTCAGTTTACATTCTTCTTAACAAGCACACCAGATCCTCCTCTCAGGAACACCCTGATGGAGACTGGAGACCTTTTTCACCCCGTACTCAATCTCCTGCATCGTAAAGGTCATGTTTGTAATCTGTGTACACGTCTGACAAAGCCGTGAGTCACTGCTGCGTTTCTGCTCCAGAAGCTGACGCAACAGGAGACGTTGACCTTATCTCCAGCCCGGGGAGATGTGTTGTGTAAACTTTGGTCACAAGGGTTTATCTCAAACTAATAAGAGCAGAGAAGACCAGCTAAATCGAAAGCACCAATTCAAAGTTAATAATAAATCTTACATTTCTGAATCACGCCAGTTGGTAAGGATTCGAGAACGTAATGTTAATGAGAGGTTCTCTCTTCAGGAACACAACTACTGTTACAGAGGCAAAGCCTGGGATCTTTAAAATAATCCCAAAGGATGCTGGTTAGTTTAAATAGGAGTGGCTCTTTGGAATACTGTTTACACACACACACACACACACACACACACACAGTCCCTGCAGTCCAATTATCCTCTACACTGTTCTGGTCACGGAGATTTCACCATTTCCCCCCGTTCTGCTGAATTACAATGACAGACGTGTAGAAAACCCGAGCTACTTCGAGGGACGCTCAGATAACAAAACTCTGTCTTAGATCTCACACACCTTCTAAACACTCCCCCAGGAACAGATAAGATCCAGACGGAATTTACGTCTTTCCTCGCCGCAGGGAGGCGGACATCCGTTTATCTGATTTCAGACCAAAAACATCTAAAGAGCTTGAGAAATATGAACAGACACGGATTAGTGGTGATTAGTGGTGATTAGTGGTGCTGCTATTCTGGTTTTCAGTCTGTTTGAATGGAACCCTGGTGTGTTCTCCTCTCGGTGCGGTTCTTTATCCAGGTGAGAAAACAGCAATCACGCTTAGGGTCCGCGAGTGTCTCAGCGAGGTGGTCTTATTCCGCTTCCAAGTGACCTCCAGTGAGAAAGTGAGTCGACTCGATTGCAGTGAGAAAGCGATTCAACGCGATCGTGGTGAGAAACCGAATCGATTCGACTGAATCTCGGTGAGAAAGCGAGTCGATTCGACTGAATCGCGGTGAGAAAGCGAGTCGACTCGACTGAATCTCGGTGAGAAAGCGAGTCGATTCGACTGAATCTCGGTGAGAAAGCGAGTCGATTCGACTGAATCGCGGTGAGAAAGCGAGTCGACTGAATCGCGGTGAGAAAGCGAGTCGACTCGACTGAATCTCGGTGAGAAAGCGAGTCGACTCGACTGAATCTCGGTGAGAAAGCGAGTCGACTCGACTGAATCTCGGTGAGAAAGCGAGTCGACTCGACTGAATCGCGGTGAGAAAGCGAGTCGACTCGACTGAATCTCGGTGAGAAAGCGAGTCGATTCGACTGAATCTCGGTGAGAAAGCGAGTCGATTCGACTGAATCGCGGTGAGAAAGCGAGTAGTCTCGACTGAATCGCGGTGAGAAAGCGAGTCGACTGAATCGCGGTGAGAAAGCGAGTCGACTCGACTGAATCGCGGTGAGAAAGCGAGTCGACTCGACTGAATCGCGGTGAGAAAGCGAGTCGACTCGACTGAATCGCGGTGAGAAAGTGATTCGAATCAATTGCAGTAGGAAAGTGATTTAACTCGATCTGACATTTTTCCTGACATTGTCTTGTTGCTTTTCTTCAGAATATTTAATACAACAGGACTGACTAAAAACACAAACACACACACGTATATAAATATATACAAAGAAGTTTAATAGTGTGTCGTTCGTCTGGTGCTTGAACACACACGTTTAGAGATATTGTGGTAGTGTGTTCAATTCCCCAAAGGGCTCGTTACAGGTGAATGGTAATGAGAACACACGGATCAAATATTTGCGTGGGGGGGTGTGTGTGTGTGTGTGTGTGTGTGTGTGTGTGTGTGTGTGTGTGTGTGTGAGAGAGAGAGAGAGCTGCAGTCTTGGTTATAACAGTGAGAGAGCTGACAATCTAATTACACTTTAACACTCACTGATCCAGAGAGCAATTATGTAAAGGTGTCAGTGTTTAAAGCTAATTACGTACCACTCACCTTCAATCTCACACACACACACACACACACACACACACCCTGCAAATGATCAGAATTTAATTTTACAACTGCAAATAAGTTTTTTAGGACCATCAGTTCACCAGTTATTGCACTATACAGCTCTTTTTTTTTTTATTTAAAAAAAACAAAACAAAACATTAATTAATTAGAGTTTTTTGGCGGGGCATTAGGACCCTGAAGCTCAGGCTTGCCTCGCTGTCACAGTTCTCTATAATCATGTCGAGAGGCGAGAGTCGCTCACCCACATGTGGAATTTAGCAGGACACACACTCGCGGTGATCCGTGACACACTTTTTCCCCTGCAGTTCCAAAAATCTCAACGTGTTTATTTTTCTTCCAGGAACACGGAAACAGTTATGCTTTATTAAATATTTCCCACTGCAACGTTCTATATAAATAACCTGCAGACTAATGAAAGGAGGAGTTCACATTTACACACACACACACACACACACACACACACACAGTTTGTCCTGGAGGAAGTGGGCACTTCTTACTTTTAATCAGGACGATCTCTCGTTTTTGTCAGGCCAAAAGCAAATTCGTCAACTAGCAAAGTTTAACAATGACAATGTTTTAATCTCAGATGCAGAAAGCAGGAACAAAGCTGAGCCTCTCATATGTTAATAATCGTAATTACTGAGCGTCACGTGAAAACGTGCGTTTGTACGTGTCATCTGACGAGATATCAGCTGCTCAGCCAGCGCAGACTCCGAGATCACTTCAGGAAGAGACGGTTTTCTAATATGTTTAAAGACGTCTCTCCGAACCAGAACCATCGCTCATTCGTCTTTATCCTGGTCAGAGCTGCGGTGGATCCGGAGTCTATCCCGGGAACGCTAGACATGAGGTGGGAAAACACCCTGAGTGTGACTCCAGTCCATCAACAAACTCATTCACATCTAGAGGTAATTTTCAGAGACGTCAATCCACCTAGCATGTGTTCAGGAGGTGGAAGGAAACCGGAGAACCCTGAGGAAACCCATGCAGAAGGAAGAACGTGTGGAACTCCGCAGAGACGGCGTAATCTGAGCTGGAGATGGCACCGTGTAGCATTAGATGTGGAAGAGCTAACAGACACCGGTGATTGGTTAGCATCGCTGTGATCGATAAGCGAGAAGACCGGAACACCTGGACATCAACGACTGCGGCACCTTCAGGACTCGAACCTGAAACCTTCCGATCACAAGGAAGACACTTAGGAGTGTCCTAATTTTGGCGACTTTTTGGAAATGTACTTTGTTAACGTTGTGCGAGTCGCAGACCGGATTTTAATGTGTTTTTTTGTAGAACAGTTTTTTTCCCCCAGAGATCCGTGAAGTCTCTGTTAAGGTTATAATTTACGCGTCCAAAGTTACTCATGGCTTATAAAGTTTTATATCTTTTCAGAGTTCTAATTTCAGCCTCCTCTGAGTGGCAGTCTGCACATAAAAACCCAAAGAAACAAAAAACTAACTGTGTGTGTGTGTGTGTGTGTGTGTGTGTGTGTGTGTGTGTGTAAAACAGTATTCCCGGGATAGACTCCGGATCCACTGTGACCCGGATGAAGCGTTTTCTAGAGAAGGATGAATGAATGAAACAATGGAAAGCGTGATTATATCTGCATCTATAAGCTCTTGAACATGAACAAATGTATCTTGTGTTTCTTATGAGATTAAATATTATTTTCATTAATTATAAAAATATTAAATATTATTACATTCATTTTCTTGTTTTTACTCTGTTCAAGTGTTAAATGTCTTATTCTATTAGCAGATCATTTTGCTTCTTTCTATAAACAAATTAGAACAATTATCTGCCAGAACAAGACTGTTTCAAGTAAAAACAAAAAATCTAGAACAAGTTTAATAATATTTAATAATATTAGGTTTATCTTACAATAGAAAATATTCAATAGATTTAACTAGATTCAAGATATTTTCACTTGTTAAGACGCAGCGCTCCATGACACAGTGTGATGCGAGTGTTTAGTGTAAATCAAAAGCTATTAAAAATAAACACTGCTCACTCGTCCATGTCCAGAAAAGCTCCAGGATAAGATTACGTGGGAGCGAAATCCTGAGAAAGTCCAGCAATTAGCCAGAACCGGATCTAGTACAAATCCTGGAAAAGTCCAGGAATTATCCAGAACTGGATCTAGTACAAATCCTGGGAATATTCCTAGTAAGCTGAACGAAATCCAGGAAAACTCTGGATAAGGTATTTTGCTGCTGGACCGAGCCACAGAGGCGATTACTCAGCATCAACAGAAAAACCAGTTCTGACCCTGTTCCAGATTTCACTGTGTATCTGAAAGCTCCTGTCTCTCCGCTCTTCCTCCGAGGCTGGGGGTAATCCTCTGAAATTATTATTATTATTATTATTATTATTATTAAAAACCAGCAGGAGTTTCTGCATGGCGTAAAATCCAAAACATGGCACCCAGATAACAGCACGGTTCAATCAGACCCAGACTGCAGCTTTGATTTCCTGCTCACAGCGCACATCTTTATTAAAACGCACTTTTTTTTCTCCCTTGTACATCATTTTTTTCCCGAACTTTCCCCAGATTGATCCATGAAGGTGAAACTAAAGCTCTCCTGCTCGCTTTTTTGGCAGGGCTCTACACCCTGAGCTGACAGTCGTGTGTTTATTTGCTCAGTAATTTGAAGAGGGAAGTGCGAGACTCAGCATTTTATTTTCATGGCTCAAGAACCACCGTGGAATTCTGGGAAAACTCCAGGGACATTCCAGCATTGTTTTCTCACTCACTCACTCACACACACACACACACACTTACTTTTCAGAATTAGAGTCTCGGAATATAAAACCCGAGTGTGTTGTATACAGTAGTACGTCTGGATTTGTGTAATAATCCCCAATCTTTCACCTGAATCTCATTAATAATCCAGAACAGAGAAACTGCAAGCTTGCTGCTACAAGACATTAAAAATGCTCCAGATGCTGACAGATGTGTAAAAAACCGACGTGTTTTAGCCGTCTTTCAGGGTCCGGCTTCTCAATTTGACCTTTACACAGGTTTGAGATCAACCCCGAGTTCATGAGTGTTCACATCGTCCTGTCATCTCATGCATCACGTATCTTGGATTTGTCTGGATAGAGATCAACAACACGACAAAAACATGACGACCCGCGTGTTTACGCACCAAAGACGCGTTTAAAAACATCTCCAACTTCACGCTAGGACACGTCTGGCCTCCTGATACACGTGGAAAATACGTTTCTCCAACAGCTGATCCATCTCTCAACACACTGTTAACACACAAACATGGTCCAACTCTGCCATTACACCAGCGGCTGACAAGTCACCTGTGGGCGTGGCCTTGTGGGCGTGGCCTGTCCAGCCATTGTTATTTATTTATTTTTAATTACTTTCCAATGGTAGTAGCTACATACACCTTCTAAAGCACACTTTATTTTCCTTCCTAACGTCTCTATAAGATGAAGCTGCAGTCAGTGTGATCTACTCACCACACACTGAAGCTGATGTGAAAGGTTTCCCTGGAAGCTGAAATCCAATCTCTTTGGAATCTCCAATTCCAAATCCAATCATCCTACAATAGCTCTTTTATTGAGAACATTATTTTAGGCTTTTTTTTTTTTTATCTTTTGGTTCCAGGAACCAAGGTTCAAATCCAATCACTGACTCTAGAGCTTCTCAAACCAGACCTCAAGATCTCACGGCTCTTTAGATGATCCACGTCTTTGCTTAAAACGCTGACTTATTAAATCAAAATTTTACTCACTATCTCGATTTTGACTTCTCTCAAAATTCCCGGTTGCTATTTGAAAATTCAGATTCATCTCAATTTTGACTTTTCAAACTTTTAACTTACTATCTCAAAACTCTGACTTATTATCTCAGAATTATGATTTATGAAAATTCTCAAACTTCTGACTATTATCTCAAAATTCTGACTTACTATAACTCAGTCATGTCAATTCGGACTTATTATCTCAAAATTCTAATGTACTGTTTCATATTTCTGACTTACTATTATCTCAATTCTGGCTTTTCAATTCTAACTTATTAACTCAAATCTGACTATTATCTCAAAATTTTAATGTACTGTTTCAAACCTCGGATTAGCTCAAAATTCTGACTTATTACCTCAACTTTGTCTTAGTTCTGACGTCTCCATTTTGATTCACCATCTCAAAATTCGAATGTACTATTTCAAAACACTGATTTATTATTTAGAAACACGTGCTCCATCCCTGACTGTGTGATGTGTGATGTGGGGTTGTGGTTGGAGAAGAGCTGCTCTAAGCAACGCTACACCACAGCGTGGACTCGGCTGAGCTCCAGCTCTATTAATAGCACTAAAGAGCCTCGAGGTTCCACCTCTCTCCCCTAACATCACCACCAGAGCCAACTGAACACTGAACGCTGCCTGCAGGCTTCATGCTCAGGATCAGGTGACCTGCGTCCAGATTCCTCCTCAGAGACGAGTTAAACGTGTTAGCGCTAAAGCGTTTAGCCTGAGCGTACTCCATCACACTCTGACGGAGGTTTGGCTCGATGGAGGCTGTTAGCGAGCGGCTGCGCAGAGACTAAGGTGTGAAGCAAAAATCAATCCTGAGAATGGGTTTAGAAACGAGAGCCGAGTGTGTGTGTGTGCGTGTGTGTGTGTGTCCTGGAGCAGCTACTCACCAGGACTCTGTTCTCCACTTTATCACCTTTGACCTCCAGTTTGACTTTCTTCTTAAGGACCAGCTTGATTTTCCTCCCGACTGCATCCCGAACGCTCTCTGGAACACGAAGAGCAGAATAAAAACATTCACAGCCGATCTGGACAGAACGCACGGTTTCAATTCGAGACAAAAAAATCTGCAGCGTGACAATTTTTACATCTTCTCCTGTTCTTCTGTTTTTATATCAGCATAGCGTAACGCTAACCGCTACAACCATCTCCCATTTCCTCAGTCATAACATTACATAATCCCAAACAGACTTCTAAAGACAGGAAGGAGGACATGAGAAAGGAATGAGGAATACAACAAGGACAGGAAATGAGGAAGAGGAGGAAGAATCAGGATGAGAGGAAGGAAAAATAAAAAGCTAAGAAGACTGAGAGTGATAAAGAATCAAGATGACAGCTTAGGTAAAGATAACAAAAGAGAAAATGAAGGAACAGGAGAAAATAGTGGAAATATATAAGAAAAACAAAGAGAGAGAAGAATGAAAGTGAGAAGAATGAAGAAAAGGATGACAGAAGGAGAAGAGAATTATAATGAGAAGTGAGTTTCAGTGAGAATATTACAAATAAGAATGAAAAGAGGTTGAAAGAATTAATTATGATTAATCACAAAAAAAAGAAGAGACATGAAGAAGGAAAGTAAAAGAAAAAGGAGGAGGACGATGATGTCGATAGGAAAAAGTTGACTTATTCTCATGAAGTGATTCGAAAATCGCTAAAGTGGCGCAACAGAAAAGTGTTCACTCTATCGCCGAGAGCCAAAAGAGCAAGATTGGCTGTGCTCTGTGGGTGGGAGGGGCTTATTCTCTCTCCCCTGTCAATCACAGTGACACCAGCCAATCGTGAGCTTGTGTATGAGGAAGAGGGCTGATAGCGCTTTCCTCCGAGTGTGTTACACTTTCCTGTTTTAAACGATGCGGATGTCTGGCTTCACATTTCAAAGCAAGTGTGAGTCTTCTGTGAGTCTCCGTGGCTACTAGCTGTCGTCTGATTGGGGAGATCTGGCTGGTGGGCGGGACTTAGCCAAAACCAAAATGAGGAATTTGAGGAGGAAGGGTTTAGAAGATCCTACAGAGATTGTATTTGTCCCAGTCAGATTTTTAGTGTGTCTTTGGTTTCAGTACGGCTGAGATGGTGTCAGAAGAAGAACAGATTCTCTGTCCATCCATCCATCCATCCATCACTTCTCCCTTCACTCTGCTGCTCAGATCGATTCTCCACACCTTCACCAAGACGGGAAAAGTGGGTCACATCTGCCGTCACGGTGCAGAGCCGATTTCAGAACCTCATTAACGCAGAATCGGTTTAAAGAAGCTACAGCCTCGAGCGTGTGTGTGTTTGTGTGTGTGTGTGTGTGTGTGTGGACAGATAACCAGGGCTAAAAATATTAGCTAGAGTCCCATCACATTATAATGACACAGATCAACACGCTAGTCTGGATGTCACAGGAATACTGGAATAAAAAGGGGGCGGAGCTTACTTTGAGCTTAATTTGAATATTAATCATGTGACATCACTGCTAACCTTTTTCTCCAATCCTTTGGCTCGACACAGAATTCAGATAAACATCCTGGGTTTTAATTACACACCATAATTTATGCAGAGTAATCTGCCTCTTTAAGACTTTCGCTCTCCATTTAAATTGAACGATAAGAGTTTAGCTAATGCTAGCTAGCCACAAAACATCAGATAGCTAGCATAGACAAAGAAGGTATGTTAATGTTAGCTAAACTAACTAGCTAGCAGTTTAGTTAACTAGTATTTTGTGTTAATCAGGACCTCGAGCCAAAGAGGCAAATAAGACGGCTAGCTATGATCGATCGCGTTTCTGATTGGCTAAAAAGATTTAACTTAAGCTCCACCCACTTTGACCCAAGAATGTCAGTCAGTCAACAAAATCAGCACACACACACACACACACACACAAACACACACACAAAGTCACAGCTCTCTGTATAAAGGGAGAACAATGACGCTCTGTCCTCGTCCTCTCGTGTTTGTCCACTGAAACAATCCGTCCACTTTCTCTTCCTCGTTACACTCTGCGTCTCACACACACACACACACACACACACACACTCACACACATACACACACATACACACACACACACACACACACACTCACACACACAAACACCTCCAGAAAACATCCTCCACTGCTTCAGAACACACTTCACATTTACAGTCAGTATTTATCACAAAGATTAAAAACTGTAAAGAAGGAGAGAGAAAGAGGGAATAATTAAAGATACTGAAAAAACCAACAGAAGTACAAGATGTGGATGATGATGATGATGATGAGGAGGAGGAGGAAGAGGAGGATGAAGGTGAGGATGGGAAGATTTTTAGAATGAACAGAGAAGAAGAAGAAGAAGAAGAAGAAGAAGAAGATGCTGCCTCAGGATGAGTAGAAGGTAGAGGATGGAGTGAGGAGGAGAAGAAGGAAATATTTATGTTGAGGCAAAGTGCAGAGGAGAAGAAAGAGGAGGAGGAAGAGGAGAAGAAGCACAAGAAAAATAAGAAAAATGATCAGAAATAAAATGACAAGAAGCTGCTGATAAACAACAATAAAAACAACAACAAAAAACAACAACAATAACAATAGTTTCTATATTAATAAAAAAAATCATTATTATTATTATTATTATTATTATTCTCTTGAAATTATGATGCTCTATCATCTAAATTTATCATCTAAATATTATCCTGTACAGTAGGTATGTTTATACACACACACACACACACACACACACAGATAAACAATGTGCTGAGAACAGCAGCTTTCCTTAAACACACAAATTAATTTAATTAACGGGAAATTGATTAATTACATGATTCACAGAGTGTGTATGATGAAATATCAGTGTGTGTGTGTGTGTGTGTGTGTGTGTGTGTGTGTGTGTGTGAGTGTGAGTGAAGAAACACACACACACAATCTAATATAATAAATGTGTGTGTGTAAGAGAAGTTGTCCTCACCCAGTAGCTCTCTCGGCACACTGCTCGCCTCCTCACTCATCCTCACTCCCAGATTAAATCCACACACACACACACACACACACACACACACACACACTAGACACTACACACACATACACTACACACACATACACTACATATACACAGGTCCAGAGAGAGGAGTGAGAGCGGTCATTAACACTGCTGCTGCTGCTGCTGCTGGAATAAAGCCTTAATCAGGGGCGGGGGCGCGCACACACACAGGCACGGCCGCGCGCGCCGCGGTTACGCGCTCCTTTCCTCCCGGCCACGCGCTCTCGGCTCGGTTCGGCAAGACAACACCGGTATCATCATCATCATCATCATCATCATCATCATCATCATCATCATTCCTTTCTCCCGGTGAGCTGCTGAATCTCCGTCACTGAAGCCTCCGGAGAGAGAAGGAGCCACCGGAAGCGCTTTAAACGCCCCGAGCCCAAACCCCGCCCCCTACTTCCGCTTTATTTACATATTCCCTGAATGGGGAAAACAGTGAAAACAGCGACATCTGCTGGAGAAAAGGACACACACACACACACACACACACACACACACACACACACACACACACACACACACACACACACACAGACAAACATACACACACACACACACACAGACAAACATACACACACACACACACGCACGCGCACACACACAGACAAACACACAGACACACACACACACACAGACACACACACACTCCGCACCAGTCATGCTTTTATTCATTCCTTCTTTTTTTTTTTTTATAGAGGAATTCATTAATCGAGTCAATAAACACATTCAGGAAGTTGGATAATAAAGTGTTTATTGTTAAACACGGAAAATAGAATCACACATGAACTTCAATCCTTTACAAATAATAAAAAAGCGGAGAATGAAACAGAAATGGAAATAAAGGAGAAAAAAGCAGAAGAATGAATAAAGACAGAATGATGTAGAATAGAATAGAAAGTGAAGATGAATGAATAAAAAGATATTTCAGTAGAATAATGAAGAATAGAATAGAGTGAAGTTGCAAAAAGCCTAGTGAAGTTTCCTGAATAAAAAGAGAACATAAAAAAGAACAGACTAGAATAGAGTACAGTAGAGTAGAATAGAGAAGAGTAGAATAGAATAAGTAGAATACAGTAGAATGCAGTAGAAGAGAGTAGAATAGAGTTGTATAGAATACAGTAGAATAGAATAGAGTAGAATAGAGTACAGAAGATTAGAATAGAATAGAGTAGAATAGAGTAGAATAGAGTACAGAAGATTAGAATAGAGTAGAGTAGAATAGAGTACAGAAGATTAGAATAGAGTAGAGTAGAATAGAGTAGAATAGAGTAGAATAGCTGAAGTTGATAAAGCTTAGTGATGAACAGAAACAATAAAACTGAAGATAAATGAATGAAGAATAGAATTCTGATCGCTGCTGTATGAATCTCCTCCGTAAAACACTCTCTAAACTTTAAAATTAAAATCAAAATGAGTAAATTTTATAAACCAAAGATTCACATAAATTAAACAATAAAATAATATAAAATGATAAAACTATAATTCTTTATAAGCATCATGAACAAAAAACTGTTAAAAATAAAAATTATAAATATGATTAATATTTAACTTTCCGTGGTTTAAAAACTCAACAAAACAAAAAAAGACCAAAACATGCAAATGAACCATTAAATACAGAATTCATTACAGAAATTTTACAGTTAATTAAAGATACAGGAAAATATTCACACTACAGAATTCAATAACTTATAAAAATATAAATAAATAAATAAATAAATAAATAAATACTAGCTGAGCATAAAAGCTGAGTTTAGAGTTACAGAATGCCGTTTTTAACCACTAGAGGGCAGCAAACACTCACATTTAACAGCCTGTGGCGCAGTAAAAGTGTGCAGGAGCTCACAAAAAAAAAGCGAAAGTGAATAAAAATGCAACGTTTCTACTCCAAATATTCCCTAAATTATTGAGTAATAATGAAATTGAGCTCAGCAGGTCTCTGTTTGGGGCTTTGAGGTTTATATTTCTGTCTGGAAGGAATTTATTCCCACAAATAAGCGGTTTATAAAACTTTAGAGTGTCCGTGATCGTTTGTTGAAAATATTCAGTTTGTTTACGGTTCGTTTGTTTTTATCAGGAGCTGAGAAAGCAAACAGGAGTGAGGAGTTTATTCTTCTAATTTATTCTTCTAATTCCGCTAACACTCTCAGAAAATACGGAACAGGAAGATAGATTAGCGTGGGATTAGCGTTTGTAAGTGGATAGATTAGCGTGTGATTAGTGTGTGTAGGTTGTTATCTTAGTGTGTGATTAGCGTGTGTAAATTGGTAGATTAGCATGTGTAAGTTGATAGACTACTGTGTGATTAACGTGTGTAGGTTGCTAGATTAGCGTGTGATTAGCGTGTTTAGGTTGATAGATTAGCATGTGTAAGTTGATAGACTAGCGTGTGATTAGCGTGTTTAGGTTGATAGATTAGTTTGTGATTAGTGTGTGTAGGTTGATAGATTAGCGTGTGTAAGTTGAAAGTTGAGTGTGTGATTAGTGTGTGTAGGTTGTTAGCTTAGCATGTGATTAGCGTGTGTAGGTGTAGTTTATTACATTAGCCATTTGGAAGCGAAAAGTTTGAGTTAATTGTTAGAGAAAACTCCACTGAAGCTTCTTTGAGTCCTCGGTCCTGCTTCAGCCTGTGCGCTGGAGTCCGCCATCTTTCAGGGCGTCGCTTCTCTTAAAATGCACTCGGAGGAATCAGGGGAAGCTCCTTCACTCCAGACATACAGGACAGAACTCTCTAGAACGTTCTTTTTAAAGACAAATATGAAAACCAACAAAAACATTAACAATACATTTAAAAAAGCGACAAAAACGGCATTACGGATACAAATACAATTACAGACAACAATCTAGAACTTTCCTGTTTGGACACGACGACCTCATAATCTTTCTTCTGGAAAACCTTTACAGAGTGACAGTTTGGCCATGAGACAGGCCATGAGACAGGCCATGAGACAGGCCATGAGACAGGCCATGAGACAGGCCTGGCCTGGACTGGAGTGGAGTGGACTGGAGTGGACTGGACTGGACTGGAGTGGACTGGACTGGACCGGACTGGGCCGGACTGGGCTGGACTAGAGTGGACTGGAGTGGGCTGTGCTGGACTGGACTGGAGTGGGCTGGACTGGACTGGAGTGGATTGGACTGGAGTGGGCTGTGCTGGACTGGACTGGAGTGGGCTGGACTGGACTGGAGTGGAGTGGACTGGAGTGGGCTGTGCTGGACTGGACTGGAGTGGGCTGGACTGGACTGGAGTGGATTGGACTGGAGTGGGCTGTGCTGGACTGGACTGGATTGGACTGGAGTGGGCTGGACTGGACTGGACTGGAGTGGGCTGTGCTGGACTGGACTGGAGTGGGCTGTGCTGGACTGGACTGGAGTGGGCTGTGCTGGACTGGACTGGAGTGGGCTGGACTGGACTGGAGTGGATTGGACTGGAGTGGGCTGTGCTGGACTGGACTAGAGTGGACTGGAGTGGTCTGGACTGGACTGTCTCTGCTGATTCATCCAGAACTTTAGAGAAATAGATTTAATAAATAAAAAGCTGTGAGACGTCAGAGCAAAGCTTTAAGGAATTTATTTGACCCGAGTGAGAGCAGGTCAACACCCCGCAGCCGTCTGAACTCATTTCATATTTCATACGTTGTCTAAGAGCAGTGCCAGGCGTCACAAAGCAAAGCATTCACATTAGTATGATGGAGCAGCTCGGAGTCCCGAGTGCCAAAAACACGCGTGTTTGTCCTCGCTCATGTCATTTCCTCTGGTGAATTGGTGTGTGTCAGAGAGGTGTGTTGGTAGGACCCAAGCCAGCGTGTGTGGCCAGTCGGAATGTTTAACTTTTGTTCATCTTTAATGAAATTTTTGGATGGAAGATCTGATGGAGATGATATTTCTAAAAAATGTGTAAGGTCTCAAGGTCACGCTTGTGCTTTAAAAAAAAAAAAAAAAACACCTGATAATTTCCAAAACATTTCCCGTATGACTGCTTGGCACAAAGGTGTAGCAGAAGAATGCAATTATAACGAGACAAAAACACTAAAATTCATAATTAATGTACACAAGAGGCCAATGTTCTTTCTAAGAGATTAGAGAAGAAAACATCAGCGTCATGTTTATCGTCCACATGGCAGGACATCCAGGAAGAATTCCTGAGAAGGATTAAATAAATTCATCACTTTCATCTGCTAACATGCTTTTAATGCCAAATATTATAAATCTGTGAGAAAAAAGGTACTGTCACCACTGAAGTGCAAAACAGTTCGTTTTAATGATTTGAATCATTTAAGTCAGCACATTAAAATGATTCAAAAAATGATTCAAATTATGTAATTACACATTAAAATTATTTGAATCACTTAATTTGGCACACTAAAATGATTCAAATCACTTAATTCGGCACACTGAAATGATTCAAATCGTGTAATTTGGCACACTGAAATGATTTGAATCACGTAATTCATGTGTTTATTTACTTTTAGTTTAAGTTCCTGGTTTTGACCTCGTGCCTGTTTATCAGTGATTGTGGATGATCCCTTTTTTTATGATGCCTGCCTGTTTTTCGATCTCTACTACGGAATACGATTGACATTTGTCTCCAAAACAAGTTAGTTCCTTTTCTCGCTTGTGTTATAGCAGCTATAAACAGTTGTTCCTTCACCCTCTCCCTCAAACTCCTCTGTCCTGAAGATATCAGAAAACTTAAAGTTACAGCTTTACCTCTGACTGTTACAAAGCGCTGACACTTGAGACTCCTTCCATAAATGTTAAATAAATGTCTGCTGTTACCATGGAAACGATAACGCATTGGAACCAGCTTGTTAATATAAACCTGCACTACTGTCAGAGCTTCTGTTACAGGAAATGAATCAACACCTTCTGACCAGACTTTATATATATTTCACATTTTGTCTCCGATTTGGACTCTTCCATGTCTCTCTGATGAATGATGACTCTCTCACTATCGATTGTCCCGGAGCTCTGAGGACACTGAAGCTCCTGTTCTACACAGAGAGACGTTTATGGACAGATAGTGAAAAGAGAAGTCACTTGTGAAAACATGCGTCATTGTTTGTTCAGGCCCCGGGTCTGAGATGCCTGGAACTTTCCAGGCATTGTGAATGAAGAAAAAAATAAATAAGTGTCCCCGTAGCAGAGGGCAGCGAGGTGAATCACACTGTCTGACAGGGCAGAAGCGTCTCGTCTCGTCAGTCTGCTGCGACTCGGCTTCTTGGCGAGGGCTCTTGGCTTCGGCCCTGCTCACCAGCTTCCTGGGGAAATTCCTCCCACGAAAAAAGAACGACTTTCACTTGTTCCTGCGTTTTTCTTTTTCTGAAAGCAGCCTTGGGCCTGACACCAGGGCCGCTCTGGAAACACTTTCTATTCCAGAGAGTAATAAAAGAGTTTGGTGGAGACGTTTGGTGGAGTTCCCCCTCCCGTAAACTAACTAACAGACTGGTGTTAGTGGCTTTCGGAGGATGAGCTGAGGAGCTGAATAATGGAACGAGGGAGACTGAGGAGGCTGAAAAACTGAAATAACGTCCGTGTAATTTCCCGTAATTGTATGTATAACGTCCTGTTTAAATAACCATCTCTTTTTTTTGTGGTCGACGTGCTGCTTAAACAGATGGACAATGACAGACCAAGATTGAGCGTCCCCTATTCCTGTCCCCTATTCCATAACCCTCGCGGAACCCGTGGGACTCGTTCTGTTTGGATCCTCCAACAGCGAGCATGCAAACTAAAAGCTAGCTACAGTCTGAAGGGTACAATGTTCTTCCGTTGAGGAGATTAGATACTGCATGTACATCTTCTTCACTAAACCTGTAGATTCAAAGGTCTGAGTGGTCATGTACGCTAGCTGATCAAATTAATCCTAGCATCAATAAACTTTCTATTAAATCCACATTCATAAATCAAACATAACTATGCTTATAATTCTTTATAAATCAGTAATGATGAATTGTAAGCATTTTTGTGAAAAACCTAAATCTAAAAGTGTAATAAATAATTCCTCAATGATGACATTCATTAGGATGCTATGTACTGTACTGCACACCATTTATATCTAATAATAACCTGTGAATAATTATAAAGCTACTCTAATATTTACTAAGAGTTTATAACATTTATTAACATTTATAACATAAAATCATGCAGATACAGGTGAAGAGCTTCAGTTAATGCTCGAGTGTGACGTGACTGTGGCGTGGTTGCTGGTGAAAGTTTGTGTATTTCAGAAACTGCTGATCTCGAACTGACAGGAAAGCTACGGTAACTCAAATAACCACTCTTTATAACCGTGGTGAGCAGAAAAGCATCTCAATACGTCGAACCTTGAGGTTGGTGAGCTACAACAGCAGAAGGTTCCTCTCCTGTCACCTAGGAACAGGAACCTGAGGCTACAGTGGACACGGAAACTGGTCAGATGAAGATTGGATGATGTTTGTGTGTGAAAATCCCAGTTCAGTGAGACCTGGGTGCTCAATAATTTATTAATTAATTACACAGGAGAGTAATTGTTAGCTTTTATTACTACACAGTGTGTCTTGGCCAGTACTCAGTTCAGAAAAAAAAGAGAGAGAAGAGTTTCATCGAGAACATTCCTTTTCTTCTTCTTGTGCCAAAATCATTTCACGTCAAAGAGAACCGATGTATTACACAGAACAGAACAATAACCCCAGGTTCTGTGTAATTAATCACCCTGTAGAAGCTGTTTCAAAGGGGAACAAGTGTGTATTTTGGATGAGAATTTTAAGAAGAAAAGATGGATAAAGACAACATGACCAGCACCTACAGTATATAACATAACATTTATTCCTTAAATCTTTTTACTAGTTGTATATGTTTAGACACACAGACACCTTCTCCTCTATCCTCGTCACCATGTCCTGGACTTTGTCAGCAGTGTTTCGGAGACCTGATCTCTGAAGCATCTTCGGTAAAGCCTTCAGCTGGTGAGTGGGAGCTTTTTCAATCCACTCAGCGATGTACTGAAGCAGCGGCGCTCTCGTGTTGAGGGATAGTAGCCAAGGTCTGCAGTCCTTACAGAGTAAATGGACAAATCTCTTCAGTTTGCTCAGTTTCGGTGGGAGAAAAATCCTGTTCTGGTTGGTGAAAAATCCCGGCAGGACGTCTCGGAGCATGTTTAATCCCCTTGAGTCTGAATGAGAGGACATACAGACACATACACAATGAAATCTACACTTGTAATGTTAAGTTAACCTTTACATCCTGAAAAACACACCTGCAATGGTAAGATTATCACACGATGTGCAGATGCTGTCATGCCACGTCCTGCCCGGATGAATGACATAAAGTGTCCCGCAGTCTGTGTGTTTTATACACTGGCTGCTGGAGGACGTCTCTGCTGAAAACGTACCACTGGGACACCTTTTGCATTCTGTGTTCCTCTGGGTGTTACCTGTGGAAAACATGTTTTAAAACAAACTGTGTGACTATGATCATGTATAAATATAATATACACTTCCTAAAGTTTTTCATTGTCTTCAACATTTTTGATAAAGCCTTTGGTTCAGTTTAATAACGGAAGTCACGTACTGTCATGTCCACCATGGGCAATTCCCCCCCAGACCACCAGAGGGCACCCCCACTCACATAGTTTTGAAATTCTTCTTTTGTCAACTGCCCCACTTGCTTCCTTGTTTGTGCTCACCTGTTTTGTGTTTCCCAGTCAGTCGCCCCATTTGAGTTCCGTGTTTTCCCTCTTTAGCGGTAGAGCATTGTGTGTATATAGGTTGTTTTGTTGCTGTTATGTGTTTGTTGCTACTTGCATCATGAATAGCTTTAGTTTTCCTGTTCAGTTTTCTTGCCTTGCCTTGTTTGAGTCTAGTCTTGTTCTAGTTTTTTGAGTTTTTGAGACAGAATGCGCCAACTAAATTTGGAAGCAGCAGACAGACTTGCAGACATGCAGCTCCCCGAGATCAGAGCCCTTCTGGACTACCTTCATGGCTGGGCCCGATGCCACGCGCCCCCTTGGGGAATTTTTTGTGGAGGGGCTCCTGACCTAGCTGGAGCCGTCTCCCACCCTCCCTGCCTGGCTGGGGACTTCACCCTGCCTCCCTGCCTGGCTGGGGACTTCACCCTGCCTCCCTGCCCAGCTGGGGACTTCACCCCACCTCCCTGATCAGCTGGGGACGTCGCCCCACCTCCCTGATCAGCTGGGGACGTCGCCCCACCTCCATGCTTGGCTGGGGATATCTCCTTGCCTCCCTGCTCTGCTGGGGATGTTGAACCGCCTCCCTGCCTGGATGATCACTTCACCCGCCCCACCCTGCCCAACTAAGGATGTCACTCTGCCTCCCTGCTCAGCTGAGGACGTTGCTCCACCTCCTTGCTTTGCCATTGTTGTCGCTCCCCCCTTTGGCGTCGCTGTGGTCGTTGCAAACATTTTACAAGATAGACCATGCACAAAAGCAAAGCTTCCAAGGTCCAAAAGTTACGTCAATAATTACATAGAGAAAGTTCCTCGTATTCAGAGTCGGATTATGCAGCTGCAGAGACGTGTAACTGAGACAGACTCTGCCCCCAAGTGTGGTTTAATATTTACACATATTAACAGTGCGTATGTACATACAGTATATAATGATGTGTTTATAAAGATTTTGCCATCAGAAGGAGGTTGTGTTTTTTTATTTGTCTCTGTTTCTGATTACCGATTATTTTGGCGCCCATTCCAGGAGGACACTGTGTGTGTTCGATGCAGAAGTCATCTTGCCAGTAGTATCCTTCTTTACACTCACACACTCTGTTGTGTGTGGCCGAGCACTGCTCTTTAACTATTCGATTTCCCTCGCAGATGTTGGAGCAGTACAGGCACATAGGCAGAAAGTTCCAGAACTGTGTGAAATGTTCCTCGGGACATGGCAGACACACAGTGTCGAGGGTGTGAGTGCACGGAGAGGACACGTAAGTCCCAGGAGGGCAAAGTGCGCAGAACAATGTGTCGCCCGTATCAGGGTCTTCGTACTCGAAGGTGTGACCGTTGATGGCGGCGTCGGTGGACACCAGGAGCAGAAACATGGCCACCGGGGGCAACTGGGAAATATGATGAGAAAGCAGAAAGCAGTTAGTTTGCAAAAAAAGTGTTTGTATCCTACATTATGCTGTCATGTTTAAATCATGTTTATTTCTATTACACACCACTTTAAGCAATGCTTTGTGAAAGGAATCGATTTTTAAAAAATTAATAAATGAACACAAATAAGACTAGCCATTCATTTAGGACAAAAATAATAGCGCCCTATAAAAGGAGGAGGAGTTATTGTGTGGCTACAGTAGCCGATGCACTGCAGTGGCTGAGCTGCATTACTGGAAGATTTAGCGCATGCCGTGCTTAGGAGGTGCTCTTTCACTGTGTAGTCGCCATTTTGTCTTTTCATCTCTCTCTGAGCTAATGAATGATGTGGGCGTGGCTAAATATAAAATCATGCAGCTGATTTGGTGTTTATCACCATACGTTCATGTGTGTGAAGAAAATCAGAAACTTTGGTAAATCTGGCAGGAATTATTTTTGTTGGTTTGTCGGAAAATAAACATTCACGCACAACTTTACTAAACGATTGATAAATGAGGCTGTTGTTTCTGTACATCAGCACAGCAGTCTGAATAACTGCTAAATAATATTAGTACTCCACATGCACAAATTACCCTGTGTTCACACTGCCAGTGATTTTTCTCCTTGTGCACTGGTCATATACAGTCAGGTTCATAAGTATTTGGACAATGACACAATTTTTGTAATTTTGCCTCTGTACACCACCACAATGGATTGGAAATGAAGCAATCAAGATGTGATTGAAGTGTAGACTTTCAGCTTTAATTCAAGGGGTTTAACGAAAATATTGCATTAACCGTTTAGGAATTACAGCCATTTTTTACAGAGTTCCTCCATTTTCACAGGCTCAAAAATGATTGGACAACTGACTGATAAGCAGTGTCATGGCCAGGTGTGGCCTGTTTCCTCATTATTTAACTACAAATTAAGGAGATAAAAGGTCTGGAGTTGATTCCAAGTGTTGAATTTGCATTTGGTAGCTGTTCATGGGAACTCTCAATATGTGGTCCAAAGAGGTGTCAAGTGAAGGAGGTTATCATTAGGCTGAAAAAACAAAACAGACCTATCAGAGAGATAGCAGAAACTTTAGGAGTGGCCAAATCAACAATTTGGTACATTCTTAAAAAAAGGAATGCACTGGTGACCTCAGCAACACCAAAAGGCCTGGGAGACCACAGAAAACAACTAAAGTGGATGATTGCAGAATTCTTTCCTTGTTGGTGGTTGTATGTCAAAGTCTACTCAAGATGCAAACCACTGGTAACTCTCAAGGACAGAAAGGCCAGATTAGACTTTGCAAAAAAACAGTCAAATCCTGCAAAACTGATAGGACGGCACTTCACAGTAGAGATGGATAATGACCCAAAACGTACTGCAAGAGCAATCCAAGAAATGGAATGTTCTTAAATGGCCGAGTCAGTCACCTGACCTCAACCCAACTGAGCTGCTTTTCACTTACTGAAGACAAATCTGAAGGCAGAAAAACCCACAAACAAGCAGCAAATGAAGGTGGCTGCAGTAAAGCATCTCCAAGGAAAACTCAGCATTTGGAGATGTCCATGGGGTCCAGACTTCAGGCAGTCATTGACTGCAAAGGATTTGCATCCAAATATTAAAAATAATCCTTTTATTTATGTTTGTTAGTTTGTCCAATTACTTTTGAGCCTGTGAAAATGGAGGGACGCTGTAAAAATGGCTGTATTTCCTAAACGATTAATGCAATATTTTTTTTAAACCCCTTGAATTAAAGCTGAAAGTCTCCACTTCAGTCACATCTTGATTGCTTCATTTCCAATCCATTGTGGTGGTGTACAGAGGCAAAATTACCAAAATTGCATAACTCTCCAAATACTTATGGACCTGACTGTAGCATTGCTCCTCACTCCCATTAGTAATTAACAAATAACTTCACATCTCAAATTAAATTTCACTCAACATTGCCATGTCGCTAGCCCCGCCCACTTTATCAACAGCTCTCATTAAGAATGAATGCCTTCCAGTCGCTTTGTCATGTCGCATTGCTGCCAGTGTGAACGCAGGGGAACACTGAGTATTTAATTGATGATGTCATAACATGACCTGTTTTTTAATTGGCCAGTGAGATTTTAAACCCACGCAAAATCAGTGTGGTTTGAAAAAATGAGGAATGTGACAGAATGACATTTTTTGTGTTTTTTTTGTAAACATGTCATTTATGCAGCTTTAGCTCTTACAGGACTGATTTAACACCTTCAACATTAAAATAATACATAAAATATTTTACAGTGTTAAAATAAACTCTTACAGAGATATCTGTACACTACCTCACACAACATATTTAATAAAAGCACATTTACTGTATCTAATATTTCTCATTATTAGATTTGTATAAAATAAACATTTGATTTCTACTGATCCCCAGCTTGAAATTGTCCTGTTCTATGGATTTATTAAGATTTATTTATAGAATGAAGGAAAATGATCTGTCAACACAGCAACATAATTCACTACAATTAGTAAAAAAAACCAAAAACAACAACAAAAAAATGTCTAGGCTTAATAATCTCATAATGAGAAATCTATAACAAATTGTCCTTTATTCAGGATCATTTCACTTAATAAGAATAATTCATCACAATATTTCTGTCTCTGTACAGTGAGACCTGATATTTTACTTACGAGAATAAGCACCATGTCGTGTTCAGACGGTTTGATTGTTTGAAGGAAATAAAGATTAAAGGAACTCACCATGTTTCCTGTGTGTACAGCCAGAGGGAAATAACGGCAAGAATTCACCACTTTCTAATTTTACCACACAGCCTAGAGGCAGGGAGGGGGACGGCCTACTGAGGCCACGCCCACATTTTAGTAATAATTACCATGACTCAACAATTGTTCATTTATTACCTCATCTTACCTCACAGTGTATTCCAGTGATGTATATCAGACTGATCCAAATCACAGACCCACTGTACTCAAACAATATACGCACACTGTACTCACACTGTACTCACACTGTACTCACACAATATACTCACACTGTACTCACACTGTACTCACACAATATACTCACACTGTACTCACACTGTACTCACACTGTACTCACACAATATACTCACACTGTACTCACACTGTACTCACACAATATACTCACACTGTACTCACATTGTACTCACACAATATACTCACACTGTACTCACACTAGGGGTGTCGCAATATACCGGTATTGACGATAACCGTGATATTCAAAGCATGAAATATCGACATCATGTTAATTTAGGGTGTGACGATATACCGGTATTGGCAATAACCACAATTTGCCATAGATTGAGAAGGTAAGAAGTGAAAATGCATGTGCCCTGTTTATCTGTATCCTTTTGTTCGTTGCATGGGTAAAAAAGAAAAACTAAATAAAGTAAAAAATAATTTGACTGATAAAGTTTTTTCCCCAAAGGTTTCTATAGATATCGCGATATATCGATATCGTGAATTCTTTTGGCCACAATAACCGTGGTGTGAAAAATCTAATATCATGACAGCCCTAACTCACACTATACTCACACTGTACTCACACTGTATTCACACTATACTCACATAACCTTCACACAACCCTCACACTATTCTCACACTGTACTCACACTGTATTCACACTATACTCACACTGTACTCACTCTATACTCACATAACCTTCACACAACCCTCACACTATTCTCACACTGTACTCACACTGTATTCACACTATACTCACACTATACTCACACTATTCTCACACTGTATTCACACTGTATTCACACTGTACTCACTCTATACTCACACTGTACTCACTCTATACTCACACTGTACTCACTCTATACTCACACTGTACTCACTCTATACTCACATAACCTTCACACAACCCTCACACTATACTCTCACAACCTTCACACTATACTTACGCTGTACTCACACTCTACTCACACAACCTTCACACTATACTCACACTATACTCACACTATACTCACATAACCTTCACACAACCCTCACACTATTCTCACACTGTATTCACACTGTATTCACACTGTACTCACACTATACTCACATAACCTTCACACAACCTTCACACTATACTTACACTATACTCACACGACCTTCACACTATACTCACACTATACTCACACTATACTCACATAACCTTCACACTATACTCACGCTGTACTCACACTATACTCACACAACCTTCACACTATATTCACACTATACTCACACAACCTTCACACTATACTCACACTGTATTCACACTGTACTCACACTATACTCACATAACCTTCACACAACCTTCACACTATACTTACACTATACTCACACTATACTCACACTATACTCACACTGTACTCTCACAGAGCTGTGGAAGGCATATGTTTGATGTAGATCTTCTAAAAGGGTTGAGACGTTGAAAGGACACACTAACGTATCAGAGATCTCTACTCCACACTAAACGTCTTCAGAATTCCAAGTCTCTGTTCTGGGCTGTGGTGGGAATAAAGGGATGCACGAAGGATGGATTTTGTGGTTTGTGAGTCATTTTCATGGTGATCTGGACCATCGTTGTTCTGCTGGAACAAGACTTTTTATTTCCCAAGCAGAACGAATCATGTTTTTGCTTTTTCCTGGAAATCGTGAAATTGATGATGCGTGATATCTTCATCAGGAGGTTTGGACATGAAAACACATGTCATCTCTTCCCAATCACAGTCTCAGTAACAAACGGTTAAAGCTGAGTGGGCGGGGTTTTCTAATAACTCTATGAAATTTAATAAAATGGCTCATTATTTAGATTTTCTACTTCTTTTTTAAATCTGAGATTGGACTGTTGCATTACACTTTGTGTAAGCTTTTTATTTTTTCACTAAACCTTTTGGTGGTGTTGGTTCTTGTATATATTATATTTCTGATCCAGTGAGAAGTCCATGACATTTATTACCTCTGAGTGCTTACAGTTTGTGGCTTGGGTTCTAGGAAGTTTCTCAGATTGCTTGCTGTCATCAGGTTTTTAGAAGTTTGTTGATCTGAAGATGTGATGGGAAATTGGAACTAATGAATGGGCGTTTGAGAGTTCAACTGAAAGCTAACCTATTAAAAAAACAATAAATCAATATCAAATGGGTACAATACTTCTGTTTTAGGTAATTAATAAGAATTTGATCTACACTATGTGACCAAAAGTATGTGCACCCCTGACCATGGCACCCATATGTGCGTGTTGAACATCCCATTCCAGATTTATTCCCTGTGTGTTTGCTGTTATAATGAGCTCCACTCTTCTGGGAAGCTTGCCGCTAGATGTTGGAGCGTGGCTGTGGGGATTTGTGTTAATTCAGCTACAAGAGCATTAGTGAGGTCAGGCGCTGATGTTGGGATGTCGAGGAGGTCTGGGGTGCAGTCGGTGTTCCAGTTCATCCCAAAGGTGTTCAGTGGGGTTGAGGTCAGGGCTCTGTGCAGGACACTCGAGTTCTTCCACTCCAACCTTCACACACCATGTCTTCATGGAGCTCGCTTTGTGCACAGGGGCAT
>CM040454.1:447121-465469 GCA_022758105.1 Pangasianodon gigas | reverse complement strand
ATTTTGTGAAAACAGTTTGGGGAAGAAGATGGTCGGGGGTGCACATACTTTTGCCTATATAGTGTATATTTGCTCAAATATTTACCTCATTTCAAGGAAACATTTATGTATTTAAATATTACAAATAAGTAATTTATCTTCTGTTACAATCTCTGATTTATGTATCACTATCCATCATCTCAAGTTTTTTTAAAGTTGAATCAAGACGTCAGTGTGATTTGAGAAGCAAATAGCTGTGGTTGTACCGCAGACAGCTTCCTTTTTCCAATCCATTTTTAGCTCTAAACTTCTACGTCACACTTGGACCACTGACGGTTATCCACAAAGTAGCTGATAGGAGAGATTCGGACGTGAGCATTCTCACATCCACACACACACACACCCAGACACACACATCCCCTGAGAGATAACACGCATGTAAAGGTCATCTTTACTTCCCAGTGATAAAAGTGGAACAAAGAGGTTTTTATAATGAAGGGAATAAACTTCCTTAGAGACAGTCCAGTGCATCAGAGCACATCATATTAGAGGAAATGAATAAAAGGTCTGAATAAAGGTCAGCTTTTTTTCTTTTCTTTTTTTAAAGATCACACATAATGGAATGGATGCAATGGCATCTCTGAGTTTCAGTCACTTGATGTAGAAGTTCTCTTTTCATGACCTGAGAGGTCATCAGATCTTACCTAAAGCGGAATTAGAGCACCTTTTACACTAACCATAAAAACCGTGAAATTATATACAGCTGCTAAGCAATATTGCTAGTTGATAGGCCTGTACCTATAGTACTACAGTAGGTGCTAGCCCTTGAGCAAACTTGCTATGATGCATCTTCTTAACCAAGAGTTAAAAAAACACATCTAGCAACAAATTGTCTGTTTGGAGAGGATGCTTTGATTCCCGACACAAGGCTTTCTTCTGCAAGCCTTATTTCATGGTAAATATGACACACCAGAAGTGCTGCTGCGATGAATTAGTGTCAATTCAGTGTATCACCAGCAGCATGAACCAAAACTTGGATCCAAATCTTAAAAATTTTTGTTGAGCAGCAGTGGACAAGTTCCTGAGAAAGCTGAGTTTGTTTAGACAAGTCCTTCTCTTCAGGGCTTTCTGAACAAAGTGAACACAGTGAGACACAACAAAGAACTTTTCTCCCTTGCGCAAGGTCCTGACCCCTGAAACCAAGTCTTACAACGTAATTGCAAGGTGGACAAATGATACAACGTGAGCAATGATGGGTTCTACCTTGCTCAGAGTCCTTTGTTTGTTTGGAGAAGCCCTTTTTCGTGTCCGGTCCAGGTCCGAGCACAAACAAAACGCAGGCCAGGAGCAGCTGTGTGGACAGAGCTGGGGAGATATTTACCTGAGTGTATTATCATGTCGGCTCGAGAGAATATACTTGACCACTTAGACCTGTGATTATCCAAGGTTTGTCTCATCACTGGAATTATAGTGGGGAAAACCGTTTACAGCATACAGGACACACGGGGAGGAGACGTCCAGTAAAGCCGGCACTGGGAAGACGGAAGCAGACGGCGTGCACCAGACGTCCTGCAGAGCTTTGAAGGTGTGGGAAGATCTCTTTAGGATATTATCTACAGGATGTAATTCAAAATAAGTTCAAAAGGATTTGAATTGTATGGCTTATGCTACAAGTCGCAGCCTGTTTAGCCATCTTCTTAATCTTTTCTCTCACGATCACAGTCTTCCTGACATGTTCACGCCTGAAAAAAAAGAATGATGAAGCCTGGGCTCTGCTCATTGCTACTTCATGAAACAGAAAGTGTTATGGTGAGTCACGCTGAGTCGTCTCACTGCTTACTTACTCTGACTAGTGGAAGTGATGCTTTTGTCCCCATCCTGAAAAACCAGGTTCCTCTTTTGGAATAAATGTTTGATATTACACGAGGTTTCAGGTCAGCAGATCAGATTTACAAGCATATGACAAAAAAACGCCCTGTTTAAACCATCATGTTCCGCTTTTTCATTTAATTTCACACGGGGACACTTTCAGCCATATTAGGAGAGTTTCGGTGACCTTCTTCTTTCATGTGACCTTCAGAAAATGATGTAGGGAGGAACAGCGTTAACAAAAAGCCTTCATTCATACAAAACTCTATATATAGGCACGTATTTACATTTGGTTTATACAGTAAATACAGCAAAGGTGAAGAGAAGGCGAGGAGAAATATGAGGGAGTTTCCCGGCTGTAACGATGAAAAATGAGAGGATTTCGCTCCATGACAGCGTCAGCCGCAGGCAACCAACATCACAGCAACGACAAGCCCATAAATATTCAATACGCGGCAAAACGTGCAGCATGAAAACATGACACGGCTTTGGAAACACAACACTATATTTAAGTCAGGCTGTAGGAATAGTGGCACTCGTATATGATTATTTTAAATTCAAACAACCACACTTTAAAAACTGGTAATGCAAAGTAAAAACAATTTATGTAAAAACAAAAGCCACAAATATTTTTAAAAAAGTAAAAAAATGACATCTTGCATGTAAAATACATAAATGTAGCTTCAAGAGTCCAGTTTTTCTGACAAATATTGATAAATAGAAACATTTGAAGCAAATTTGGATAACACACAAACCTGAACACACAAGATTACAATTAAATAAAACGTAATTGCACTCCATTTTTACTGTACATTCATAACCGACATTCCTTATTTTTTTTACAGCTTCAGTAAAAGCAGTCCAACAACAGAATAGGAAAAAAAAACAGGCCACAAAAATATTTTCTTCTCTCGTCTCGTGTAGTGTAGCGAAAACTCCCAAACCCGATTCCACCCCGCGCCGTCATCGCAGTTTCTGCCCAAAGATTATGTACAACTCAATTAAATAAGTCTTCTCTTCGTCTGTCCTTCGTGTGACCTTCAGGCCCGGCCTTGTGTCGTGCCACCTCCAGGTTTCAGTCATTATACGGTTTGGTTTTGAAGCACGAGGCGTCTCGGAGCGCGCCGGTGAGGATCTTTTCGTACGGTCGGTGTGTGGAGGCGGTAATGACACGGCTGATGCGCTTGATTGCACGCAGCAGCGTCTTCGGGCCGTTCCGAGAGCGTAGCTGCCGCACGCTGTGATTCAGAGCTTTGGCCAGGTCCCGGCCGGCGTTCTGGCTCTTCCACAGGTGCAGTAACTGTGCCACGTGGCGGTGCGTGGGGCAGGACAGCGCCAGCGCCCGTACTGCCTCCTCGCTCACCTTCTCACCGGGCAGACTGTCCATCAGCACCAGCAGGTCCTCCAGCGTCACGTTCTTCAGACCAGCACACCGAGACACCTTCCTCTCACAGTGGTTCAAACCTGCAGGAGAAGAAAACATCTCGGTTAAGTAACAAATAAACACTGAGTGACGGGGTGGTGTGACGAGAATCACGACTCCATGTGTTTTATTCCTCTTACACCACAGAAATTTACCAAGGATTACAATTTTTTATTTATTAAAGAACGCCATATCGTACTTTTTATCCATTTGGAATGTCTGCAAAAAGAGTTAGTTCTTGTTGTCGCTTATGCTATAGCAGCTGTAAACAGTCGTTCCCTCACCAGCCTCTCTTTATCTTCTCTCTCTTGAAGTTAATAAGACAAAAAAACGCAACAAACTGAGAAACCGCAAAGAAGCGTAAACTCCTCTGTCCTGAAGATGTTGGAAAACTTAAAGTTACAGCTTTACCTCTGACTGTTACAAAGCGCTGACACTGGAGACTCCTTCCATACATGTTACATAAACATTACCTTACTTTAAGAAAACTTTGCCATATCAACGATTACAGATTTTTTTTTTTTTTACAGTAAATTAATCAACCAGTCAGAATCCAGATCTGCATGTAGAGCTTATTCACACGCATGTGTTACCTCAGCTTTTCTACGTTATGTTTTTATTAGCTTCCTTGGTTCCAGCTCCTACTCATTTACAGGTTTTGTGGGGTTTAACACACCTGTTTGGATTTGGGAATGACCTTGAATGACCTTGAGTGAAGCTACTCAGTGTTAAATATCCATCTGTGTCTGCGACTCAAGTCCATCCCCATTACAATCCTCTTACTCAAAATTTCAACTCAACAAATTTTTGGTTGCGTTGTTGTGAAAGGAAGCAACAGTTCCTACGGTCGAAAAAGATTTTTCATTCCGGACTTGAGAAAAATGATCTCTCCAAACAAATCCAGAAAACCACAAACTTTATCTTCTATTGCAAACATTCATATTTTTTATTTCTAATATTCCACTTCTTTCATTTTTAATTAGGAATACGAGCGGTTTAATTTTTCTGGGACTCTCTGGTCATTACCACATCCTTCCTAAAGTCAAGTTTCAGATCCAGGATGAAGAATCGATTTCATCATTTACACGCTCTCCACCCATGTGAATCAGGAATTTACTCAACTCAGAAGATACTGGAATGCCTTACTTGCAATTTCTGCATCTGCGTTTCTCAGGGTTGGTCCTGAGGTCAGCTGGTGTTAAAGGGTACTCCGGGACCAACACTGAGACACACTCGTGCACTTGGCCAGGTTACAAAATGTGGTTTTGACTCAGATCACACTAATCCTCGCTCAAGTACGTTCCAAAAAAATGTCCTCTCCAGGTTAAAGGGGATATCTGTCACTGATAAATCATTCACTTTCCACTTTAACTGCTAATCCTTTCACAAACACATCATTCATTGGCTTATGGAAAAAACGCTTCTTTGGTGGATCACCATCCCAGAAACCTTTGTGGGTTTAATTGAAGACGCAGGAACATGGAGGTTACTGCTGAGCAACCTCCATCTAGAAACCTTCAAAAGTTAAATCAAGCTGCAACAAACCATGTGAGTGCAAATCAAAATGTTTGCAAAAGCACATTGTCTTCGTCTTCCTGGCAAAGTTTTCAAAATGTCCCCATTTCGGAAAAACCCATGAGAAGCAGTCTGACCTTGTATGATGCTGTAGAGCTTCCCCTGGTCTTTGTTCTGCTCTCTCCAAAGCCGCAGGAGATACAGGGCCTGCTGCTCGGGGCTGCACTTCTTCTTCAGCGGCTCCACGCTCTTCTTGTCCACTTTACGGCCAGGAAGGCTCTCCAACAGAAGATCTACAGAGGCAAGAGGAGGAGATAACAGGAACTGGAACATGGCCTCCTCACACAGGGTGATGTCTACACGCCGAGAGAGAGAGAGAGAACGTCATGAACATGATGAACACCATCAACATCAATGCATGATGGTAGATATTAACATTTCCAAATCCTACAGAAGAAAATCTGATTAGACGGATAAAAGTCAAGTATGATTACTTCTACATGCAACTCAGACAGTGTCGGGAATTCCCAACAGAATTCCCAACCCAGTCCAGCATGTTCAAATGAAAACCAGCTGTTCCTGAACACACTCCATGTCACACAGAAAAGAAGATTTTTATTGACTACGCCTGTAAACACTCCATCAATACCTCAAATTAAAGTCGACACATGACTTTTTGCAAAAATGAATTTTACAGCTGCCAGTAAATGTTTTTTTTTTGTTAACTCCAGTGTGTTGCTATTTTGCTTGGACGCTGCTCAGTTCTTTCATGCTTTAATGAGCAGAAATGAGTGTGAAGGGTGTGAGATCCGAAATCCACCAGCACAGCGACATTTTTAAAACTATTCAGTTCTAAAATTTCACTTCTTAAAACCCAGTTTTGGATTTACTATTTCCACTGCCATGCTGCTATAACATAAATAGGAACAAAAACGCCAGTGTTTTTCCATTGCTCTTATACCACAGCATTTCGACAACAATTACAAATGTATCCGTTTATTTTATCCGTTTATAGTTACATTTAATGTTGTGGGAGGTCCGCTAAACGAGTTAGTTCCTGTTCTTACTTACGTTAAAGCAGCTAGAAAGAGTCGTTCCCTCACCAGCCTCTCTTTTTTCAGTCACATGAAGTTAATAAGACTCAAAAAAAAAAAAAGATAAAGATGTCGGAAAACTTTTCGGAAGTTACATCTTTACCTCTGACTGTTACAAAGCGCTGACACTGGAGACTCCTTCCATAAATGTTAAATAAACATTTCTCTTTACAGAAAACTTCACCATATCAACAGAGCGTCTGTCGTACAAGTCCCTGTGAATGAGCTGTTACTATAGAAACGATAACGTAACTACGATTAAAATAACGATGAAATTACTGACATTATTACAAAAATGTTACAGTATATCGATTTCGCAGCAGCACACTTAACCACACCTCTTTAATAATGTATTCATTGTAACTCCACCTCTTTTTTTTTTTGCTCCAATGTTCACGATAACGTACAAAGTGTGTAACTTTTTTCTTTTTAACATTTTTGCACAAGCGTATATTCTACCTTTTTCTGTTGTTATTTTTAATCCTGACTTATTTATTACTGGATCTTTTGAGATGTTTGAGGAACCTGAAACCTGATAGGAACATTTACTAAATCAGAATGGACAGCTTACATAAAAGCACTTGCAACTGGAGAACCTTGTTGAGTTCCACTTTGTAACACACACTCTCTAGTCTGGCGCGCCCACGCATGCACACACACACACACACACACACACACACACTTCAGCTGGATCAATCAGCAGTGTCTGATGAGCAATGGAAACCAGAACCCACCATTTCCCAGGGGTCCGTCTGTAACTACTGAGTCACTGGGTTCCAAACGCCAAAACCAAGCTGCTTTGTCAGAAGAAGGACACGGAGTTCTGCGACAGACACGGCAGGCGGAGCACAGAAAAGTGTGTGTGTTCCAAATAACAACCGTTTAATGCATCTTGTTTCAATTAACGCTTTCGTGCTTGTAATCATTCTGGTATTCTGAGCGACCGTGCGGCTGGTTGCTGAGAGATTTAGTGCCGGGTCACTCTGAGGTTCTTTGGCTCCATCTTTGGTGGAACCTTCTCTCTTCTGTTGGGGTTTTTGATGCTTGCTCTGAGATTAGCGCTGCGGTTTTTGAAATTGGGAATTTGGTCTGAGAAAATTCCCCCAGTTACTCTATCCATCAGATTTTGGCTTTTAAGCTAAATTAAAAAGGCATATTCTGATTGTTAGATTGGATTAGACCCCAGAGCTCTTTAGAACGTTGGACCAGAGTAACGTCTTCCAGGCAAACTTTTTTTCTGTAGGAACTCTTTAATAACATCTGAATTCTGCAGCAGGCACTGGATCTAAAGCAAGTGTGTTTACCTTTCCACAGTCTGAAGCAGATATACTCTTGGGGTATATCCTTTAGGAAGGTAAGAACCCTTGATTATCCAAGGAACCCTGGAGAACCACTTTGTGTAAGAGTGTAGTTCTACTTGAAGACTGCTCCTTTATTGCAGCACAAAAACAATAAATGTGCATTAAAGGTGTGTGGATATTTCTTTAATCTTTTTTGTCAGTGTCTGTGTAGGAGACTAAGAGCCATTAATTTTCCAATGAACCTTTAAAGAACCCTTAAAGAGCCCATGAAGAGCCCTTGAAGAACCCTTTTTTCTAAGAGTGTCCTAAGTGTCCTAAACACTTTATATTTAAATGTGTTCAGTATTAAGAAGTAAAAATGAGCAATAATTTGTTCTGTGCACTTGTGCAATTAGGTAAGGGTTCTTCAAAGGTTCTTTAGATAAGTAAGGGTTCTTGGCTTTGTACATACACTCTTAGGAAAAAAGCGTTCTTCAAGGGTTCATTAGATAAAAAGGATTCCATGTGGAACCCTTTCTGATAGGAAAACATTTTGTTGTAGAGTTTTAGATATAACCTTTAAAAGTTGTCCCTTTTGTGGTACCTTTTGTAGAACCCTATATCAAAATGTTTTCCTGTTTGAAAGGGTTCCAGGTAGAACCCAGTTTTCTGGAAGCTAAAACCCTTTTAATATTTAAGACCCCTTAAAGAAGATGAGAAGAACCATTTTTCTCTAAATCTTTTAAGTAGAACAAAAAGGTTCTTTAAGGGGTCATTGAATAATGAAGGGTTCTTGGCTTCCAAAAAGGTTCCCTGAGAGGGATAACTAAAGAACAGATAAGGGTTATGCGTCATTTTACACTCTTTAAGGCTTCACTGGAGTAAGTAAGAGTTATTAGCGTCTACACTGAACACTTTCTCATGGCGAAATACTCTGTTCTACATAGAACCTTTAGGGAGTGGCTCTAGAGGAACATCTGAACACCAGTTAAACCTTTGTTTTGATGACGGCCACGTGAATGAAGGTGGTTGGATGTGGAGTTATAATGAAGTGAATAATTTTCCCAGGTGAGCGTGAGATCAGGTTACTGTCAGTCATGCTGGTTTCCTGCAGCGTAGAGATCCAGTGAAGGCTCTCTCTCTCTCTCTCTCTCTCTCTCTCTCTCTCTCTCTCTCTCTCTCTCCCTCTCTCTCTCTTTCTCTCTCTCTCCGCTGCAGGTATGTGAGTGGACTGCGTGAGTCAGCATGAGGAACGTGTGTCAGGATGAACAGCACATAACGAGAGCGGTGAAAAAAGGAAAGTGCAACTCTAACATCCCTTCAACGCGAACAATAACCTCAGAACGGTTCTCCGCTCTGACTCAGCTTCCTCTTTTAACTGTCGAGGATATAAACAGTTCCTCGCGGCGCCAGCGGGACTCACATTAAAGTGCTGAATAAATGTGAAACACCGTCGCTGCTGCTGGAGTGAAAATAAATCATCTTGAATAAATAACTAAAGGAAGAAAGAACAATCCACCGATGGAATGAAGAAATAAATATTGCGTAGTCACAGAGTCACTGAGGTTCTACAGGGTTTTATTTCAGGTTATTCTTAGTCTGCCTGTCTACTACAGTGCTGTGCATAAGTATTCACCCCCCTGAACTTTTCTGAAATGGACTTACACAAAATATCCCTTAATATTGAAGCACGGGGGAAAATCTACAGCATATAGAGTGCACGTTATTTACAAATAAAGAATCTAAAAGTTGTGATTGCGTAAGTATTCACCCCCTAACTCAGTCCTGGTGCAATCAGTTACCATCATGTCACATAGTTAGTTGAATGGAGTTGACCTGTGAGCAATTAAAGTGTCACATGACGAAGGAGTGATCTAAACAATCCTGGACAAAATTCTGGAAAAGTCTCAATCGGGGTTTGGTTAAAAAAAAATACAATCTCAAACTTTAAAAATCCAGCAAAGCGACATTATTAAGTAATGTAAAGAATACGACACAACCGCGACTCAGTGAGTGGGTAAAGAGGGGATTAGTCAGAGACACATCCAAGGGGACAAGGGGCGAGAACTCAGAACATGATGCTACCACCAGCATGCTTCACAGTGTGGTTATCCTTCATGTTTTCCCAATTAAGTTCATTTCAGTAAGTTCAGTGACTGGGGTGTGTGTGTGTGTGTGTGTGAATACTTATACACAGCACTGTTTTATTTGAGTTTAAATATCAAATCAAAACTGTATGAAATCAGACTTTTTTCTGAATGATGCATGACGGTTTGATCGTTTGCACTTGTCCTCAAGTTTGTTTTCTGTGAAACAACAAACATAAAAAGAGTTTGTCTATCTATCTATCTATCTATCTATCTATCTATCTATCTATCTGCCTGTCTATCTATCTGCCTGTCTGTCTGTCTGCTTTGTTAAAGGAAAATTAATGTTCAGAAGCTCTCAAATAATCAATAGCTGGCACTGAGTTGCTACTAACGTATATTTTTGGTATAATTAAATGTGTTTCAGTGTAGCTCTGTGTACATAATCTTCACTTCTCCACCTGTTTCTCTCTAAAACACCACAGTGAGTGTGTGTGTGTGTGTGTGTGAGCTCACCAGCGTGGCAGTCGGTGTGTTTGCGAGTGCAGTCGATGGTGGGTTCTCTGTCACACACAGTGTCCTGAGTTGCAGTACCGGGGTTCCGCGTCTTCATGCCCAGCTGTGAGCAGTTGCGGTGAGGAACGCAGGGCTCGGTGGCCGACGCCACTCTGGAGAAAAAGCCCCGTGGACACTTCTCACACACTGTATCACTGTCAGAAGTACCTGTAACACACACACACACACATAAATACACTGAAAACACACATCCACAACCATGCGTGTGTTAGCGTTAATACTGTGCATGTTAACAGTTTTAGTTTCATGACTACAATGCTTCATAAACACGTGCTGGATTCAGGTGTGGAACTTTCCACAGTGTGTTATTAACCATGTGGGGTCTAAAATGCAAATAATCTCCAGCCGGTTATCTAAACGGTTCAGCAGCAGCAGCAGGTGGGTTGGGAACACCACTTCCTCTTTTCCACCAAATCAAATCAAACGGGCTTCATGTGGTCAGATAAATCCTCACACAACTTCTGAGAAAAAGCGGTGGATCAGTAACACCTGTCTGTACCTGCACACCTACAACACGGCCACGATGGAAACACCTGAGCTCAGGTAGAACAAAAACAATGTTTAAAAAGAAAAAAGAGGAACGAAGGAAGAGTGAGCAGAAGGACATCAGCTGAATTTCAACAAAGTTCACTCGTACTATCTAAAAACAACCAAACAAACAAAAGACTACTACTACTACTACTACTACTAATAATAATAATAATATATACAGTATGTGATATAAATAAATATTAGGGTTGTTTACGTGTGTATTTATCTTTTTAATATACAGAGAATAACATTTGTTAAATATATTGAAAAAATGTACATATTGTATTATTCCATGTTTATATTAATTTAAGATTTCCAATATAAAATATCAACATGATTTATTTAAAGTCATTTGTTTTCAATAACAGTTTGTTTTTTTTAAATATTATAAAATATCTTTCTTCCAATTCCCACTACATGATTTATATTTATATAACAGCTTGCCATGTATTCCTCCACAGCTATTAATAATTAATAATAAACTCAAACAATAAATATCATAAATACAGCAGCGACTTGCAAAACAAGAATTTAAAGCCTGCTGGTTATTTCTAATATATTTTTGGATTTTTGAGTGACAATGATGTGTATTATTTTAGTCGCATTTCTGTTTTGGGGTTCTGTATTCGGAGTTCTCTGTCGCCATCTGATGGAGTGAAACCAGCTGGTTCATCACGCAGAGAGGAAATGAAAATATCTGATTATCTGTGCAACATTTTATTCAGTTACACGTCGTGTTGAAGAAACTGGAGTGTTGCTGTGGAGAGTGTGTGTGTAGGACGAAATAAACCAGGATGATGATGATGATGATGATGGTGATGAGGAGGAGGAGGAGTTCTGATTACAAAGGAGTACAAAAATCCCACAAATCTATCTAGGAAAGTCTCTCCTCTCCTCCCAGTGGTGATGGTCATGGTGGTGGTGGTGGTGATGGTGGTGGTGGTGTCCGGGTGTGGTGTGGGTGGGGAACCCCGGAGGCTAACGGCAGCCCCGTGCCGCTCAGCGTAATGAGTAGCTCTGTCACTCAGAGGTGATTATTTCCACCCGCAGTGGCCTTCACCACAACTGCAGCCTGATTAACACCAGCCCACGCTAACCCTGAGAACTCTCACACACTCACAGGCAGAACCCACCATCTCAGGTTCTCACTGAAAGCGGAGAGAGAGAGAGAAAGTGGGGTTTGGAAAAGCAACCAGCGCATTGTTGTGCGCATTTCCGAATTTTTTTAGGTTAGTCTTCAAATACTGTGTCTGTTTGATATAATAAACACTGCGCATGTCATGCTGTTCTAGTAAAATAATGAACAGTGAGGTGGCGTGATGAAGCAGAGTTACTGTTACCATCATGAAGTAACAGCAAGCACCAGCCAGGTTTACCAACAGTTGCAATTTTTATCTATTAAAGAACAATGTTTCGTACTTTTTATCCATTTATTGCTACTGTTAACGTGTTCCCGTTCTCACTTACGTTAAAGAAACTGCAAAACGTTAACTCCTCTGACTGTTACAAAGTGCTGACACTGGAGACTCCTTCCTTAAACAGAAAACTTCACTATTTTTAAAAAGATCTGTTTATGCGCAGCGTCCGATGTACAAGTCCCTGTGAACGAGCTGTTACTATAGAAACGATATCGTAATATAGGACGTAATATAAACCTGTGACGTGCAGCTGCACTACTGTCAGAGCTGCTGTTAGGAGGATGTATTTAGAAAATACAGAGCAAGAACCCATGAGGAACCCTAAAGAAGAGGTCTGAAGCTAAACTATACTTCTGGAACGTTAACTGGAGCTCGAAATTTTAGTGACAAACACCGTAATATGATGTTCATTAGGGTTTTTTTGTGATTGGATTTTGGTGAGAGCTGGAGATAAAGTCTCTGAAAGATCTCATAGCTGATGACGGACACTTCTGGCTCTTCCACTAAAGCAGTGATGTTATTAAAGAATTTTCCAATATCCTCCAGTATTCCCGAGCACTGATAACCCTGAACTGACCTTCACAATCACCTTCACCTTTCACACTGAGCCATTTTATTACATCAAGACATCAACACATGACCTAGTTTTAGTTTTAGTAAGAAAAAGTCTTTTCTTTCATGTGAAAAACTTCTGAAAATGGTCTAGAAACATCTCTACGCTTTTACCCTCATTAAAAATGCAGGATCTATGAATATCCATGAATATGCAAATGAGAAACAACCACCAAGTTCCACAAACTGAGCTCACTCGTAGCCCCGCCCCTTTTAAAAAAATACAGACGTAGCCTACTAAGAACATTTTTAAAAGGAGAAGTGTAACTTTAGCTGCATTAGCAAACATCACTCAAGCATGCTAATTTACATCAGAATCTTCCAACATCACAATAAAACCCTTCATGGTCTTGCTGGCCGTCTCATCTGTTTATTCGCCTCAAACATTTTGGAACTTGGTACCTCTCGAGCTCTCTGAGTCAGATTAAAACTTTCCTACTTATAAAACATTTTTCCTCTCCGCCTCCTTCTGCTCCCAGCGCCCGGCTCAATGCCGCTACACACAGCGCGAACAGAACGTGGGCCGCGTAACTCCGTGACCTTTCCGTTAGCATTGATGTGGTGGTTCTGCTCTCCACATGGGCACGTGGGTTCTCCACTTCTGACGGATGTCTGCTGCAGCGGTGGCTCGGCGGTTAGCGTTCTGAGAGCTAGCGATCGGAATATTGGGAGTTGCCAGAGAACTGTCAGCTCTGTGGGTTTTAAACTTTCAGCTGTGCTTGGATTGGATTGTGTCGCTTTGGATGAAACCTTTTTTTCTAAATTTGATGAATCTAAACCGTTGAAGACATTATCACAACACAACCGTAGCTCTCAAAGCGAGGTCCGTGATTTTTTTTTAAAATTATTTATTTAGTTACAGCTCTGAAATTCACAGCTAACTCACTGACTCAATAAAGTTATTCTCTTTATTATAGAATTTTTATAGTTGAATTTAATCCAAACTTCAGTAACTCAAAAGAACCTATAAATAAGTTCAACCTGGGCGTAATGGTAATAAACGGATTAAAAACATGTGTAAGGAGACGTTTATTTAACATTCATGGAAGGAGTCTCCAGTGTCAGCACTTTCATTACGTACTAGAGAAATGTTATCGTTTCTATAGTAACAGCTCATTGGCGGGGAAGCTCAGACAGCAGACGCTCCACATGAACGTGTTATTGTTGATATGTTGATGTTAAAATGTGACTATAAATGGATAAAAAGTACAGTGTGGCTCTGTAGGAGTGTTATTAACGACTGGGATTATAATTACCGAGTACGGAGACTCCGTATCCCGGCGGACAGGTGCTGTGTGGTACGCAGAACTCCACAGAGAGGTGGTATCCCGGCACACACTCGCACAGACGGTTGTGTGTGGCGTTACACTCCCTCTTGACGAACTGTCTCTCCTTGCAGACGGGGGTGCAGTGCTGGCAGCTCTCGCCCCAGTGCCACTGCTCGGCAAAGCGCCGCTCCGGACACGGAGCACACACGGTGACCGAGTCCAACGTGCAGTGACGTTCCACCGCTGTGCCTGGAGGACACTGATCACACAGCAGGAGCTCCGAGGTCACGGGGTCACGGTGCTCATACCTGGGGGTTTCGTGGTAAGCCCAGGCGAAGGACACGACAAAGAACTGTGAGAGGAGAGACAGGAGAGAGGGAGAGAAGGGTGAGAGAGGAGAGCAAGAAGAGATAGAGATGAGAGTGAGAGGAAAGAGAGAGGAGGGTGATTGAGAGAGAGAGAGAGAGAGAGAGAGAGAGATGAGAGCAAGAGGAGAGGCAGGCAGGAGGGTGAGAGAGGAGAGTGAGGGGAGAGAGAGAGGAGGGAGAGAGAGAGAGAGAGAGAGAGAGAGAGAGAGAGATGAGAGCAAGAGGAGAGGCAGGCAGGAGGGTGAGAGAGGAGAGTGAGGGGAGAGAGAGAGAAGAGAGTGAGAGGAGAGGAGAGGAGAGAGAGAGGAAAGAGAGAGAGAGAAGAGAGAGAGTGAGAGGAGAGAGAGAGGAAGGCGAGAGAGAGGAAAGAGAGAGAGGAGAGAGTGAGAGGAGAGAGAGGAGAGAGAGAAGAGTGAGAAGATAGTGAGTGAGAGGAGAGAGAGGAGGGCGAGAGATTAGAGAGAGAGGGGAGACAGCGAGAAGAGAGAGAGGAGAGAGGAGAGAGAGGGGAAGGTGAGAGAGAGGAAAGAGAGAGAGGAGAGAGTGAGAGGAGAGAGAGGAGAGAGAGAAGAGTGAGAAGATAGTGAGTGAGAGGAGAGAGAGGAGGGTGAGAGATTAGAGAGAGAGGGGAGACAGCGAGAAGAGAGAGAGGAGAGAGGAGAGAGAGAGAAAGGAGGGTGGAAATGAGGATTAGATTCAGTGAAGTTCAGTAACAATAATATTTATCAGAAAGCTGCTAATGTTCTAACACAGGGGTTCCCGGGTTCCTCAGAGGCCGGTCAAAAGTTCCTGGTGGGAGATTCAAACTTTTAAACGTTTACCGTAATGTTATTGTCTTAGAACAAAATGGATCCTTAAGGGTTCTTTGGATCATTAAGGAGTTCTACTCTGAAGGCAAACCCCTCTGTTATAATTCTTTATATAGAACCTTAAGTTCGAGTGATAAACAGAAAAATGGTCACGAGAAGATTTTTTTTGGGTTCTTTGGATTGTTAAGGATCTCATAGGAGTTCTACTAATCCTCTAGAATCTTAAGGGATTTCTGCAAAGGAGCTAACAGTAAAAATAAATAAATAAATAAATAAATGGTTGCTAGAAGACTTCTTAGTGGTTCTTTGGATTGTTTCACTGGTGGAACCCTTAAAAGTGCCTCCAAATTCACAAATGGTTCCTAAACAAACCCCAGTTTCAATAAGGAACTTAAAGGGGAACTTTCATTTTACTGAGTGTAGATCATTCATAACAGGTTCTAGTTTCCTGAAAGGGTTCTACTTGGTTCTACATGAGAGAAAAACTCTGTGTGGGACAAAACAAATAAGCCTGTAAGTTCTAGGTGGAACCTTTTTGTCTATATAACCCAAAACCACTTCACTACTCTGAGTGCACTCTGGATGTCGGTCACATGAGCGAGACACACACTGTTCACGTTACCCACAATTCTCGGCTTTCCTGATTCTCCAGACCAGTTTTGTGCAGCAGGTGGTGCGAATCTGTGAGGAAATCATTAGCATGATGCCACACGTATGCTAATTGAACAATGGAGGAACCAATGAACTTTTAGCTCCCGATACATGCTGTCGTTTGTCGATGTAGGGCACGGCGCTAAAAACCAAAATTACACGCTAGCTCAGAGCTTCTGACGGCTGTAATTACACCGTTCCAGAGATCTGAAGGAAACTTGTAACGGACGACTCTGTGGCCTGCAGCCAGCTTCAACCTGATTTTCGAGGTATGTAGCGTTCACTTCAGCGACGTCTGGTTCCACAAGAAAGCTCCATGACTTTAAAGCAGAAATGTCAGGGTTTATTTGATCATCTCTGAGTGAGAGGAGACACAATGTGGAAGCAAAGAAACATCCAACACCTCTCTCTGAGCATCAAGACGCTGCTGATTGATGTGTTCCTCAAATTCTCTACCACACCGCTCTGCTAGGACTGCATGCAGTGTGTTTAAAGCAAATCAGCACAATGTGGAATTAAATACTTTGGATTATCTCATTAAGAGAGATATCTTTTGTGCACTTTTCTGGCCACAGTCTTCAGGATCTCGAATGCTGTGATCTGATTGGTTCTCCATGCTTCAGCACATACACCACATTCACTAGCAAACCCAAGACGTGGAGTATAACTACACAGCATTGTTAAATACTTATTCCACAAGGCTAGCAAGGAAAAGAACGCTACGTGTTTGAGGTGTCCTGTTTTCTAGATCTTTGGTTGTTCCTCTAAAGGTTCTATAACAGAGCGGTTCCCAGTCAGAACAGAAGCTAAGAACCCAAAGCTATACAAAGAAACCTGGAAGAACATCTTTCCTGAAAGTGTAGAGTTTCCACAGAATCTTTAATGATTTTAGGGATCTAGATTGAACCTTTTATAAAATAAATCGTATCCTGCCAGGCATCAGAACAGAAATCTCACTACGCAGGAAAAAAACCCAAACAAAAAGCTTGAACTTTAAATGAACCAGCCTGCTAAGTGATGTAATAGCCTAAAGGCAAACACCAGCTCCTGAGATGTTTGCGTTACGCGTTCTGGAGGTTATTTATACATTAGACATGTTTAAACCAGGAATCTGAGAAGGAGGGAACAGATGAAAGTTTACAAGCGGATGATTTTTATCAGTGTTTTATTTGTATGATTAAAAAAGTTCCTCCAAGGCTCACACTGTACATCTCCAGCTCATGCACAGGGACTCGCACGGAGGACGATGTCCATCATCTGAGTCTAATAATGAACGGATTTCCAGCGTGGTGTTATTTAATAAAGAAAAAAATGATTATGGAAGGAGTCTCTAGTGTCAGAGCTTCACAACGGTTAACGGTAAAGCTGTAACTTTAGGTTTTATATGGTGTAGAAGGAATGAAAGACCTGAGGATGTTGTGTTTTAGGAAAGTAATCAGCGTCTGGGAGGGAACTGGAACACTGCTGGTGTTTATGACTCACAGAAGGGAAAGTGCGATTCACTTTAAATTCTTCTCCTGCTTTTAACGCTTTAGCTCTGGTTTTTGCGGCGGCGTGTCTCTCAGATTAACGCCTCGCAGCGGTTTTTATTGTCGCTCTTATCTTTACCCACAGCCTTTATAGACTTTCAGCCATTTTGCATGAATCGTTTCTGTTTATCATCTGAGACAACGAGCGCTCACTGTCGGAGTCCTGCACAAAAGAGGAAGTCGTTGCTCTGTACTTCCTTTCAGGAGTATTTGTTCTTTTTTTCCAAGCTTGTATCTTGTTTAATGCGAATGATAGAAGCGTAGCGTGTTTATTTAAAGGGTTCTGTTTCTTTATCAACGCTGGAGGTCTGCAATAACAACAGAAAGAGAGAAAGAGACAGAACAGGGGATGGACCAGGTTTAGAGAAGTAGATTCATTTCCACCTGCTCCTGATAACGACCTGATAACAATCTGTGCACGTTACACACACACACACACACACACACACAATCAGACCATGCAAACGCTCACTGTCTCACACACACACAAACACATGCACACGCTCACTGTCTCACACACACACACACACACACAATCAGACCATGCAAACGCTCACTGTCTCACACACACACAAACACATGCACACGCTCACTGTCTCACACACACACACACACACAAAATCAGACCATGCACAGGCTCGCTGCCTCATACACACACACACACACACACACACACACACATGCACACGCTTACTGTCTCACACACACACACACACAAACACAACCTGACCACTGAGACGGGCCGCTATAAGTACATACTTACACACTCACACACACACACACAAAATCTGACACGCTCACTGTCTCATACATACCCACACACACACACACACAAACACACATATGCACACAAGCACACACACACACAATCTGCCCATGCACACGCTCACTGTCACACACACAAACACACACACACACAATCTGGCCATGCACACGCCTGTCACACACACACACACACACACACAGGCAGATATGTACTGTCCTGCAAAAACACAGCTCTACTCTCCTAACAGAATGGTCAGTGTGTCTGTCTGTGTGTGTGTACTTTTAGCAGCCTGTCTCGATGGTCAGTGTGTGTGTGAGTGTGTGCGTATAGCGGCCTGTCTTGATGGTCAGCGTGTGTGTGTGAGTGTGTGTGAGTGTGTGTGAGTGTGTGTGTGTGAGTGTGTGCATATAGCGGCCTGTCTCGATGGTCAGCGTGTGCGTGTGTGTGTGTGAGTGTGTACATATAGCAGCCCCTCTCGATGGCCAGTGTGTGTGTGAGTGTGTGTGCGTGTGTGTGAGTGTGTACTTATAGCAGCCCGTCTCAATGGTCAGTGTGTGTGTGTGTGTGTGTGTG
>CM040454.1:425686-441329 GCA_022758105.1 Pangasianodon gigas | reverse complement strand
TTTACTGCTGTGTGTTTGGACGGAGACGGAGGCTTTAACATGTTCTGAAAATTTCACAGGAATAAATGTAAATTCTTGAGGTTTTTTTATTCGGTGATGTGCATTCAGGAGGTTTAACTGAGTGGAATGAGTCAGGGAAGGGAAGCTGTTTTATTTTTTATTTATTTTTATTTTTGGCCTGAGGACAATCATACATTCAGAGAAATTTAGAAACACAATCAGCCGAAGCATTAAAAGGAACAACAAGTCTGATATTTACAGAAATGTACTGCTAATTTTTTGTTTAAATGGAGTATTTTACACTAAATATAGCCTACAGAAAATAATCATCATTTATTTTAATTATTTATTTCTATTTATTTTTATTTAAGAAGCTTCACAAACTCACACACCTCTGAAACTGAATGAAGATGGATTACTGGTTAAACATTTCCTTTAAGAGTTTTACAAGCACATTGTTTAGACTGTTTAATCTGATTTAATTTAACTTAATTTAACTTCATTTAATTTATTTTTTCGATTGTTGCTTCAGTTTTCCAGCTTCTACAAAAAAAGTCTTCTCTCCAAATTTAGCTCATGACAGCTTCTCTGACATCTGAATGTCGTTTCCAGATTCCTCTTCAGACCAAGTGATGTAAGTCTGTGTCTGTGTGTGTGTGTGTGTGTGTGTGTGTGGTTTGAGGACACTTGCTTATTTCAGGTCACAGGGAACTACGGAGCGTCTAAAATCCCTCCAGCTTTTTAACGACACGACCACAGCGCATGTGTGTGTGAAGTCGACGTGGTCCCTAAACATAGCGCAGCCATGACGTCTCCGGGCCTGTCCTCGTTCCCAGCAGCTCACGCCTCCATCTGATGGACACACATGTTCCTCTGACTGCTCCTCTGCCAGCTGGAACATCCAAACTTTGCCTTTTACTTAGAAATCTCATTATGTGTAAGTCAAGGCTCTGAAAATAATAATAATAATAATAAAAGATAAAAACTCCTCCAGGCTGTAAAGTTTGTATTTCTCTGGAGAACCGTGGTTTCTTCTCTACAGCCCAGTTCTTATCTTCTCACCCCGGCCCACCAGCTGGATATTTATCAGGAATAATCTGTATTCCCTGCATTGAGTTCATTTCCCATCATGTCAGTTGCACCAACATGAGCCCTACCAATCACAGCTCTCCGTCATGATGATGTCATACATAACAGGAAGTTTAGCAAGTGCAGGCAAATTAGCTGCGTTTCTGAATAACGATGTTCCACAAACACGTCACAAACTTAAGTTCTGACTCATGTGAATGACTACACAAGCATCCGAGTATGAAATCCATAAATATTTAAATTATTTATTCATCACGGAACTTACAATTCTTTATTCAGTGGTGGATTTAATAGATGTACATTTTAGCCAGTGTTTTGAGAGGAAGCATTCGGTATTCGATTAAACAATAAATAAAGTTAAAAAACAAATAAAGTTTTTAAGTTCTACTCAATTAGAGTTTTCTACAGTGATGGAAGCGAATCGTTGTGATAGTCCACACAAATATTGGCAGCTAAAACCCAAAGTTATCAGTTTAATACAAATTTTTCATAATTATTTCTTGTATTTTTCTCCCTGATGTCGTCTCGGAGGAAAGCGCTATCCGCCCTCTTCTGCATACATGAGCTCACCTTTGAACCTGTTTTTTTTTTTTTTTTTTTTTTTTTTTTTTTTTTTTTTTTTTTTTTTTTTTTTTTTTTTTTTTTTTTTTTTTTTTTTTTTTTTTTTAAGAGTGTGTGTATTAACAGGGTATAAACTCGAAATTATCGCTCGTTACAGTACAGTGAGATTCTGGTCTCAGGTTCCACCAAGTTTTTTTTTAATTTATTCCTTTGAAATTAAATTTGAACTGAAACATGTAAATAATATTAGGACTACGTTAGCGTATATGTACACATCCAGTTTATTTATCCATTTCTATAAAAATATAGTTCCATTTTAATCAGAACACCTGGACAATCTGGCAACAGTTCTGAGTCTAAAACAGTAAAAGAGAATTAAATAAAAGAAATTAAATAAAAGTTTGTTAAAAATGTAAATCTGAAGTAAAAGATGCGATCGTTCCGTCTCTGCTCCGCGTCCATCATCTGTCTCTGTCCCATCAGGAGGGCGGGGCCACGACAGGAAGAGCTTCTGCTTCATTAATGACAGGAAATTCTGCCTAATCAGTGAATCAAAAATGAAAAGCCACGCCCACATCAGTGAGCCACGCCCACATCAGTGAGCCACGCCCATGTCAGCTGTTATAATAAAGACGGCGTGTTGTTCAGTGACGTACAGGATGGACGAAGCCCACGTCTCGACATAAAGATGCTAACACACTGCTTTTACCATCCTGTGGTCAGGCCTGGTACACACACACACACACACACACTCACACACACACACACACACTCACACTCACACACACACACTCACACTCACACACTCACACACACACACACAATGTGGGTGTAAAGAGGTCAACCAGAGACGTTGCCGTGTGGCTGCTGCGCTGACCGACTCAAAGACCTACAGCCACACATCCATCACTAACATACCACTGCTGTGCAGCTGCTGCAGGACGTCCACGTGTCCTCCTCCATCTACACCTTTCCCTCCGTCCACGTGTCCTCCTCCATCTACACGTTTCCCTCCATCCACACGTCCTCATCCATCCACACATTCCCCTCTGTCCACGTGTCCTCTTCCATCTACACGTTTCCCTCCATCCACACGTCCTCCTCCATCTACACATCACCCTCCATCCACACATCCTCCTCCATCTACACATTCCCCTCTGTCCACATGTCCTCCTCCATCCACACGCCCTCCTCTATCCCCATGTCCTCCTCCATCCACACGCCCTCCTCTATCCCCATGTCCTCCTCCATCCACACGTCCTCCTCCATCCACATGTCCTCCTCCATCCACACATTTTCCACCCACAGGTACTGCTGCATCTACAAGTCTTCCTCATTCCACATGTTCTCCAACCACGAGTCATCCTCTGTCCACACATTCTTCTCAGTCCATGAGTCCTCCTCCATCCACACGTCCTGCTCTATCCACACGTCATCCTCCATCCACACGTCCTTGTTGAAGAATAAACAGAGCATGAAGCGTCACTCACTCCTCACAGAAAGGTTATGGTATGATAAAGGTTATACTTTATTTTCCTCTCAGCTTACTCAGGTTTATTTTGTGTTGTACAAAGTCTGAGTTCATCAGCAAAGACTAAACAAAACCTGATGAGTGAAGTGACTCAGACGTCAGAGTTCTCCGAAAGGTCACAAAATGTTTCAAAGAAAAAAAAAGTCCCAATGCTAACCAGCACGTAAAGACTGCCATAGGTCAGTAAAAAAACAGCAAATTGTGAGTAGATATATTTTAATTTTTTTAGAGGATTTAAATTTTTTTTTAGAGGATTTCTCCAACAGATTTTTCAGAACCACAGAAAGTCACATTATTGTTTTTTTTAAAAAGATATTTATTTATTTATTATCATTAAAAAAAAGTTTAAAAAATAGCGCTTGAACATATAAGTCTCAGACATCAGAGTTGACAATAAAAGGTCAAAAAAAGTTTAAAAGCAGTAACTGATAAAGTGAAGAAAGAAATAATTTAGTAATAAAAGAGTAAAGAAAGCAGTAAACAGTGTTTAGAAAAGAACATTTAGATATAATTTTTACATTTTTTTGAGGATTTCTCCAGTTACAGAAAGTTATAGAGTAACATGAACGTTATAGAAGTTTTTTTATAAGAATGACTGCAATAAAGAAATCTCTTTATTTATGTATTTATTTATTTATTTACTTACATGCAAACATATTAAACTGTTTAATTATTTACTTATTTATATTTATATATTTCTCCATTTATGTATTAATTAATTTGTTTCTTTCGTAAACATAGCTCTACAATTGGCTTCTTTTAATTATAATACAAATCCTTAATTATGATATCTCAAATAAATCACCTTTTTTTGATTTCCTAATACTCCAAATGATTTTCACTGCCGATTTTATGATGAATAAATATTCACATTTCTATAAATATTTATAAAACCATGTACGCGAGTATGTATTTCCTCTCACGCAGAGCTCTCGTCAAAGCTTTCACCGTGTGATTGATTTTTTTTTCAGAGATCTCTCACATGAACAGTTGTAAAACCATAAAGCTTTGATTTGCATAACACTCCACTCCCTGCCCTCAACCGCTGCACCAACACGCCGATAACCGACAAGGTCATCAGAAAAAAACCCTCCAAAAAAAAAACAACAACTGATTTCCATAACAGATCTCGCACATGAAAAAAACAGGAACTTGAACTGAAAGCTGGCGGGCAAACATTCCTGGGATGAATTCCCAACCGTAAGGATAATAACATCAATCCAGCGCCTGTATTGCTCTTTCATGGACGTGTAATCCATCCAAACATCTATTGCTTATCAAACCCTCACCCAAAGAGTACAGTACGTGTCATTATTAAACATTATTAAACATTATAAACGTTATTAAACGTACCTACATGATGATGTTGGCTGAATCTGTAACATCTGTAGCAGTAAATCAAACAGACAGATTTTAGAGATTTTATTTTAATTTTATTTAATAAAGATCTTCTCAGTCACCATGTCCTGGATCTACACGCAAACTTCTCCTCGCGGTAACGTGACGTCTGTGTGATGGACTCGGGGTTTTGTGTGATCCTACAGGTGACCAAACTTCATCTTAAAACAGATCCATGATGAAGTACATGACCTTCTGAAGTTCTGAAGGCGTGCGGTCGTCCTCCAGTCTTCTCACCGAGCCGAGACTTCTCGCTGTCTTTCATTTATGAGCCCTGAGAACGTAAATCACCTGGACAACGCTCCGCCAGGCAAGAAGGTCATAAACATAACCATAAACATAAAACATCACATAACAGCCTTTGTGACGCCTTCACATCACAGGGGCAGTGAGTTCTGGATTCTGATTGGTCAGAATGAATTTTCAGCTGCGAATCACGCGTTCTAATACGTTATCGTTTCTATAGTAACAGCTCATTCGCAGGGAAAGTGTTGACAGGGTGAAATTTTCAGTTAAAATATAACAGTTATGGAAGGAGTCTCCAGTGTCAGAGGGACCTTCCGAAAAGTTTTCCGACATCTTCAGGACAGAGGAGATGACTCTTTGTGGTTTCTCTTCTAATAAAAAGACGAAAAGCCGTGCTTTTTTTGTTTTATTAACTTCGAGAGAGAGAAGAAAGAGAGGATGGTGAGGGAACGACTGTTTATAGCTGCTGTAACATAAGCAACAACAGGAACTGACTCGTTTCTTTGACATTTGGATAAAAAGTGTGACATATCGTTCTTTAATAAATAAAAAAATTTTAACTGGTTAGCTGCTGTGGTGTAAGAGGAATAAAACACTTGGGGATGTGCTGTTATAGGAAAATAATCAACTGCAGGTGGTAACTCTTAGGTATTTATAATAAAACATATCTAATTTATGATTTTGGTTGAATTTGTAGTAAACAGCAGAAACATCAAACATTAAGAAGATCATCTTCAGTCAGATCTCAGGGCTACAGGTGTGGAACTGTGAAACACAATGTTTAAATGTTTTTGAGAATGTCATTTTCCGGAAAATTCTACCTGTAATAATACAGAAAAAAAAAAACCCCAAACAATCGTGACCACAGTTTTCCAAGTTCACCGTGGATGTGTCCTGTAACAATGGGCTTTATTTCTATGTTGGGAAACATTTACAGTGTCTAGACTTCTTAAAAACATAAAAATAAAAGACAAAATGGCCTCAGGAGCGATTCCTGCCGGGAATGTGCTAACGTTTCTCCTCAAAGTCAAATCACAGCTCCCATTCTATGTGTTTAGAGCTTCGTCGCCAGGAGAGAAAACTCACGGTTGAGGAAAGTAAACAGGCGCAGGCAAACCGCTTGTTTTATGTTTGTTTTATTCGTTTCATGGGCAGCTCGGTGAATGTGTGTTTTGTGTAGAGTGTTTGCAGTCCAAAACGAGCGTGCGGTTGAGCGGCTCCCTCTCCGCGGTCACGGCTGTCCTGTTTGTGTCGTGACGTCGCTCTCAGCTTCAGAATACCTGTGAAAGATTGTCCTTTCTTCACTACAGTGTGTGTGTGTGTGGGGGGGGGGGGGGGGTTCTTGGCCTGTTCACACACACATGCTGAGAGGTCTCTAATAGTATTCTAGGAAATATTGATGGGCTATTAAACCATCTCAGGTATTCCTAGATCTGAAACTAAACCCCGATAGCTGCGCTACATTCCGATTTTGTGGGAACCGCAATCCGAGGGAAAAGAAGCAGCGTGATGAACTTTCCACATGGCCCGCACTGACTTTTTTTTCCCCCTCCTTTGTTTTCTTTTCCAACACTATCCTTGTAAGCATTTTCCATATAGTAAATCTCCAGCAGCTCTCGTTACTTCAGGGAAAAAATGACAAACAACTTGTTGTCCAAATCAGCAAGCGTCTCCTGAATGCTCTGAGAGGTCTGTTCCTGAAATTCCTACATGCCAAGGCCGTGCCTGACCTCCATCAGACCTTTATTATTCCATACATCACAACCCTGGTGTTTCCCGTGCCAGAAAAACCCAGAGTGAAATCTGTTTGGTTTCCTTCTCTGAGGTCGGGCTCGAGCAGATCTGCAACGCTAACATCAGGCAAATTCATTAATTCCCTGCGTACACTCGACGTCTTCGAGCCATATTTATCACCTAATATCCGCTTTTCCTCCAGGAACTCCAGGAAATGTTGGTCTGATTGAAAAAAATAAATCTTGAGAAGGACTCTAAACCTAATAGCTTGTGAAAGAAACAGATGATAAATTAGATCATTACAGATGTTTCTCTGTAACAAGACAAGCTGTGTTTTTTTTTTTTTTGTCTTATTAAATTCAAGAGAGAGAAAAACAGAACTAACTTGCTTCACGGATGTTTCACAACATTAAAAATGTAACTAAAAACAGATAAAAAGTATGAAGAGTCACTCTTTAATAAATAATAAATTGTGATTCCTGTTGTATAAGAGGAATAAAACACTTGGGGTGGTGATGTTATAGGAAAATAATCAACGTTGTGGCGGTGATAGGAACTTACTGCTAATAAAACGTCTCTAAATGATGATATTGACTGAATTCTGTTGGATCTCAGAGGGACAGATGCGATTTAAACATAACAAGCCATACATTTTATTTTAAATAATGTAATCCTAAGACTCTGTGAAAGAAAGAGATGCTAAATTAGATCATTACTAGCAAACGTCAGAAAGGACAAATGATTGAAAAGAAAAAGAAAAATCATTTGCTCTCGGGATCAGACTCGAGCTCATAAAATCTATTTCCATGTTGGAAAATTAATTTGCAACATTTGGCCTGCATTTTGAAGAACACACTCATTTCACATTTACTCACTCGGACATTCAGGGCATTAGAAATGTTTTCTGAAGGGTGAGTCCTCATCCTCGTCCTCGTCTTCGTCATCGCAGTCATTCTCGTCCTCTTCCTCGACCGAGGCTAATTTTACAGTGATGAGCCATCGGTTACACACAGCTCTGATTCCACCAGGATGAAGGTTAGACAGACAGCTGCTTAGACCGAGCTGAAGTGCCAAACGCAGAGAGCTAAATAAAATCAATTCACTGCCAGTAAAAGGGAAGCAGAATACTATATTTGTCCACTGAGGTTTCACGGCTGGAAGGAGAACAGAGGAACCGGTTTAATGCTTTGGTGGAAATTGATAGGTGTGGAATGGAAATAGGGTTTCTCTTTCAAAAAAAGACATCCAGTTGTGAAAGTGAAGAAAAATAAATATCAATCATTGTGCTCTGTTTTTTTTCATTTGTCTTTTTCTTCTCTTTTTTTCTCCATAACATATTTAATTTAAGTGGTTGTGAAATGTTCTTAAACTCCATGCGGGCGTCTCTCAGTAACATCTCCTGATGAGCGGTACATTCACTCGGTCACTCTGCGGCCACATTATGGACCAGATCATCTCTCTTGGAAGTCCCGAGTCCGCCACATGAAGGGCTTCTTGAACAGCCATCAAAGTCATATGAAAAAGATTCGGGTGACAACATCTGGGGGACCTCCTCTCCTCCATCCACACAACACGACACAAGTGACCTCGACTTCACGCTGGGAGAAAGAAGCTGTATTGAAACCATAAAAGAGCCATTAGAAGGTCATAAGATGGAGCTCAATGACATAGCAAAGATCTGAGGAGGTCAGGTGTTCTCTATGGTGTTTGTGCAGTTTTACAGAAGAACCCAATTATCAGCAATAAAAAAATGTCACACCATTATGGAATTTTGAAGATATCCTGAGTGTTGTGTGATGTAGCTCTCAAACGGTTCTTCAGTTTGTCCATCTGACGAAAGGTTTCCTTTTTTGGCAAACATTTCTAAAGCTGTAATTGTTAACCGTCCAAGGAATCTCCAGAGGAACCTTTGAGGAAGCCGAGTCGAAATGACTGTGTAAATATAACATTTAGTTAAATGTTAAACAAACACCTCATTGATTTCTCCACACATTTTGGCCTTCTGCTCAAGAACGTCAGAAATTCCTTGTTTGATATCCAACTGCAAAGGTTTTTTTTTTTTACCCCAACGGAAAGCACACACTTGTCAGACGCCGGTCAGTGGAATGCTGGTCAGCTTAGTACACTTTAACCTTCTGTGGGAAACCAAATGGCGGGAGGTCCAGGTCTTTCACAAGGCTGGTGGTAATTTTAGCCAGCTAGCCAGCCCTAGTGAAGGACACCAGCAGGACTGTGTAGGTATTAATGTGGAACTGGCTTCAACCCCCAAAACCACAGCAGGCCTTAAATTCTCACATCTGGTGCTGGAGATGCAGGAGGAATCCTGTGGCCGTGTGAGTCACATCCATCCTCGAGTCATAGCTATGAGAACAGGTAACAATCGAGTCACTGCACAATCATTGTATTGCTAACCTTTACTGCATTTTTGAGGAACTCCAGTTGAATCCAGTTGGAAGGTCATTAGCAATAAGTAATACCCGTAAACACATTTCCACAAAAAAGGTCTCAAGATGCCGCAAGCCACAAAAGAGAAACTTGCAATCATCGACTTTCATGCCTTATCGAAACCGGATCAAAAGTCCAGATTCCACATTCTCGAGATCATACATCAAATGCATCGCTTGGTTATTACATTTCCTCAAGCCACTAACTCCTGATATACTTCAAACAAAAAAAAAAGAGGGCGATCAACATCTGGGCCTTGATGGCAACTTCAGAGCACAATGTGTGGTTAGTTGTGGCTAACCAGGGCATAAATGAAACTCCAAACGTTCTCTGAATCTAGTTCATTTCAAAAGCCCTCTGGGGTTAGAACGAATTCCCCTGAGCCGTGGTCATTTCCCATCAACTAAGAATTGCGGGCGCAGAAAACGCAGCAGTGCCAGTTCTCTTAATTACAGGTCCTCACTGTGATGAGTTTAAACAGGTTGTAATCTGTCGACCCGATCGCATAAAGAACCTGAGCGACGGAGACTTTATAGGAAACCAAGCTGGACGAAGACGACAATCACGACCGCTAGAGCTTTCATGCGAACTCGTTAGATCTTATTGAATCTGTCGCAGAGTGAATCTTACAGAAAAGCAAGTCCATCAAGACGCTGATACTTCATGACCAATGATGTTGCTCATGTCCAAATTCTCTAAATCTATAAAAGAAGTTGGCTCACTGTGTTTCATTATCAACCTGACGAGGCTCAGATTACACGTCCATCTCTTATTTCTTTTCTAATCTCTATTATATCTATGAAGCGAAGCCCAGGATCACTGAATACTCTGAATACTTTAGATCGTTTTTCCTGATGGCCATTCCTCAAATGTCAGGGTCTTATCTGTGCAAACCTCAGGCTAGCATCGTGCCAATGAAAAGCTGAATCAGGTCTCTGTCCTTGAGGCCTTGTTGTCAAGAGATCACAGGACTGCCTAAAGCTTCCTCTAACCTAAAGGTGGGCTTTTCCAAAAACAAAAAAAACAAAAAATAAAACAAAGAAGCGTCTACAGACGTTCCACACACCATCCTGCAGCCTCGCAGATGTTGTGAAAGAGACGCTTCAATGTGCAGCGCCCAGCGTTTGTTTTTCCAGCAGCTCCGTTTACTACGGCTGAAGTCGCGGTCACTCTGTGGCTACACATTGTTTCAATTTCCCTTTTTTTCTGCAGTTTCGCAAAGCAGGCCGCCAAATTAAACGTCTGAAGTGTGTGTGAAATCATACTACTGGTCTGTAATGGGCAAAGACTTGGATGCAAGAATTTATGGGAAACTGAAGGCAAGGCGATTCCAAACAGTAAAGACGAATGGTTAAGGTAAAGGTGTGGAAACCAGTGACCCTGCTAATGAGAGTCATCTATAAATGATGATGAACACGGTTCTCCAGGGGAGTTATTAATGACTGGAGCGGACTGTAATCAAACCAAAAAATCTAACAAAATCCAGAGTTCCTGCTGAGATACACCATGGATGTCTTCCAGTTCAACTGGCACTGAAATATCCATCTGGCAGAAAGACTGAAAGACGATTCAAAATGACAAATACCAGAGTTTATTGTTAAATTCCAGCCGTTTAAACCCTGGTTAGAGGAGTTTGAGTTCATCGTCGCCAAAACTCCAGAAAGAACGGCCTTATAAGTTCCAACCAGAACCTCAGCGCCAAGCGTAAGTCCGAAAATCACCGTGCTGGCTGACTGTCCTCTGAGTGTCTGCAAGATAAATAAGTCAAGGCTTCATCTTGTGCTTTTCTACTCACCCAGAGTTTGAAGAAGATGTAGCATGCAAACAGAAAAGAAGGCAGATACTCCATCTTAACACTTCACACCATTCATGTGTTGGAGATGGAAAAAGTGTCTGGCTCTTCCCTTCGCAAAACATTTGCGGTTCCGTTGATCGGCTCATCCAGTCACGTGCTGTGACGCTTTAAACCACCTGCACCAACATTAGCGTTACGGTCTTAACGTTCCTCGGGCTCACAGGGTGAAGAACGTCTGCTTTAGTTTAGAAGAAATTCAGAAGGTCTTGCTCATAAATGTGTACAATTTCAACAAAGGTAAGATGGAAGATCAGATGTTCCAGATCAGATTCAACTTCCAGTGAAATAAACAGATAAGTGCTACTTAGTTTCTGCTTCAAAACGTGTTCATACATAATAAACAAACATGCTGTTACAGTAAGATATCGCGTGAGGGGATGCGCTGGGGGCGGAGTTACTGTTACCACCCTGATGTTGATTACTTTCCTATAACAGCTCATTCCTTTTATACTACAACTTTTAATTGGATTCATCTGTTTATAGTTTCATTTAATGTTGTAAAATCGTACACAAGACCAGTTAGTTCCTGTTCTAACTTACGTTATAAAAGCTATAAACAGTCTCACAGTCTTGTAGCTAATAAGACAAAAAATGCAAGAAACCCCAAGGAAGAAGAGGAAACTCCTCTGTCGTGAAGATGGCGGAAACCTTACAGCTTTACCTCTGACTGTTCCAAAGCGAGCACTGACACTGGAGACTCCTTCCATAAACGTAACTTGTTGCATAAATATATACATAAAGTATATAAACGATTATGTTGTGAATGAGTTGTTGCTATAGAAACACATATTCTATTGTGTGCATTGATATAAACGTGTGATTTACAGCTGCATGTCTATCAACAGCCCAGTGTTGGTCAGTTGTTCCTGCAAACAAGTGAATAAATAAAAAACCATGACATATTTTTTTGGCCGTCTCTGAAGTGTAAGAGAGTTTTAAAAGTCTGACGAGTGTTTTGCCATCAGAGCCCAAGCTGCAGAGCTGGCTGTGACCCGGGAGTTTCCACACTTCTGCTGTTGCTGCATGAATAGATTCTTTGTACACACTGCGACTCTAACGTCGGTGTTAACGTTAGCCCACCTCCTTTTATCTCTATGATGCAAAATCCTCTTGCTCTGATGTTATCTCATGAGTAACCCTCTCAGATAAGTGTGCAGTCAGTCTCTTCATTCATTCAGCACCGGGATAAACATAAATGTGTGCTGTGTAAATAGATCGAAACGCTGACGTTTGTAATGATACGTATCAGCCACCAAACACACAAATGGAAGCTGAATGTTCTTCTGGACGAATGTCTCTCCTCTCGCTGTACTCTTTCGCCTCTTTTTTTTTTTAGCATATTGTTCCTTCCTGCTGGGGACATTTTTGTGCTATACGTCATCTCGCCACAAATGTGAGTCAGCGAAACCAATCCCCCCTTCCAAAAAAACAAAAAAAAATTAACAAAAAAATAAAAAAAGCAACAAGGGTCATGATCATAATCTCAAAACTAATATGACAAACATGGCATGGAAATGTGGAAATGTGGAAATGTCGCAGGCCTCATGCAGAATGCTGTAATTTTCACAAACACCACATGACCTTTTCTTACCCTACTTCAGAGGGACAGTTTTAAAACCCCGGGCATCTGGAAGTGAGACACGCTCCAGTGGAACAGGGAGGGCTTTTCCTGGTACGGACGCAGGAAAACGCTCAAAGTGTACGGCGACACTACGCATGGCAACCGCCGTTTCCCGACAGAGGTGGCAGAACACACAGTGCCAGAACCTTGTCTGTGCTTTTCATCAGAAAAGAGAGAGACGGGAAACACGTCCCTGTTTATTTGTCCCTTTACTTATTAACCCACAGCTGATGAATGCGGCCCTTCGTCTGGCTTCACGGCCGGGGCGTAGCCCTGTGTTCCACGCATGAATGCTTCCAAAAACCGTGTCACTTTCATAACCAGAGCTTTTAGAACCTGAACCTCAAGCTAAACAAACTAACAATGAATAACGGAGCCATATTGTGAATGAAAAACAAATTAAGAAAACACGGCCATCTGGCAGGCGACGGCGATGACATCATGAATCATTGCTCTCGCTAATCTGTTTGTTGATACAAGATCCGAATAAAACAAGAAGAGAAGAATTAGTTTTAAATGAGACTATTAAGCCTCAGTAAAATCGACTAAACTCTGTTTATTCAAGACAGAGCATGGTTTTCTTTATAGACTTTGTTTCCTTCATCATCTAAATTATGAATTACACCATATTTTAAAGATTACGATTGGCCTGTTTTCTCTGGTTTGCGCCACTAATTGGAGGCATTTGTTCCAAGTTTATTTTCCTTTTTTTACTCACTGAAATGATTCCTCTGCGTCCCGTAGCTTTTAGGCTTGTATTAGTGATTAGTAATAATGTGTACAGCACATTCAAAAGCAATTACGCAACTAAAGAGCAATGAAGGCAGACATTTTAGTATACGCTGAATATTAAAAGCATCATACAGAACTTTTGAACTGAAATGGATTCAACTGGACTTAAAACATCCCATAATATTGACTTGGGATAAAAAAAATCTATACTGTCTACAAAAGTATTTACAAATAAAACAAGATAGTTGTGAAGTTGTGACCATGTAAGTTTTCACCCTCGTTACTGGGAAACTCCTAGCTCGATGAAGCATGGTGGTGGTAGCATCACGTTCAGCGTTCCACTTGTCCTCTTGATTTTTTGACTAATCCCCTGTAGACCTGCTCACTGTCTTTTAGTGGACGATCTCCTCTAGGTTGCAGTTGTGTCGAATTCTTTCCATTTTTAAATAATGGATTTAATGGTTGCTCTGCGAGTTTTTTTAATACTAATCTTCCAGGACTTTCTTTTTTTTGTTTCTTCATGATGATGTTTGTTTAGGTGTGTTCTCTGAACAGGCGTCTTTATACTGAGACGCTTTAATCACACACAGGGCGACTCCTTTCGACTCACTTCTGATGGAAGCTGGTTTCACCAGGACTAATTTAGGGAGTGAATACTTACACATTCACCTTTTTTTATTAGCGAATAACTTTGCAAAATATATTAATTTTCAATATTATGGGATGTTTTTGTGTATATGCTTGACGTACATACTAGAGATGAGACGTTTTCTCTACTGACTCGGCCGTGTCTCAGTCTCGGGCACTGGTCTCGCTACATATGTCCTTGGTCTTGATGGAAAGTTTGTAAAAAAGACTTTTGTGTTGTTTGTGTTGTGTCATGTGGGCTTTTGGTATTAGCTAGCTAATTGTCATGATGCCAGACAACAGAAAATATGATAATGGAGTGTAGAAAAGAAAAGAAGCTTTCGGAAAGTGGATCTGAGCTGGAGTTATTGAGGTGGATTTCTTTATAACTGCAATAAATCCTTAATTATAACTCTGAATCAGGATTTAATTTGGACTTGCTTTATCGTGACTTTTCTTCAACAGAGCACTTTACTGTCTGTTAACAGTCCATAGTAGAGACTGTTTTGTGTGTGTGTGTTGTGTGGCTGCGTTTAGCTTCAAGCTTCAATGATACGCTGTTAATGTGGCATTGTGTTTCTTTTACTGTGGAAAATTTACTTTCATAGTCAGACATTGGGCTATTTCGGGTCAATAATGCAAAAATTGCACCACAAACTATTGCAAAAGTACATGATTTGAACATGACATCAAAAGGACCCGTTTAATCAGGGTAGGAAACTCCTGATTCAGAGTTCTATGTGACTGAATCATTAGGGACCGTCACTAAAGTGCAGCAAAAAAGAAAAGTGCGTAAAGTCTGACATTAGAGGTAGATTTCAGTAGTGTATCGCTGCATAGGAACTAACTAAACACACTGATTAGCTGAATTTTTCTGTTGGAAAGAATGAAAACATGTCATTAGAACAGTAAGATAGAACAGAAGTGCCTTCTGCAACAAACACTAGTCGGGCAAATTTACTAAATTCTCATATTTAAGCTCATATTTGTAATTGATACTGACTGCTCACTGTTATATTGTTGTTTTATTAAGCTTCTCTATTGCTCATGACTCTGTCTCTGATCTAATTCTGTATCTATAAGGGTTGACTTTGCATCTCTCCGTCTCCGTGTCTGCTCAGAGAATACTTGCTGTATTTGTTATAGTAGCTACTGCTTTGTGTTATAACGGCCTTGTTCTCTTTTCTAGTTGGAGCAGTTGCAGATTCATGTCATGGTGTATGTATATTGTCTCGCTTTTATTTGGACTTGATCTTGACTCGATCTTGGCTAGTCCTGGTCTTGGACTCGACAGTGGTGGTCTTTACAGCTCTATCACTTACATTTCAGCTCCAAAGTGTAACATTACAAAATGTGGAAAAGTTCACAGGGGTGAAAACTTACACACAGCCCTCTGTTTAATGTAACAGAAAATACAGGCTAATCAGAGACACTTATGTGCCGTCTATTTATTTGATTTTATAGCCTGTTATAATTTATGGTTGAGAGACTACGAGGCAGATAATAAGGACGAGATTGAAATTCAGCTTTGTGGTTTTACTTTTGTAAACTCTACAAAAACAAAGCTGATATTTATACTAAAAGCAAGAACGCACAGATCTGATTTGTAATTATGATTTGATTTTATGATTTTATATACAGCTGTAAATTAAACTGCATGCATTACTCCGTGTGTTTGTCCTGTTTTGTGTCCGTGTGGTCTGATTTTAATGGGCTTATTCCATTATGTAAAGTTCCTGACCCAGTTGCTTGAGGAAAACCGCACGCTCTGAAATACTGGGATGTATAAAAAAAAAAAAAAAAA
>CM040454.1:396489-425586 GCA_022758105.1 Pangasianodon gigas | reverse complement strand
AAGCGATCCAAACGGCGTCGCTCGACTCATAAATCAAACGCCACAATCTGAGTTTTGCCTGTGATTTATTTCATCAGGAGAACATATAAAAGTACGCCTGTTGCCTGGGGCCTCGTATCTCAAAGACAAGTGAGAGTGAGAGAAGAATATCTACACAATGGATGTAAAAACAATACCAAATTACGCGTGTAATTATCAGATTATAATATGAGCCATAAATCCGAGGAAGTAGCGAGTCGACATCGAACAAAAACCAGGAGCAGATCGTTGTGCTAATATTTTCCTTCTGAAATGCTCCTAGGACTTAAAAATGTAGCTTATTTGTTCTGGTATTTATAGTTCCTGTCCCGTGTCCCAAACTCCACACATTGATGAGCTGCCATGTAAGATGGAATGCAGCAAAGCCGATTCACGGCCCATAAAAAAGTCCTGCGCTGCCGAAGACACGAAACAAGCGGGAAACAAGAGTTTCACAATGCTCTATAGTGGGCGGGGAATTTTCGTTTTTAATTCATTTGGCCACAATGACTGATCCTCAGGAAAAAAAGAGCTTTCTCTGACAATAGATTCCCGACAAAGTGCTTTCACTGCTTTCCATGACAATAGAGTAGTGACAAAGCGAATCCAGAGACTTAATTAAGTCATCTCTAATTGTATACGTTTTTTATTACGCACTCAGTTTGACTTCTCAGAGCTCCAGAGTTCACTTTCACTGGATTTCCAGATCTTCAGATCAGTGAACTCAGACTCAGAATTCAGGATTGTGCATCTCTTGGAATTTAAGGAAAGCGGAATGAAACTCTGTGTGAGGGACTCGACTGGTCCGGACAGTGGACTCCAGCAAACTCGCAGTGTGAGTCACGCTGTCTGTTCTCTCACGCCTGTAAAGCTTGTGTTTCTACAACAGCGAGAAAAAAGGGATGAGGCGCCATAATGAGGCCTAAATCTGATTAACCGCCGCTCGAGGACCTCGTGCGTCTGATCTCTGAAGTGTGTGAAGTGTGACTCACTGAACAAACACTCGCTCTTTTTTTTGCACTCCATTCCTCGATATTATATCAATCTGTCTGGATTAAAGGCGGCTTCATAGGAGACAATAATAACGGCGTTATTGTGTGTGGAAAAAGGTCTCGGCCGTTATTGCGATGTTTCCCAACAAATAACTTGTCGAGACTGCTTAAAATAACAGAGATGATGAAACTGACTCTCTGGCAGTCTGTCATTAAAACTGAGCGGCCGATGACAAATTGCGATTAAATTCACAGCGGTTTCTTTACAGACTGAAGAGCACACGCTGGGATACTGAGGAGATTTGTGATGTAATATTAATAAACACACACACCCGTGTTCATATCCCGGACTAAACACTTCATTACATTTCTCTTCATACTCATCCTTTCTTTAGTCTGTCACAATATCCTTCTCCTTATCCTTTAATGTTTATATTGTTCTGTAAGGGTTTGGCAGATTTAATAATTCCTTCTCAGTTGTAAAAAATTTTTAACAAGCATTTTTTTAAAACGTAAAAGTCAAGACACAGTTTTATCCAACACAGGTCAAAGTGAAAATATCCCACCTTCGGGAAGCTGCGAAACGGTTGGATTTGGAATTCTGTGATGTCCAGAGAGCGAAGCCAGAACGAGTAACAGCAGTGTGTTATTTTAGATATTCTGGTGAATGTGCATCAAAATTTGACATTTGATTAAAATTGAGTTAGCAGTAGTTTACTGCGATGTCTCCACACCGAGGAGAGGGAGAGGGAGGAACGACGTCTTTCTCCGGAATAGTATTGAAATCCCGGACACGGTACATATACCATTTCATACCCGAGAAGATACTACCGTTTCCCTTTTTAGCGTTTATGTAAGTAGTGCGCTGTGCATGATACAGTACATCTTGTTCAAAATCTCTGCACCGAGAGCGTCTCCACCCTGATTTCTCCCTCGGCTCTCTCATAGCACACGATGAAACGCAGAGACGATCGATCACGTTTCCATCACGCTCCAGCGCATCGGGGCCAGAAATCGTAAATCGTGGACAGAGCTGTAGCAGGAAATGGAAAAGGGGAAAATTTTCAGTCGGGTCAAAACACGAAAAAAAAACAACCAACCAAACCTCAAAGCACAAAAACAGATTGTGTAAACTGACAATCATTCCCGCGCTAGCATCAGAGTTTATTTACAGAGTTACAGCATCGTCCAGTGCGAGTTCTCAGGGAAACAAACAAGAGCAAAAGGTCAAGAGGTCAAAACGAGAGCTGGATCACGAAACATTAAAACAACAGCCTGGTGAAGCAGTAAAGCGATAATGAGGTGCTGAGTAAACCGGGCGGTGACGAAGATTTGATTAATGAAGAACCGACTGATCCAGTTTAGTCTGAAGGTCGTGGAGTCTCTACAGCTTTCTCAATGTGACACCAGATTTGTGCAGAACAGAACAACACAAAAACACAAAAACTCTTCAGTCATGGCTCGTACTTTCCCACAATAACAATCAAGCTGTCTCATTTGTGTAAGTCACAATAAACATGCAGTCACAGACCGATATGAGAACATTTCACAGATGGTGAAATCATAAAACAAGTGGAGTGGAACTCAAATTAAACCTCCTGGCCGTCGTCGTATGGTTCTCCTGCACTCACGCCATTTTCAGATCTCTTGTAAAAGCCACTCGATGTTCTGCAAGCAATTTGCGGCGTGACATTACTTCCAGTCCTATAAATGTCCTCGCCGCTGCAGTGTGAATCACTCCCGAGCGCGCCGGCGAAATGAAAAGACGGCCATTAAACCACATGTAAACAATTAGCCCTCGCTGTAATCGAGTCAGAGTCATGGTGCATGTGGAGACGACCACAAGCGCGAGAGGGTTCCACTCAGAACGAAAACTCTGGGGAGATGAGCAAGGCCGTCTCAGCACCGACAACATTTATAGACCGTTTATACACCGTGTGTGTTCCGCACGCCGGCTTCGAGGTCACACAACCCGACCGCATTTAACATCGATGAGCAGCAGAGGAAACACAGGATCCTGAGGAAGCTCGGCTCTGCCAAAACCACGTGAGGAAGACTGAGAACCGTCAGTCCGGAACCTCAAAAACAACCGGAATCCAGCAAGGTCATACAAACTGATGCAGTTATATAAGAGATTCTCACTACGGGAGTACTCTTCAGGGGTCAAAGGTCAGATTACATCACAGCCAGCTGCAGAACTGAGATTCATTCTAATGGAGAGCAAAACCTCTACAATCCCTGGTGTTAAGAAATAAATGAATAATATTACAGATAATTACTGGCTGGAGAGAAGACTTAAACACACCCGGGTTCTCCGACGTGTTGTAGCACCATGAAGATGTTCTGTACTTCCATCATCCCGGTTCCTAAACTCCTAAATTTCACCACTCATCCTGGAGAAGGTATTCACTGATGAAATGATGAAGAACATAGAACTTCATGTAAGTGCTGCTTTCAAGATTACGCCACAAATCCAGTGATAGAGAACTAGAGAGCTCCTTTCTGTAGGGTTCTGTATCAGAAGTAGAACCTTTTCAAGATGCCAAGAACCCTTTTATCCAAAGAACCCTCCAAAAAACTTCTTTTTTTTTTTTTTACAGAAAGTGAACAAAAATTGAATTATTAATTGTTCTTCAGTTGCCATGAAAGGTTCTATGTAGAGTCCATGTTCTCCTGTCAGAAAGAGTTCCAATTAGAACCTTTTTTGGAAGCTCTGAACCTTTATTTATCCAAAGAGCCCTTAAAGAACCTTTCATTCGATGCATTAACAGGGTAATAACTCCAGATAGTTGCTCATTATTTTCTTCTTAATACCTAGTACCTGTCTAAGAGAATAAAAAAGGGTTCTTCAAGAGTTAGAGTTTAATTAAGAGTTTTTAACCTCCTAAAAGGGTTCTTACCTTGACAGACTCATTTTCTTCTAAGAGTGTACCAAGAACCAAGACATTTTAGCTAAATGTTAAACACCTGACAGGTTCTAGTTCCACTGGAACTGGAATCAGAATGGGTTCAGAGCAGAACTTGGAAGCTAAGAACCCTCAAAGAACCCTTGAAGAACCTCTTTTCTAAGAGTGTGTGTATTAACTGAGTAACTGTAAGGTACAAATTTTTTTTTAAATATCTAGAACCTGTCAGGAGATTAACATTTAGCTCATGATGCCTGGTGCACTTTTAGGTTTTTTAAGGGTTTCTTTTTATAATTAAAGGTTCTTAGCCTCCAAAAATGGAAGATTCTACTTAGAACACTTTCTGGTGGCAAAACATTCAGGGGTAGGGTTCTAGATACATCTTACTGATCATTTATTTTTAGAGAACCAACATTTGTAGACAGTGCAGGCGTGAGGAGGAGGATGGGTTCCGCCTGCTGAGTTTTGGCTCCTCCTTCTGAGGGACTGTTATCTTTCTGTTGTCACCTCTGGCTTAGTAACTCAGGGTTAAAGTTCTGTAAAAGAGAAGTTTTATTTTATTCCATGCTCCACAGCAATTGTGCCAATCGTTCCTACTGTGAGTTTGTGGTTCTCATAACGGGTTCTCTTGTGAAAACTTATTGCGATGTCTTCATGAAACCTGATGTGGGAGTACTCTATTTCCAATAAAGTTCTAACTGTTCCACCATTGGAGCGCTCAGTGAGATGGAACCCAAAGAGAACCTTGCAGGTTCCACAATCTGATCTGATTTAATTTGGTCCAGAAGTCACAAACATTTTCTGTAAATAATTCCGCCCCTGTTCTCAGAGAGCCGAGGGGAACGCGTGGGCTCTGGATAGTGTTGTTTGACAGCTGGACAGTGATGTGATAAGGTTTTTGTAAACACAAGCAGAGCCGAGGTTCTACTCCGTCCACTCGACTGCAGCGCTGCACAGACATGGCTGGACAGGAGTTCCTCAGGAAAACTCTGTTACTGCTTTTGTTTCTGGTTCTTTACGCTGTTTCTTCGGGGTTCTCCATGGACGTTTGTTCCAACACCATTTTACCCGGATCTAAAGGTACTCGCTTGTTTGCTTACTGTAGTCTGGAAAAAAAAAAAAGAGATACGGAAGTGTTGAAATGCTAAGGGTCTGTTAGCTAGGTGAATGCTAATTTTCATAGTTTTTTGCTACGTTTTTTACTACGTTTTCACCATTTTTATGCAAATTAAATTAATCTTTTTAAACATTAATCAAGTGAAATCTCGGCAAAATCTGCGCATTCTTTACTCTTCAACTTAAAACAGAAAAAAAAAACTTTAGCTGAAGGATCTAAGCACTAAAATTCTGATTACAGATTTTACAAATATTTATTTTTACAGCATTCATCTATTTTACAAATATTATCTTATGCAAATATTAATTTTATTAACAATTACCTGGAACATCTAGTAGTGGTGAATAAATGTGACTGGAATTGGGTTAAAATTTCCCAAATGTTCTTCCCAAATCATTCCCAAATGATGTGGTCTCATCACTTCTACATTAGAACTCGTAGACGAACTCGTAAAGTTCCTGCGTGAGTGGAGAAAGTCCAGTCGAGTTAGCGCTACTGTAGAACCGAGCTCGTAAAATAACTCTTACGTTTTTCCTAATAAAACATGACGATGCTGGAGTTAAGAGGCTCAGTAACGTGTTCTTCTGGTACTCGGCTACTGAAGCTCATATAACCGGAACCCCGCTGAGAGAACCCGAGTTCCAGCACCATTCCGTCATTTACAGCCTCTCTCTCACCAAAAGCGACCGTGTGAAAGTTTCTGTTCCGAGACGTTGTTCCATTTCACCAGGACGCCTGCGTTCAGGAACATTTTACTCTTCAGTTTGTAGTATTTCTGGGAATGTTGGGGTAGAAAGAAAAAGACAAAAATTAAATCACTGTCGTCTGTAAAGTGTGGCTTGAATAAACAGTGCTAATGAAATACAGACTCTGTGTGTGTGTGTGTGTGTGTGTGTGTTCATGTCCTCATGCACGAGCAGCTCCACTTGTAAAATGTTCTCCCCGCTGTTCTCCACAGGAGATCCCGGTGAGGTGGGAGATGCAGGAGATGAAGGACGACTGGGAAAAACCGGACCGCCGGGACACACGGGTCTGTATGACATCATCAGTGTACCGATAAACACAAAGTCCGTTACTGAGGGATTAAAGAAGCTTCTCAAACCTTGACTCCATTTTGAGGACTCGAAATTCTCACAAGCTCCCAGTAATTCCATCCAGGTTCCTAAAGTGTGTAGAACTCTTAGAGCAGTCATTTCACCTCTGATCCTGGAGAACCTGAACTGGTGAGATGTTGAGAACGTATAAAAAACTTTATGTGTTCATGATTATACCACAAGCCCAGCTGTAAAGTCTCACTACCACTACAGTACATCATGGTACATACAGAACCTACAGAAAAGGTTCCCCTGTTAGAGTGAGTTCCAGGTAGAACCCTTTTTGGAAGTTCTGAAGCCTTATTTATCCAAAGAGCCCTAAAAGAACCCTTGGTTCTATGTATTAATAGGGTAGTAATTCCAGATTATTGCTCATTATTTTCTTCTTAATACCTAGAAACTGTCAGGAACTCTTAGAAACAAGGGTTCTCCGAGGGATCTTTAAGGGTTTTTTTTTAACCTCTTAAAAGGGTTCTAACCTTGAAAGACCCTTTTTTCTAGGAGTCTACCAAGTAGCAAGACAGTTTAGCTAAATGTTAAACCCCTGACAGGTTCTAGTCCCACTGACGGAATCTTTAAAATGATTTCCCTATCAGCAGATCCTTTTTTGGAAGCTAAGAACCCTTAATTATCCACCATATCCTTAAAGAACCCTTGGAGAACCCTTTTTGTACGTATTAACTGGGTAAGTGTTTGGCACAAACTCCAAATTATTGCTCGTTATTTTCTTCTTAATATCTAGAACATGTGATCTAGCTTCTTGGTACTTGGTACAATCTTTGAGGGTTCTTCAAGGGTTCTTCAATGGTTCTTTGGGTTTATAGGACAGTTTAGGGTTCTACTTGGAACCTGATATGGAAACATTCTGCTGTGAGAAACGTCCATCAGAACGACAACTAAGTAAATCCTAAGAGTTCTAAATGTTCTACAGTGTACACTTGATCTCTCTGATAGGGTTCTTCATAGAACCTTTAAAAGACAAAACTGAAGAATCCTTCATGGTTCTAGATTTGAGTGTAAGCAAAAAAAGTTCTGTCAAACAAATCAGAGAACTAAAATCTATTAACCGTGCCTCAGAAGCAGAAATGATACGAAAAGGTCAGGATGAAATGTTCTCCTGTAGAAGAGTGCTAAAGAAACATTTTTTCAGGAGCAGAAAAGATGGCGTGAGAGCTGCACACTGGCATTCAGTGTGTGTGTGTGTGTGTGAGTGTGAGTGTGAGTGTGTGTGTGTGAGTGTGTGTGTGTGTGTGTGTGTTTGATGTGTCTTTGGGCATGGGCAATAGCTCTCAGGTTCTGCCAAACCACGTCTCCTCCTGAGGGAAGTCGCCTCAGACGTGTTAATTAGACACACACACACACACACACACACACACACACTCAGAGTGAGAGTGTGATGCCGGGAAGGGTCTGAAGATGAAAGAGGAACACTGTCCTGCTTTTTCACTTAGAACCACAATGGAATTAGAGTCGAGTTCGGTTTATTTTTAGTTTTTGCACCTAAACATGAGACAGAGCTTCGAATAAAAAAATGAGTGAAAGGTTCTGCTCGGCGCAATTCATCATAAAATCACGATCGAGCCGGCGTGCTGAAAGAAGGGTTTAGTTTTGGTTAGACTGTGCGAGAACCCACATTAATCCATCTGCCAAGCTCAGGAACTGTTTATCCCTGATTAAACACGAGCGGTTCTCTCTTCAGCGCAGATTCCAAAACTGAACATGTTTGATGAAGATGTTGGAACACGAACATTAAGAGATCATTCGTCAGTGCTGTGAAGCTGCTGGACGTTCTCTCACTGACGTGTTCTAGCATTGCTTTCAGGAAAAGCAGAAACAAATGTGCAGTCTAGAACTATTAAGTGTTCTTCAGGTTGTAACTGTGAGTTAGTAACATGAGGAAAAGCTTAAAGGTTCCAGGTAGAACCCTAGAAATAAGTGTTTCTTGATCAGAGAGGAGGTTCCAAGCAGAACCCTTTAAAGAAGCTATGAACCTTATCTGAAGAACCCTTGAAGAGCTAAGAATGTAGCTTCCTAAAGCGGCTCTAGACTACACAAAAAAAAGGGTCCAAGTAGAACGCTTAGAACCCTTAACCATCCAGTGAACCATTAAAAGTTCAGTAAATGAGCGTGGATGTTTCTTTAATAACAAAAATGAAGCAAAATATCAAAATATATATATCGTCTATGACATTTACAAAAAAAAAGGTTCTTTAGAAGGTTCTATTAACTATCCAAAGAACCCTAGGAGGAACAAGAGAGTGTGTTTTAACTGGGTAAGTGTTACTCATATGCTGTAGAGTTGTATGGTTTAATCTAGAACCCCATAAGGGGTGTTTTGTTTGTCCCTCTGGAAACTTAAATGTTCTCAGTAGGACCCTAGAACTAAGTCTTGAGATGGTTCTTTTAGGAAGGTAAGAACCTGTAACTGTCCAAATAACCCTTGAAGGAGCATCAGTTAAAGCCTAATTAAGATCAAAGAAGTGAATTAGTATTTTTCCAGATTTGAGCCGTGTTAAATAAATACGTTCTTCAGGAGAACCACTTGGAGAACCGCTTGGAGAACTTCAAAGCAACGTGAAAAGCTTTGATGTTTCAGATTCATACTCCATACTCCGTCTGACACAAACTGATGAAGAAACCAGGCTTTAAGACGTTCCGCGCTTTAATATCATGCTCATTTTTCTGCTATTTTCCTCGTTCTGTCGTCTCGCAGGAATCTCGGGGGAGAACGGAGAGAAAGGAGACGCCGGGAGACCCGGGAAATCCGGTCCCGCAGGAGAGCGAGGTGAGAAAACTGCAGCCATGTTGCTAATCTGAATTAGTGAGCGCAGACGTTATCGGTGAGGTTTGTGATTTAAAAAAAATCACCAGTCTGTACCCTTAACGTTCCGTTAACGTTCTCCTCCGACTCACTCGTGCGAGCTTTTACACCATCTGGAAAAAGATCTGGGACGGAACCTTCCCTGTGTCCGAGCGCTAACATCTGATTATTAATAGAGTGATTAGCTCGCCGCTGAATGATGGCCTGCTGTCGGATTTCATTTCCGCTAGTTTCCGTTTCTTAACCAGTTAATAACGTTATTTTTTCCATTCCAGTGTGAAAAGGGGTTTTAAAAGATGGCATGAAAATCCGTCTAGAAAACATTTTTCCTGCGTTTCTGCAAACAACAAATCAAACTATAAAGTAGACAGAAGCTCTGAAAATTAAAAAAAATAATGAAACACACGTTTCTGGTTAAATGCAGCACTTGATTTTATTTATACTCTAACTTTATTATAGCAGAGCAGAATGTAACACACGTTATTAATTGATCTTTTATTTTGTTCGAACTGTTTTGCAACTAAAAACGTGGATGTGGAACGCTGGAGCAGGAACGTAAAAATAACGTTTCTGTTCAGAACGATCCAAAATAAAAAAGAAATAGTTTCTAAGAAAACCTTGATTCGTCCTTTTCTTGGAGTTGTTTTGATCACTTCTTGTTTTTTCATGTTGAGTAACTCTCCATATGATGCTACCACCACCATGCATGTGTCAGTTGTGAGTACTAGAATTAATTTCCTTGTTTCACAGCAATGGGGGGGTGAATACTTATGCAATCGCAGCTTTTACGGGGGGTTTTTCAATATTACGTCAGTATTATGGGATGTTTTGTGTAGAGTCGCGTCATTTCAGTTCATTACAAAATGTAGAAAAGGGTCGAGGGGGTGAATACTTATGCACAGCACTGTATGACTAACATACTACCATATTTACCACGTTAACTGTATTTTTCAAACTTCTCCTCTTCCTAGTGTCCTTTAGGCGAGATTTTGATAAACATTCGTAAGATTATTGAGTCTGTTTTTAGACATCAAGCTTGAACTTGTCTCGTATTGGCAGATCATTCTGCTTCTTTCAAGATATAATTTAAAAAACTAAAATAATTTTAAGCTTGAAATGAGCACAAACATCTACAAACAGGCTTCGTGATGACAAAATATTAAATAAAATGATAAGAACACATTTAAAAACCCAATATCTTATTTAATAAGGAGCTGTTCATTAGGCACCTAGCATACTTACCCATGCTAGCATATAAGAAGTAACCCGTAAACCTGTAAATAAATTTGGATAAACTTGTAGTTTACTTAAATGAACGTCTTCATTGTTGATAAATGAATCGGATTTCGATGTTGACAGCGAGCTGGATCTGTTTGTTAAAATGAGATAAAAACTAGCGTTTGTGGTTTCTGACACTGTGTCACGTGCAGTTTTCTGTAAAAATCAACAAAAAATCACTCAGTTTGTGTATTAAATATAACATTTAAAACACAAAAAGATTGTTTTACATTTTGAGGAGACTAGCACTGAAGTTTAAATAATGCTAATCAGTTTATCTGCTAGCGACATTAGCATCGTTCCTAAACTGAAGTTGCAAGAATTGGTCCAATTCTTGTTTTAAATGTTATATTTAATACACAAACCGTGTGACTTTTTGTTGATTTTTACAGAAAACTGCACGTGACACAGTGTCAGAAACCACAAACGCTAGTTTTTATCTCATTTTAACAAACAAACAGATCCAGCTCGCTGTCAACATCGAAATCCGATTCATTTATCAACATGTGACAAATTTAAATTCAATTTAAATTCCATTTTATTTGTATAGCGCGTTTAACAACCGACATTGTCACAAATCAGCTTTACAGAAATATATACATTCAGGATGTAAGTTTTAAATGTATGAATTTATCCCTAATGAGGAACCAGAGGTGACGGTGGTGAGGAAAAACTCCCTGAGACGATATGAGGAAGAAACCTTGAGAGGAACCAGACTCAAAAGGGAACCCATCCTCAACTGGGTGCAACGGATAGTGCGATTATAAATCATTCCCTTCTATAACTGTGTACTACATGCACAAATAGTGTGATTGTGTAACCAGGAAATTCATCACAGTTTCTCATGAAGTCTGTTTTGTTGAAGTTATCATCTGTTTACTGATGGAGACTTGAGAGCAAAACTGTTTGTGGGAATTGAAGTCCAAAGCTATCTGCATGGTTTCTAAGAGGAACCATCTTCAGTAATCTCAGTGATCTTCAGGCTGTGTGTGTTGGAGGCCATCAGCAGCATCAGCAAGTGATTTACAAATGATCAGAACTCCAAGCCGCAGTAGGGCATCAGGATGGATCAGGCAGGTCCAGAGAGCAGAAGGGGTCAGGATCACTGGCGTCTCAGGAGAAGGATGTGTAGCTCGACAGAGAGAGAGAGAGAGAGAGAGAGAGATACAGATAGAGAGAGAGAGATTATTAGGTATGCTTACTGTTATGTAATGGTTAAGGACAGTGTACACTGTGTAAAAGTGAAAACTGGTGTAAACTGGATTCTTAGACAAACATGTGATCACATTTTACTTCCACTCTCAAGACTCAGAAAAAAAAATGTTAGTTATATGAACACAAACTGAATATTTTTTTAGTTTTAATGTCCATAAGTTTCGGTCAGTTGTGCTGCTTTGTCCTCCGAGCCTCAGGCCGTGTTACTGTGTTTAAAGCTGAGCTCTGGTGCTCTGCTGCCCCCTGGTGGACATCTCTCCCTCCTCTAATCCCAAACAGCTGTTAACGTTCTGAGCCTCTTAACTACAAATCCCATAATATAACATTTAGTGCAAAAGTTTGTGCCCCCTTGTCCTCTGGGTGGGGGGAAATCTACTTACTTAACATTTTGCAATTTATCTACAAATACATTTAAATTATATAAGTAAAGAAGCAAAATAAAAAAAAAAGGTTTGAAAAGAACCGAAATTCAAAATTGTTTCTTCATCTCTACATCTAATCACATCCATATATAATATATAAATATATAATATAAAGATATAAACTTTGGACTGAAATCGTTTAAACATTTTTCCCTGTTCATCTCTTAACCTGCGCCTTTTTCTGACCACGATGATAAAGAAACGTCTAAAAACCGAAACACACTACACGTCTTCCTCGTCGTCTACTGGGGTGTACAAACTTTTGCACTTGGGTCTGTGTATATTGTAGTGAATAATGAGTGAGGATGTGATTTACAGGACAAACAGGAGAGCAAGGAAACGCTGGACCCTCAGGGTTAAAGGGAAAAGCAGGTAATGATTTCAAATATCAGGAACGTTTCCTTCTCTTTTTTTCACTTTTTTACTAAAACAACTTTTTATTTTTTCATCATCTTTCAATATTTAGCAACGTAGACTATTGTGTTACATTTATTTGCTCATAATAATAATAATAATAATAATAATAATAATAATATTAAGAAGAAGAAGAAGAAAATATCCAAAGAAAAATACAAGCAAATTTATTTCATATTTATAATAAAATAAATGTTTTAAAATAGAAAATTATTTCAAATATTACGAAATATAACTCACATTAGATTAGACGTTTTCTTACTGATTTTTAACGTCTTATCAGATGATATTATTTTTACTCTACTAAAGAAAAACATGATGTAAATATCACTTAATAAAATACTTAAAATTAATAAAAATGACTAATTATGAATTAAATCATCTTACAGAAATATCCTGAAACATCTCAAATTAAATTAATAAAATAGATTTAATAAATAAAATTAATAAAAGTAATAAAATCTATTTAAATTAATAAAATGTACTCATTTAATCTGAGCTCTTTTTTTTAGTATTATTTAAAGTGAACAGGTTTAACAGCTCATGTTTTATTACTTTTCTCTTATGTTTGTCCAAAAAAAGTTGAATTTTATTTCTGTTGAATTTAAATAAATTGGATTTTAGATGAGTGATTTGTTGCTGAGGAACAGAGTTTGTGTGCAGGATTTAATTTAATCAGTGATAGAAACATTTCTCAGTAATGTTTATATTTAATAATTTTTCTGGATCGATCTCAGGTTCTACGTGTGACTGCGGGAGATACAGGAAAGTAGTCGGGCAGATGGACATCAACGTCAACAAACTGAAAAACGCCGTCAAGTTCCTGAAAAACGGTACGATTTATTACCAAAGACGTGGTTTTTTTTTTTGCAATTTTGTGTCATTTTTACTTCAAGTGTGTAAAACTTTTTCTTATTTTCAATTGTAGGCAACAAATAACTTCTTAAATACCACTGAATTTCTCCAACATTTCTTATTATTATATTACAAAATGATTCCAGAAATTTTATTCATTTTCGGTAAAATTTTCAGTAGAAATTGTACTCTAGTTTTAATTTGACTTCTTTCTGGAAATAAATGCCTGAAATGAAGCCTTATAACAGTTTTATAATTAAAATAATCGCATATTTACTAATGTAACTATTTTAACATGTTTTCATTTGAGGGATTTTTTTATATTTCGGTTCATATGCTTATTAAAACTGTGTTTATACGACAAAATTTTATTTTTAATTAAATAAATATTTACTTCTGATATATTTCAGAAAATAAAATCTATTTTTTAACAACAAACCAAAGTTGTTTGTCGTTAAATAAAAATAAATTAGTAAAAATTTAGCTAATGCTGTGTAGCTTGCTAGCCAACAGCTAACCTGATTATTTTAATAACAGTATTTAGTTTTTTATTAGTCTTGTGTTTATTTTAAAGTTTTTATCATGAATAAAATTATTAATAAAATAGAACAGATTTTGTGAATGTGACGCTAATCCTTACTTACACTTGGAGCTTTTTAAAGTCGTGTTTTAATAAATATAAACATACACAACTGTACGTCATTAATATTATAATATACGGAAATATACAGAAATCTTTTGTTTATTTATTTACAGTGCCGTGAAAAAGTATTTGCCCCCTTCCTGATTTGCATATTCATCACATTAAATGGTTTCAGAGAACGAGATTAAACACAAAACACAGTTTTTATTAAACGATCATTAAAAGTAATCGCCCCCTAAACTTAATATCCAGTGGTGGTTTATATTTTTAACATTAAATAATACGTTTTAAACATGATTTTTTTTTTTTTTAATAAAAGAACATTTCCTGCTGCTCCCTTCTGCTGCTGTTTAATCAAAAGTATTGGCACCATTCAGGTGTATTTGGGATATTTTATTTTTTTTCTGCTCAGTGATTTTGGGAAATAAAAGTATTTAAAAGCAAAAATAAATAAAAGTAATTGAGAAATAAACGTAAAATAAAATAAAAAATAAATAAAAATAAAATAATAAATATAAATATAATGTAAATATAAATATTAATATAAAAATATAAAATATAAAAATAAAATAAGAAATAAAATAAAATAATCGAGAAATAAAAGTAATCGCCCCCTAAACTTAATATCCAGTGGTGGTTTATTTTTTTTAACATTAAATAATACATTTTAAACATGATTTTTTTTTTTTTTAAATAAATGGTCATTTCCTGCTGCTCCCTTCTGCTGCTGTTTAATCAAAAGTATTGGCACCACTCAGGTGTATTTAGGATGTATTATTTTTTTCTCCTCAGTGATTCTGGGCGTTAAGGAGACGGAGCAGAAGTTCTACCTGCTGGTGAAGGAGGAGCGTAAACACCACGACGCTCAGCTGAACTGCAGGCTGAGAGGAGGAACCCTGGCTCTGGCTGACAGCCAGAACATCAGCACGCTGCTGGGTTCCTACATCAGCGAGGCAGGTCTCACTCACGTTCTCGTTGGAACAGGAGGAGAACCCGAGCACGGGGGGAACTCGACGGTTTCGGGTCGCAGGTGCACACAGGTGGCGTCTGACGGAGCGCTGAGCCGGGCCGAGTGCGACGCCGAGAAGTTCTACATCTGTGAGTTCTCCAGGAACTAAACCCAGAACCTTCATTCAGGAAGACACTTGGAGAGGAAAATGGGTTCTTCAAAGGTTCTTCGAGTTCTTGGGACTCTTTCTGATAGGGAAAACACTCTTAAAGTTCTTCAGTGTGGAAAATGGTAAAGTGAAAACATCTTGATTATATTCATATTTACACAATTCTAAAATAATTTTAAATAATTGAATTCCATTAGTAAGTAATTTTACTCATTTTTCTAAAAAGACAGACTTAAATTTATTATTAACCAATCAAAAACGTCAAGAAATTGTGTTAAATTCTGTAATATTTTTTTAATAATAATCCTTTAATGAGCAATATGATATAATTATGCATATAATTTACATATTAAATTACTCAATAAGCTATTTTGCTGTTTATTTGCTACTTCTGATTTAATCATATACATTTTTTCTGATATACATCAAAGTTTATGTTGTTTATCTCATGAGTTTTTAAGTCACATTGCTAAATTTTTATTTCACTATGTGTTGTCGGGTTACACATCAATAAAAATGGTGGATTAAATTCTATTTGAACTCTACACTGTGATGTTTAAATAATGAATTCTGATTTAACCGATTTGTTAAAACAGCGCTAACTTTATCAGTAGCTACGTGTGTATAAAAGTGACTCGGGGGCGGAGCTATGTATGATCTCAGGTTGTGATGTCACTAAATAAACTACACAACTTTTAGCTACAGAACCTGTGCGCTAAGCAACGCTAGTTAGATAACATGGCTAATGATAGTGATGGATAGATGGTGGTTGTCATGGTAACGTAACATTATATTCTGACAGTTTTGATTACTGTTAAATAAAGCAGTGAGAAAATGGCAGGAGGACATGGGGGCGTTTCCTAATTTGCATATTCATGCATATTCATAGCTCCTGCATGTTGTAATGAGTAAAGATGTTTCTAGAGATGTTTTATTACTTAAAACATATTAAACAGTTTATAAACACCTCAATATTCCACCCAGATTTAAAACGACGTGTTTATGGGAAACTTTAGTGCATTAATCCGTAAAAAACACGCTTTAAACTAAATAACTAAATAAATAAATAAATAAATTCCTTTGACTATGACCTACATGTACACAGCCCGTGACTGCGCCCTTATTATGTAGAGGTAATTATCGCTAAAGGTCATGATGACATCATCAAATCACAGAGTTGAGCTGTGTGCAAAAGTTAGTGCACCCTTCCTTATGTTTTATATTGTAGGACTCTCACTTTTAGCTTTTCAAAATTAAAATATTTACAAAATAGAGACACTTCTTTCATTTTTTCATGGGTGGGGGGCACAAATTTTTTGCACTGCATGTGAGAAAAGAGAATATTTATTATTATTGTGAATGTACCCTTTATTATTATTATTATTTATTTATTTTATTTATTTATTTATTTATTTTTATTTATTTTTTCTACTTTTTTTTTGCATGCAGTACAGTCATGTGGTTCATTACAGGAAGTCGGCTTTGATGACCTCATCCTGACCACGCCTCCATAACCTGAAGATAATATTTATTTTCTTTTATTATTTTACACAAAATAAGACTTTCTACTTCTTTATGTAATAACAAGAGTTTAGTTTTGTAACTAGTAGAAGGTAATATTCTCAGCATAAATCAGATTTAAAAAAAAACAAAACAAGCTCACTGCTTTTATTCTGCTCTTTTGCTTTATTTCATTCCATTCACGTCTCTTTTAATGTTTTTTTATCCTGTTATGTAGTAATGTAGGTATGTTTCAGCAGGTCAGAGTAAGACAACGGTAAATGATTTACAGATTTAATGCATTTATTTTACAGCCTGGCTCGTTTGTTCCCTCATTAATATTCATGAGTGAGTTTAAATGCAGGTGTTGAGAAGATCAGATCTGATTAAACCTCTGCGTTTGTATATTGTATATATTTAGAAAATTGTGTATCATGTACTGTAGTGTGGGGATATATCTATTTGTGTGTGTGTAAGTGTGTGTGTGTGTGTGTGTGTGTGTGGTTAAAGGTTCAATGACACATTGAGTGAGGTTATTTTGGGTAATAATTAATTACACTCTCTGACTCTGATTTTCAAATATGTTTAATTTAGATGAAGTAATGAACACATCACACACGTCTTTATATAAATGTATAATTATAATAACTGTAATAACACACACAGTTTAAAGGGCTTTTATTTTCCTCGTACAGACTCGGAGTGGAATTTACTCCAGTTTATTAAATCAAGCTTTTTCATCCAGACAGCTGAAGTACACGTCCTTCAGCATCACCTGCTCACGTCAACACCTTCCGAGTGCTCGTTATCTCCTCCGAATGTCTTAACACAATATTGACCCGAGAGCCGTTCCAGTCTGAGGCTCCGTGTTAATCATTAACACACTGCCAGATGAGAGAACACGAAGAACATGAAGAACATGAAGCACATGAAGCACAGAGAGGGACAATGAGCTTCTCCTGAATAATTAAACACGGGCAGAGCTGTGAAAGAAAAGAGAGACAGAAGGCAGAGCAGGTGTCTGATCTCACCTGAGACGCCTTTTTGTCCTCTCCTGCATTCCACACTGAGGACAGAGGACAGGAGTGGCTCTATACACACACACACACACACCTGTAGGACCGGTTCTGCAAATCACGTGACACTTGTGGAATTTTTTCCACCTCTCTCTCTCTCTCTCTCTCTCTCTCTTTCACTCGCTCGCTCTCTCTCTCGCTCTCTGTTCCACCGCAGAACGATGGCAGAAGCGACGAACCCGGCGGCCACCTCGTTCCCGGCTCCCACCGTCTCCCTGCCGCTGGGGCTGGACATCATCCGGACCTACTCCGGAGCTCTGATCTGCATGGAGATTGTAAGTGTGTGTTCTCCTGTAGGGGGGTTGGACAGGAAACCTTACTGAGGTCTGCATACTCACACCTGATTTCTCCCTCACACTCGCCGTTCTCCACTGAGGAACGTCGCATGAGTCAAAACCTCGGTAGTGCACTTGAAGGTACACTCCTAGAAAAAAGGTAGAACTGCAAGCTAAAGATCCTTAAATGTTAAAAGACCTTGTGAAGAACCCTTTTTTTTTCTAAGAGCTAAATGTTAAACAGTTCTAGATACTTAGAAGAAAATAATGACCAATAATCTAGAGCTTGTGCTGCTTGTACACTTAACCAGCTAATAGAAAAAAAAAGGTTCTTCAAGGGTTCCTAAAGAGTTCCTTGGCACGGTTCTTAGCTTCCAAAAAAAGGTGTCAATTTTTCTAAAAATATTATAAGTAGGATTTTGCTATCTATTTTGTGATGAAATGTCGCCATTATGAGATGTGGAATATTTTAGCAAAAGTGTAAATAGTGTTTATGATCAGCGTTGCTAGATTTATATAACAGAACCTGTATAATTTGGACTGATCAATAAAACCTTTAGACTTCAAACTGAAAACTCATTAAACTCCCAATTCCATGATTCACAAACTTTACTGTGATATGCGCATGCTTTCCTTGTACAGTTTAATTCTTCATGTTCTCACAGATGATACAATAGAAATAAAGCATAAATAATAACAAATAAAATAATGACAATGTTTAAAAATCAGCATTGCTAAATATAGTGTATTATTTACAAATCAGTAACACATTTTCATAAACCAGAATTAAAACCACAGGATTTTTCCTAAAGGTCCTAAAACATTCTTGTAGTTTTATATATATTTTAATAAATAAATAAACACCTAATGAATATAAATTATAAAAGAATGGCTAAATAAATTTATAAAACACATTCATAGATTATAAAGTTTGTTATTTTATTTAACGTGCATTAATTGTAGTTAAAATATCTGATTTTTCCTGATTCACCAGTTCTCCTGTTAGAGCTGCGGCCCTCATTCAGCTTTTACTGTTTCAGTTAAAAACAAACCTCCAGCTCATCTGTTTATCTTCCACACACTGATATTCTTCATCTATAATTAGCAAATGTACACAAAACATCCGTCCGATAGCCTGCGAACAAAAACATCAAACCTGAGACAAAGAATAAGGGGAAAACCTGAAACAGACCCGACACAGACACAGACCCGACACAGACACAGACCCGACACAGACACAGACCCGACACAGACCCGACACAGACACAGACCCGACACAGACACAGACCCGTCACAGACCCGACACAGACCTGTCACAGACCCGTCACAGGCCCGACACAGACCTGTCACAGACCCGTCACAGGCCCGACACAGACATGGCATAGCCACACAGCCACACCCACACAGACCCGACACAGACCCGACACAGACACAGACCCGACACAGACCTGACATCTTACTGTTTCAGTGTTAAAGCTCCACATATGAATGTTCCATCTCCCTCAGGAACACAGTTTACAGCTATTTATTAAAAACACCACCGGTTCGGTTCTGTTCCATTTCACAGCTCTTCGGGGGTTTGGTTTGGATTCTCGTGGCCTCCTCGAATGTCCCCGTGCCACTGCTCCAGGGCTGGGTCATGTTCGTGTCTGTCACTGCGTTCTGCTGCTCCTCGGTCTACCTCGCCCTCTTCCTGCTCGGCCTCGCAGACCGAATCAACACCGACTGGAACTTCATGGTGAGGGTTTAGAAACGTAATGTTAACCTCCGTGTGTTGTTCATGACTTCTCTTCAGCCCACAGTGTTTTATTTCACTGTATAGTAATATTATTGTAACATTTTTATGAACTGAATAAATCTGATACTAGCATTTAGCTAACTGGCTAGCTTAGTTAGCTAATGTTTCTGATTTGCATATTCATGCATATTTACAGTTCCTGGTATTTTTAATATAGATAATAATGTAGAGATGCACTAAGAACATTTTAGTCATTATGTGGGTGTTAAAATATTCATAAACAATTTATTCATCTACATAAATTATTTAAAGGTTTAAAATGGTGTGATCAGGGAGACAATAAAGAACATTTTTTAGAAAAATCCGAAGAGAACAGGATGAAGAGAATGTCTGCCTGGCTTTCATTCACAATTTCACTCAACTTTAATACCGAACATCTATCTGACTTTAGCAACATTCCACTTATATAACATTCATGGGCTCACGGTTACAGTTACTCACAGTTACAGTTACTCAGTTACAGTTACTCAGTTACAGTTACTCACAGTTACAGTTACTCAGTTACAGTTACTCACAGTTACTCAGTTACTCACAGTTACAGTTACTCAGTTACAGTTACTCACAGTTACAGTTACTCAGTTACAGTTACTCACAGTTACAGTTACTCAGTTACAGTTACTCACAGTTACAGTTACTCACAGTTACAGTTACTCAGTTACAGTTACTCACAGTTACAGTTACTCAGCTACAGTTACTCATAGTTACAGTTACTCACAGTTACAGTTATTCACAGTTACAGTTACTCACAGTTACAGATACTCAGTTAATCACAGCTACAGTTACTCAGTTACTCAGTTGCAGTTACTCACAGTTACTCAGTTAATCACAGCTACAGTTACTCAGTTACTCACAAGAAGCTGAAATCTGTCTCTGATCTCTGATTGTGTTGGCAGCGAGCTTCAGATCTGCCCTGGTTGTTTCCTCGGCGGTGTCGGGAGGGCGTTTCAGTCTTGGCTCTGATCCCTCGCACATGAGGAACGTCTGATTAATGAGCGCATTTATTGACTTCATGCTCTGTGCAATGTAGTGCAAAGGGCAGTTTAATATTCTTACTCATTAATTACCATGAGATGACGATGATAAACGACGACATACTGCGGGTTAATTACTACAAGGAAAATTAAATAAATAAAGTAAGAGTAACATCAGATTGGGGTTAGCTTTTACGGCTACATTTTAAATCTTTGTGCTATTAAAGTTCAATATTATAAAATCTAATATAAATAACATTTATGATTTATGTTATTTATTTATTTGATTATTTCCCCCATGTATTCCCTGCTCTGTTTATCCCAGGATATGATGTACCACTTCGTTGCCCTGCTCTTCTATTTCTCTGCGTTTGTGCTGGAGGCTGCGACGACGTCCGGGGCGTATAAGCAGCACGTGAACAGCACAGCGTGTGTCCTCAGACCCAGCGCTAACATCATCACCTTCATGGACTTCAGACAGTACAGTATTAATGTAGCAGCTACGGTGAGTCACACCATCATACTGCACTTATCCATAACGGTGCTGAAATACAATTATTATTAATCATTAACTGCGTTATTGAACCTACAACCATAAACTTCACTGTTTATTAACCATCAGTGTGGTCATATTATTCAATGTCTAAATATTTAATTAATTAAATATTTATTAAGTATTAATGAAGGCTTATATTAACTAAAGTTTCCTCCATCCATGACTAAAATAATTCTATAGAAATTAGCATAGACTGAATAATTTTTAAAAAGTTTTTTAAAAGTCTGTATTTACAAAGAAACTACTTCATCAAAAAGTAAGATATAGTTTGTTTGTTTTTTTTTTTTTTGCTTTGTTATGTTTTGTTTTTTTTTGGGGGGGGGGGTATTTAATTTTTAATTTTATTTGTTATATTATTATTATATTTATTTCATTACTTAATTGATATTTTAAGACAAGCATTAATTTCTTTAACATTAATTAGTTCATTCATGCTGAAGTTCATGGTTCGTTAAGATGCTGTTAAATGTTGGCTGTAGTTTGATTAAAAAGAATTTAATATTTTATTATAGTGAAACAAAAATCTCCAAAAATTCAATAATCAGATTTTGAAATAAATAAATCCAGTTTTAGAAAGAAGCCAGAAGATCAAAAATAAAAAGGTGATATTAGCAGGTAAATCAGTTAGCCTAGCGTGCATTCACAATCACAATGTTTCAGTGCTGTAGGTGTTTCATTGCCATGGCGACCGTGTTACACGCCTGCTAACTAACACTAAAGATAAAGTAGCATGCTATTAGCAGAACCAGTTTCTTTCTTTGTTTCTTTTTTATCAAGGTCATTACTCTATGTGGGTGTGTGTGTGTGTGTGTGTGTAAGGAGTGGTGTACATTACTGCACGTGCTGTAGCCTGCATGCAGCAGAAGCACTTTCTCAGGTTAGCTTATTGTTGCGTCACCGCTAGGACAAACGGACTAGTAAATCTTTCTGTGTGTGTGTGTGTGTGTGTGTGTGAGTTTAACAGCAATATAATTAAAATAATTTATATAAATTAAAACATTTTAATGCCCAAGAAACAAACACAAACATCTAGAAACATCTCTTCACTTTCACCCTCATTAACAATGCAAGGATGTATGAATATGCATGAATATGCAAATTAGGAAACTCCCTACATGTCCTCCTGCCGTTCCTAAATTTAGCTAGCCAGTTAGCTAAGTGACATGTCAGAATATAACGTTACCACGGCAACCGCCATCTGTTACATCACTAACATGAGCTCTGTTAGCATGATAACTAGTTTACAGGTTTTACACACACACACACACACACACACACACACAGACACACACACACAGATTTATTAGACTATTCTGTAAGAATTTGCATATCAGTCAATGATTGGTTCGTACCATTTAGTGATGTCACAAACTGAGCTCATCTGCCCCACTGTAGCCCCGCCCCTAAATCCTTTCTATACAGAAGTATCTATTTTAACTGGAAAGAAATTTGACACTGAAATTTTTAGATATATGACAGAATTATACTTCGAACTGTAGAGTTCAGGAGGATGTTTTAAGGTAAAAAATGGAACTTTGGAAATAAATTGATCATGGCTTGTTCCAATAAACGTCCCTGTGAACGAGCTGTTACTATAGAAACGATAAACATCAACAGCTTTTTTTTTTTTTGTTTCAGATATTTGCCTTCGTGGTGACCGTGTGCTACGGCTGCAGCATGTTCATGGGCTTTAAGCGATGGAGGAAGTGACGATGAGACGCCACCATCACAGCGACGCTCCCTGATCACACGTTTACTCCAAGTGTGTTATCATTATCCACAACACACACACACACACACACTCATGTGAGGATTCTGGTCATTTAATATGGAAGTGTGTTTTTAGCCTCGCTGGATTTAACTACATGAACATATTTTAGTTCTGTAAAGCTGAGATTTGTTCGATGTTACATCGGGAAACATTTCTATCACAAGTATTACATATTCTGCAGAAAGCTCGATGGTTAAGTGTGCGGTTAGTGTACGGTTATGCGCAAAAGTTTGCACCCCTTCATGATTTCTGGACCAAAAAACGTAAACTGTACATCTAGTTCATATTTTATCTACAAAATAAAAAGCATATAATTTAAAAATGAAATTCAGGTGCATCCTGAAACAAGACAAGAATGTAAAATAATTAACAGAATCTTTTTATTATTATTATTATTATTATTATTATTATTATTTCTTTACATTTATATCATCTTTAAAAACGGGGTGTGTAAACTTTTGAAGTGATATTTGAATTTTTTTTTTACGATTAATACCTAAACATATGCCACTTGCATTTTTGTTACTTGTGATAATGAAGAAACTAAATGTTATCTCGCTATAAATTACATTTCTTTATCTTCTTCGTTTTGTGCTAAGGGCGTGCAAACTTTTGCACTCACACCCTAGAGAATATTTCAATTAAATATTTTTTTTAGATATTTTCACTCTGGCTCTCCTGTCTACATTTCTAAATCGAATCAAATCTGTCTGTTCACTACTAACTCGTTATTTTATTGTTGTCTGAATAAACAAGCGTTTTTAATGAACATATTTTTGTATTTTTTGTATTTTTATTTCTTCAAGTAACAAAAAAATTGAACTCAGATTTAAAATTGCATGCTGGGAAATGGCTCAAATTTGCATAATCTTTAACTCACACTGTAAGATGAAGAAGTCTGAGGAAGAAGATTGAACTTAAATGTGAGCATCAAAAGTAAACGCACCCCTATGTACACAAGGCAAGCTGCGATTGTGATGATGATGATGATGATGATGAAGTACTCGGATCCTCTTATTATTGTCCTTAAAACATTCCTAAAGGTTCCTGTGCGTTCCTTGTGGATTTAAATGTTTGGACTCCTGACATCACAGTTATGAGGAGATGAACAACAGAATCTGAAATACATTTAAGAGAATCTAGAGTTCTAGATTTTACCGATTTCTTTTACCGATCATCATCATCATCATTTGTATTTTATTCATTGATGTTTTTGGGTGAAATCTGGTTTCAACTTATCTTAAAAACACATTTATTAATAAATCAAATCAAGTTTCATGCATATTAATGAGAGATTTTAAAGCCAGAATTTGACTAAAATCTGCCTAAATTGCATCCAGGAGGATTTATACAAGTTTTAGGAGCAACATTTAATCCCACTGATGCACCTAGTTTTATTTTGGAATCGAATAGAACAGCAAGTTTTCCTCAGACAGAGAGATAAGTCAAGGTCCTGATATGAAATTTCAGATTTATCTTTATGTGAGACGTTATAAAAGCAGAATTGTCATTATATGAAAATATTGCTAGCATGAGTTCATTATAAATCGTTGATTTCCGAGGATGCGCACCTGAGCTTCACCACGAAGAAGAGTTTTTTTTATTGGGGGTCAGTAGAAGAAATAAAAATGTTATTAGAGAACAGAAATCTTTACACTTTCCCTCATGAAGAAATCGGGATTCTAACACGAATGAACTGCAGAGATGTAAATAAGTAAAAAAGTTCGTTTTCTCTCTCACAGAAAACCGAACAGCTCTGTTCCCTGAGACGAAGGAAGAACTCTGCTTTATTAAGAATGATGGCTTTTCCTCCGCAGGAAGACCTCGTCTTTTTCGCAGAACGAATTCTGGCAGCAGGAGGAGATGTTTTTGTAGCTCAAAAGGAGTTGGATCTAAAATAAGTCTCATTTCATATTCTCCAATCCATTCTCATTATCCGGGCAACAGCAACTGTAAGAGACACAGGAACTGGAGGATGAGGGAACGGAGAAGAAATCTGATCCGCAGCTAAATACAAACCAGACAAACTCGACAAGGCAAATGAAAATGCTCAGTGACTTTAGTGACATGATTTTGGTTTTAGTCGTTTATCTAAAATACATTCTAGTGTGAGTTATCTTTTAGTAATTTGGTGAGATTTAGTATGAGTTTAGTTAAAAACTGACAGCAGAAGCAGAACAAGTCCAGCCAATGTAAATTAAAGGTTATAATCTTTTTCTCAAATTTTCCTCCGTGGAGCAAATTCAGTCGTTTCCATACGAATACCTGCTTCCTGTCTACAATCACAGAAATCCGTTTTCAGAGTGAAAGTTTAACCCACGTCCAGTTCACTGAAATTTCTGTCTCAGTTTTATTTAGTTATCATTCGTTTTTTTCATCAAATCAAGAGGTTTTTTTTGTCATTTTTCTTAATAAACTTAACACAGGTGAAACAAACTACACACAGGTGAGAGTAGAGATCAGTGGGTGTGGCCAGGACACTGTCACAACAGGAGGACGCCAAACCGGAAAGTTCTGTGAAGTTTATAAGCATCAGACTAATCCCAGCGCTCATACGGTGATAATTCGCCAAGGACGCGTGGCTGATTACTTTCAGGGCTCGAGATGTTCCACAGGAGCCAAACAGGATGCTTCTGTTTTAGCATTTATTAGCGTCTAGCTCATCTGGAAGCCACTGTGGCTTTGGCAGTTCTGATAATTGTCCAATGACACAAACCTGATCGCTGTTTTCAACGCAGCTCTCCAGATGTGAAAATGAAAAAAACAAGAACGAGCCCTAATGTTGCCAGGTGTCGTGGGTTAAGACCGTGTCCTGCTGTGACCACAGTTCTCTTTTACATCCATTGGTTTTGGCCTGGAGATCTCCATCCAAGCAGAGAGCCTCCACCAAAATAAAGACTGGACCACCATTTTGTATGTCTTTACAAATCATTCGGAACAGCCAAGAACATCAGAGGCTTTTTGGGCCGGCGCTGATTTATGTAGCAGGTTGGCACCGGAACGCTGTCAGGATACCCGCAATAAATCCGAAAGCCAGTTCTCCCATTTTTCATCACTGCAGCAAACTGAGCAAAGACCAAACAGGAGAAGCGCTGTAAATCTGAACCGCACTTCCAAACCACACTTTCTCAGAGCGCTGGAACGTTTCCGAACTTCTCCTTGGAGAGCAGCACATTCCAGCATCGTCCATACAGAGGAGAACGACGAGAATGAATGCACAGGCTTCCGTAGTTCAGGTGCAACATTCCATGTGCTGGTGTTATTGCGCTCCACACTCCAGTGCCATCAGAAAGTCCACGATTAGAAGCTTCTCATGCTGTCCCTTCAGTTACAGGCTGCAGCATCAGTCAGGACGATAATTCCAATAAAAATAACTGTCATAAATAAAATATAGAGACGGACCAAGAAGGATTTTTTCCCCAAAAGATCACTGGTGCAGACGTTTAAAAAAACACTATACATAGAACAAATCCAGCCAGAGTATTTTTCTCGTACTCATGAGTACAACAAAATGATTTCTGTCCTGCTCACAACAAAGAGTATTTTTGCATGTATAAATATGCGTAAAAATAAATAATAAATATGCATAAAAATAAATATGCAGAAATAGTGAATCTGCTTGTGAAATAAATATATAATGCTAACTAAATACTCTGAGTAAATTAGTCAAAAAACCAAAAAGAATCAGAAATATTAAAATTGATGAAATTGATTAAATGATGTTTTTTGGCTCCTCGTAATTTCCTGTAGTTTATATCCACACACACACACACACACACACACACAGTGTAGCTACTGATAATGTTCATTACGTTTTAAGTGTTCGTTATGTTTTAACTCATTACAATTTGAATGTAAAAGATTTTTTTAAAAGAATGTTGATAAGTGAATGCATTTCCTGCATCGTTACTATAGTAACCAGCGAATGTGACTGCAGCGTGAACAAACTCTTTGGATTTGATCATTTCGAGTTTTCAGTGTTTACACTCGGTCTAAAAAGATGTCCTAAGGTTAACACACACAACATCACAAATCCGTCTATCATCCATTTAATCCAAATCTGTTTTTTTTTTTTTAAATAAAACAGCAAACAAACTTTTTAATTTTCCTTTTTTTCCCCTCAAAACAAACACAAATTGTTCCATATTAAAGCGTTCGAATCTCTCAGCTTTTTCTCATATTTTATTCTTAACAGTAAAACGGGAAATAAAAAGAAAATCCACACACGCAAAAGGTGACCAGCGGGGGGCGATATGAGGATTTAAACATGGAAAATAGCTAAAAGATGTCGGAAATTTGGCATCATTGGAACCTTATACGGATGTCATATATAAAATGTTTGTTTGGAGTGATGTACAGTGAAATATCTGCTCATCTGACTCAAACCGGTGTGGAGAAAAGCTCACGGGTTTTACCCAAGACCACGTAAGTTTTTTTTTGTTTTTTTTTTTGGACAATTTGCCCACTGCACACTGCTTATTAAACACAACGATATTTTGAAGTCAGCACATTTACCTCATTTATCGACCTGGTTGCTGCTCTTCCTAACAGGATGTCTCCACTCGTCCTTTCTCTCAGGTCAAATCAGATGAGCTGTAAAACTATATACAGCTAAAATTCTTTAATATTCAATATTCTAACATCAGACTCAGAGTCTAGATTGTCCACTAAAACAGAACAACATGCTGTCTCTCTCTTTTTTTTTTTTTTTTTTGTAAATTTATAGCCAAGGAAAAAAAATCAGAAACAAGTTATTTTTGTTTTTACATTATTTAAAAAAACCAGATATGAACAGATGAACAGATGATATATGGATTATGAGCGAAACCTGATTAATAAAAGTTCATGCTTTACAGTAATTCAGAATGAGGGAATACAAACCCAGATCCGGACGTGATTTCAGAGCAGAACTCTCTAATATGCTTTTACAAACAACCTTGTAGCTGAATAATAAATTGTCCTGACGTGACCTCAGAGCAAAGGGCCAAATCTCGCCAAAAGACACGGCCTATTAAACCGTTTCTGTAGCACGGTCCAAAATAAGGACCATTTATACTCTGATCAGCAGCAAACAAAATTCCTCACTCGGAACATAATGGAAAGCGAAGTGCGTGTCTCCGGGTTAGCCAGCGGTGACCGCAGTCCTCCACAATCCCACACGATTTCCTCCCAGAGAAACATTCAGCCGAAACCTTTTCATTATTCACGCTATCTGAGCTCCACAAAACCTGGACCTTCTCTACTAAAGCAAAAACCCGCCCTAAACAACCGGCATGTCAACATTTATAACGTTTATTCATCAACGTTTAACATCTGACCTTCCAAGATTTATTTTAGAATGAATTTTTTATTTTAAACGTCTTTCATCACCGTGTTTTTATTTCCCACAATGCCGTTCGACTACCTGCTGATAGTGGTGCTTCTTTTCTCGCTCAGGTTTCATTTTCCAACATCGTAACACGAATATAAACTTATTTAATGTGTTTCAGGGCAGAGTTTAACTTTTAATCCTCATTAAATGTCTGAGATCAAGCCAGAGTTCTCACTGGCTCACAGTCTGATATTGTAATGATTTGTGATACTGTAGAAGAATCATAAAGGCCAATATCGTGTTAATGTTTAACAAATGATATATTGTACAGGACTACAATAAACCTGGACATATTATTAACCCTTATTTTAGACAAGTTAGACAAACTCATTGTTTTCTTTTTATTTAGGTATGAGAGTTTGTAAAAATTGTTTTAAAAACTTTGGTGCATGTTCAGGTTATAAGTATTATTCCTTATAAGTCTGTTTAGCACTCCTTAATGCTTTAATTTTTTAATAGTATGTAGGTATTAATTATTCAAATAATGACTTTAAAAATTCAAAACATGAAATTCAAAACATAAAATTTAACATGTCAATATAATTAAATATTAATCTTTATAGAATTATAAATTGATCATGTGTTTTAATGCCTGAAAAAAAGGTCTAAAAATGGCAGAGAAACATCTTTGTACTTTCCACTTCATTAAAAATGAAAGGCTGAATATATGAATATACATGAGTATGCAAATTAGCCACACCCCCATGTCCTCATGTCATCACTAAAAGCCCTAACATTATTAATTTAGCTAATCCAAAGCAATGGAGTTGTGTTGTGATGTCACAAAATGAGGTCATATGTAGCCCCGCCCCCAAATCAGTTTTATCTAAAGAATTACTGAATTACTGTTTTAAATTTAGTGCCATGTTAACTAATGTGACCAAAA
>CM040454.1:347957-394511 GCA_022758105.1 Pangasianodon gigas | reverse complement strand
GTGTGTGTGTGAGTGTGTGCGTGTGTGTGTGTGAGACGAGGTAATGTTACCACCCTGAAGTTGTATGATGATTATTTTCCTCTAACAGCACGTCCCCAAGTGTTTTATTCCCCTTACACCACAGCAAATTAACCAACAATTACAATTTTTTATCAATTGAAGAACAACAATACTTTTTATCCATTCCTGTTCCTGTTGTCACTTACGTTATAGCAGCTATAAACACTCGTTCCCTCACCAGAGTCTTTATTCTCTCCCTTCAAGTTAATAAGAAGCGTAAACTCCTCTGTCCTGAAGATGTCGGAAAACTTAAAGTTACAGCTTTACCTCTGACTGAAAGCGCTGACACTGGAGACTCCTTCCATAAATCTATATATGTAGCACATCCGCTGTACACGTCCCTGTGAAAGAGCTGTTACTATGGAAACGATAACGTATTAGAACGAGCACATTCATATAAACCTGCACTACTGTCAGAGCTGCTGTTATCGAAAACTAATCAACACCTTCTGACCAATCAGAGTCCAGAACTCAACAGTGCTGCTTTGTAATAGACAATAGTTAGTTGTTATTACACCGTTTTCATCTTACTCTCTTACAATTCGAACAACCTTATTAATGTGCTTCTGGGCTTTAGTGTGCACACATTACAGCCTACAGACCCTGTGTGTGTGTGTGTGTGTGTGTGTGTATACAGGGTCAAGAGGTTCTGCATTTTCTTTGGCAGTAAAATGTGATCTGCTAATGCATTCCTGTCCAATCAGCTGGCTGGGAACCCTGGGAAGCCCCACCCACTTTCCCCTTCTTTCTTTACTCATCTTTTTTGCGAGTGAGTGAATAAATTTGTCGGAGGAGAGCAGAGTTCAGCAGACCGGTGGATTTTACAAGGCCAGGACGCACGCTGAAGATGTTCAGCGACAATTTAATGAAGAAGGAAGTTTCTCTGTCCATCTGTGCACAGGTGATCGTTTATATAGATAGATAGATAGATAGATAGATAGATAAACACTGATGCATGAATTATTTAATTTATACCACTAAGTGCAAAAGTCACATTCAGGGCAAGTTTGGTTTTACAGATGTTCCTTCATTGTTGAAAATGATCTAATGAAACAAACAAAATGACAAAATTTTGGTCTCTCTTAGGACTTTTTCAAGTTATTTTTCCTCTACATATTTTCTGCTTTAGGCCGTGTGAGAATGTTTTAAAATTTTCTTGACTTAATAAGACTTAACAAAGTAATTATGATGAGTAATGAATAATTCAGATAAATGAACTAGAGGAGGTGAAGGGGGGTGTAAACTTTTGAGCAGTTTAATAAAGAGAACTTTTCAGTCAGAAAGTACCATTAAACTAACACAGATAAATGCTGCTGCTGCTGTAATATCACTGGGATTCAACGTGGACTCTTCTCATGAAGACTTTTTGCTAGTGTTAGCATTAGCACCACATCCAGCACACTCCTGTACAGTTAGCATACAAGCTACAGAGAACTAGCTGTTCTAGCCAGCAGCATTTATCTGTTTATCATTTATTCAGTGATAGATGGAGAGTTTTCCTGGTTAGTAATTTAAAAAGATTTAATTTGTAAATCTTTTAGTTTTGCTAGTATATTTTGGTTGGTCTGCATTAGCTAGCTAGCACCTTCAGAAAAACTAGATATAATCAAATTCCGCAGACTGGCTAACTTAGGACTGTTCTGGTGAAACAAGCTAAAGGTGTTGGATCTCCTTTGCTAAGCTCTGCGTTCTCTGTACAGGTTCTGTTGTTCTGTGCAGTGATGTGTGTGAGACAGAAAGGAGAACCGTGTTCACACACAGAGCCGTGCCAGAAGGGGCTGCGCTGCCGCTACACCGGAGGAACCTGGAACCGGACCGGAGTGTGTGCTGGTGAGCCCGGGCTGGTCTGAGGTCTAGTGTGGGGTTTAGTTTGGAGTTTGGTTTAGAGTTTAATTTAGGGTTTAGTTTGGAGTTTGGTTTAGAGTTTAATTTAGGGTTTAGTTTGGAGTTTGGTTTAGAGTTTAATTTAGGGTTTGGTTTGGGGTTTGGTTTGTGGTTTGGTTTAGAGTTTGGTTTGTGGTTTGGTTTAGAGTTTGGTTTGTGGTTTGGTTTGGAGTTTGGTTTAGAGTTTGGTTTGTGGTTTGGCTTGTGGTTTGGTTTGGGGTTTGGTTTAGGGTTTGGTTTGGAGTTTGGTTTAGAGTTTGGTTTGGAGTTTGGTTTAGAGTTTGGTTTGGGGTTTGGTTTGGGGTTTGGTTTAGAGTTTGGTTTGTGGTTTGGTTTAGAGTTTAGTTTGGAGTTTGGTTTAGGGTTTGGTTTGGGGTTTGGTTTAGAGTTTAGTTTGGAGTTTGGTTTAGGGTTTGGTTTGGGGTTAGATTTGGGGAGTGGTTTGGGGTTTGGGTTGAGGACTAGTTCAGGTTCCGGTTTGTGATGATCATCACATGCTATCCATGTGAAACCATGTTTATCTCCTGAGCAGCTCCCGATGCAGCCTCCTGTGTAGTGGGAAACTCTGTGTACCACAGCGGCGAGACATTCTTCCCGAGCTGCAGTTACCAGTGTGTGTGTCACGGTGGGCAGATCAGCTGCGTCCCCCGCTGTAACCTGGACGTGATGCTCCCAGGTCCGGACTGTCCGTTCCCACGTAAGGTGCAGGTTCCAGGAGAATGCTGTGAGAAGTGGGTGTGTGATGCGCAGGCCGAGGTCAGCGTGCTGGGGGGCTTTGCCATGGCGGGTGAGCTGCTGGCGTCGAGACCGTTTTTATTGACCCAGTTAATTCTGTATAGATTATTTTTAATGGATTGAAGGGTCTTTTTGTGCGTTGTTGTGAATCTCAGCATACAGACAGGAGGAGACGTTGGGCTTCGATCCCAGCATGGAGTGCATGGAGCAGACAACAGAGTGGAGTGCGTGCTCCCGTTTCTGCGGAATGGGCGTGTCCACACGGGTGACCAATCAGAACCGGCGCTGTGAGATGGTGAAACAGAGTCGCTTGTGTATGGTGCGTCCCTGCCACGCCCTCGAAGAGCAAGCAGACCCTCAGGTACGAATCGGTGAGGGCTATCTGTCTGTATGTGCAGATTTTACACTCGAGATCACCGTGAACTAAAATGGTATAAATAAATTTTTAAAAAATAACGTAAAGGTAAAATAATTTTGGCCGATTGAGTGGAAACACGACCCCATGTCCTGATTTTTCAGTCATGCAAGGCAGGTACACGTATATTCTAGGAAAAACTCAATAGCTAATATTTTATTGGGGTTTTTTTTGTGTGTGCATAAAAAACGTGCTTCCATCAAATGTACTTTTTTCAGGGATAAAATGCTACACAAAATTTTTACTTATTAAAAATGTTTCTGTGTGCATTGTCTAGAATTAATCACATGAAACTACATTCAACTTTTCTTCATTTATTTTATAATACTCTTGTATGCGTCATGAAAACCCTGTCACATGACACTAAATTTAATGCGTAACTGTGGTAGTTTTCATATAACAAATTTGTTTAAAAACTAGCATTCGATATCTGCGTTCTTAAACCCATATTTTAATAATATGAATTTGAAATATCTTTATATTGATGAGAGATGCTTGTGACTGCTTGCTGATGAAGTTATTCCACGTTTGTGGATTTTTTCCCTCTCGCAGGAAGTCGGGACGTGTGTCAGGACGACGCAGAGCCCCAAACCCGTCCACTTCACCTTCAGGAACTGCTCGAGCGTGCAGGCGTTTCGTCCTCGTTTCTGCGGCCGGTGTTCTGACGGTCGCTGCTGTACGCCGCACGCCACCAAAACGGCACCCGTGAGGTTCCGCTGCCCGAACGGAGCCACGCTCAAGAGACCCGTCATGTTCATCCGTACGTGTGTGTGCCACCGTAACTGCCCGGAGGAGAAGGAAGAGGAGGATAGAGTACCACAGCGAGGACCTGAGATGGGCTACGCCGCCATCCTCACCCGCTGAAGTCCTGTGAAGAACACACCGCAAACATGGAGACACTGAGGAGCAGGAGCGATGACCTGAGTGCGGTTTTATACAAACATCCCCATCAAAACAGCTGATAAACAATAATAATTAACCCTTTAAATCCTGTGATGGTCACGGCACCACGATCGATCACGACTTACATATTTCTTACTAATTAAATAATTTTTTGTCTTAGAGACTTACATTAAATTAGTCACAACGATCAGTAGCTTAGCTGTTAAAAATCCACTCATAGCACCACAGTTTAGTGTTATTTTATTCTGGTTGTAAAACAGCACTCGACAAAGTGTTTGCATTTTTATTTATTCACTGTTTTTTTTTTTAAAGGCAGAAGTTATAAAACTGTAAACAGCTTTTTAAAAAATCTTTTGATGAATCATTTGTCAGTCTGGTCATTCTGCAGAAGGTTCATGTTTTTTCAGATATCTGTGCTCAAATGATGTAAAACACCACGTCTTTAAAATGATCAGTTAACGTTAACTATCCACAAAACAATCGCAGATCTCTGAGGATTAAAAAGGATGTGTGATGCGTTATTCCTGGATGGAGAAAAAATTCCCAGTGATTTTCTCTAGAAGTTTCTCCAGATCCAAAATTGTATACTACTGTACTAACGAGTACTGAAGAGTACTGAAGAGTACTGAAGAGTACTAATGAGTACTGAAGAGTACTGAAGAGTACTGAAGAGTACTTAATAGTACTGGAGTACTAAAGAGAACTGAAGAGTACTAATGAGTACTAATGAGTACTGAAGAGTACTAACGAGTACTGAAGAGTACTAACGAGTACTGAAGAGTACTAATGAGTACTGAAAAGTACTAATGGGTACTGAAGAGTACTGAAGAGTACTAATGACTACTGCAGAGTACTGAAGAGTACTAATGAGTACTAATGAGTACTGAAGAGTACTGAAGAGTACTAATGACTACTGCAGAGTACTGAAGAGTACTAATGAGTACTAATGAATACTGAAGAGTACTGAAGGGTACTAACTGAGTAACAGTTGTGTAAAATGAAGCAGGAAATGATGTTCCTCTCAGAACACAGTTCTTCTCTGAGCTCTTACACACTGGTCCTCAGTCTTCTCATTTTCTTCTCATTCCTAAAGTGTTGATTAGTTTTCTATAACAGCAGCTCTGACAGTAGCGCAGGTTTATATTAATGCTCTCGCTCTGATACGTTATCGTTTCCATAGTAACGGCTCATTCACAGGGACGTGTACGGCGGATCGTTGATACGGTGAAGTTTTCTGTAAGGAGATGTTTATACGACTGTTTACAGCTGCTCTAACGTAAGTGAGAACAGGAACTAACTTGTTACACGGACATTCATTGCAACTCTAAAAGGATAAAAAGTATGATGTAGCATTTGTTAATAAATAAATTGTCGTTGTTGGTAATTTGATGTGGCGTAAGAGGAATAAAACACTCGGGGACGTGCTGTTATAGAAAAATAATCAACTTCAGGGTGGGAACAGTAACTCTGCTTTACACTGGGTTTTAAAATAAAATAAAAAAAACCTTTCAACTGTTAAACCCTCAGCAGCGTCACACACATTCCTCTGGTGTGTGTGTGTGTGTGTGTGTGTGTGTGTGTGTGTGTGTAAGGATGACCTCTCCCAGGCCCTGGCATCATAAAGAAACACCAAGTGCGCTCAGTGCGTCAAAGGTCAAAGGTCACTCTCACACTGGAGTGAAAGTTTACTGAGTTCCTGTTTGATTTCTCGTCTATAGTTTTTTTTATGTTGATGTTCTTTTATTAATAAATATAATAATCAGCTAATGTGCTAATGATTAAACGTAGCTTTAAACAGGAGGATTTGCATCATTAATATTCGCTTTATAATAAACGTCTTTATTTATTTATTTTTATTATTATTTTTTTTTTTCGTGCATCTAAGTCTTTAATCTAAATGTTTAATATTTCTATAACTCTCACATTTGGTTCATTTCAAACTACATTATAGCTGATTGTTGTTTTGTCACAGGATATTTGTATTTTCTTTGTATATTAATTGATAGTCATATTTTGTATAATGAATTGATTAATTCATTATACAAAATATAAACAAATAAAATGATAGAGCTACAATTATCTTTCTTATTCAGTTAAAATATATAGGGAATACAACCTAATAATAATAATAATAATAATAATAATAATAATAATAATGATGATGCTGTGACTAAAGAAGTGCAGTGTCATGGCGGTGGTGGGCGTGGCCAGTCGTCAGCAGGTGAAGAGGTGGGCGTGGACCCGAGCAGGTAATGAGTGATTGTGTACACCTGTGTGTGATCAGCTGTAGGTTTATTTATGTGCTGGGCTTTTCCTCAGTTAGCTGCTAATGCTAACAGAGCAGTGTAGAGACTCTGAGGAAGGCTGAGCTGTGTGTTTGGAGGAAAATGATGTATATTAATCACTTACAGCTTTCTGTAGCATGATTAGCAAAGGAGCTATCTCATATCTGCTCACTAAAGCAGGCTGCTGAGGTAGCTGTGTTAGCTAGTTAGCTAGAATAATGCTAATTTACAACAACACTAACGCTAGCTAATGCTAGTCAGAGTCAGTAGCTACAGTGATTTAATGAGAATCGTTTTTCACGTCATTTCATTTTGTGATTCCTGTTTAATTAGATGATTTTAAGCTGAGAAGTTGATGTAAAGAAGGCATCAGGGCACAAGAGAAGTGATTTGAGATTTGTTTATTTTTCACATCATGCGTGTTGGATTTAATTTCTAAAAGATAGAAGGCTGCTGTCATTACTGTAGCGACTGTAGTTCCTCACCTTCACCACCAGAGGGAGACATTGCTGTGTTTAATGCCTCTGCCACTGCGTGCATGTCTCACCAGTGACTGGTGCAATGGATCTAAGATCTTTATTTATATAGTATCATTCCAAACAGGGTCAAGGTCACTGCAAGGTCAAATGTCTGAAATAGTTTTTCTTCTATCATTTCCTTCCTGTTTGAAGTGTATAGTAAGTGTAAAAAAAAAAGAGGATGAGATTCTGTCCAGTTCTCCATTTTGATAAACGTTGCTCCTAAACAGCGCCATTTTCTCTCTTCACTGTCTCGCTGAAAAACACAACAGAAACCATCACAGAAATTCTAATGGTTTCCACTAAAACCCTCAGCTAACCATTAAAACCATCACTGGTCCTTAATGGGATCCGCTAGACGCAACATTCCACCAATAGAAGGTGACAAATTACCAGTAGAGACCCAGAGGGACCATTACAGCTTCCGTTAAACTCTAAGGGGTTTCCCTTGTCAGTATTTCTCCTTAGAGGGAAGCCGAGTCCATCTAAAGCTCAAGTGAAGTTTGTGATCTGACCGCTAGGAGTAAGCGAGCGAATATGAGTGAACATCACTTACCCAGAAATCATTTCCTGATTTAAAAAAAAAATAAATAGCAGGTCAATATGTTTATAATGCTAATTCAGAGCAGCAGTAATATCAGCTAACGCTATCCTCACATCTCATGTGGGTTCAAACGCTTTAACCTCACGTATGAAATGGCAGAAATTTTAGTGATGCCTTTAACCTGCTGATGTAGCAGGATCACCTAACCATCACAACACACAAAACAGAAGAGATTTAAAATCGGTTTATTTTTACATCAAATGTATGTTGGATTTTATACAAAAGCTAATATTTAACTAATATTTATGATTTTTTTTCTTAAATGCTGCCCCTAAATGGTCTTATTCTTCATCTCCCACTAGATGAAGCTCTGACTCCATCTTCACGGCTCTGAGCTCCAGTGAAAGTGGCTCGACCAGAACTTCTCAAACTTTTTGTAGCCAGAAAGAAAAAAAATCCACAGAGCTCCTCAGTACGGATTTATTTCACAAACATAATCCAAATCTTCACGTATTCGGCTCGTTATTTAAACGGATACAGTATTCAGGGTTTCCCACAAACCCAGCGTCATAGAATTAATGTATATTTTCTATTTTTTACTCCATGTTGTATCTGAGCGAGGAAGAATGAATCCTAATCATTCTACTGGCAGGAAATCGAAGTCCGTTTGAAAGCACAGAGAAAATTGAGGAATGTTGAACTTATTGACTCCTGTAACACTGTTTACTGCTCGTGTTTACTGACTGCATCTTACATCTGAATTTGTGTACAAAAAAACACTGTTTTGTTGTTTTATTATCCTCAGATGATGCTGGATGTTTTCTGAATTTGTATTCTTGTTTTTATTTCATCTATATTTATTTCTAATTTTTCTTTTTAGTAATTTTTTTTTTGTTTCAGATCACATTAAAGCTGTCTGTCCGGCCTGGTGTTTAAATCTGCCCACGGGTGTGTGTTCACTACTGTGTGTGTGTGTGTGTGTGTTCACTACTGTGTGTGTGTGTGTGTGTTCACTACTGTGTGTGTGTGTGTGTGTTCACTACTGTGTGTGTGTGTGTGTGTGTGCACTTGGATTGGTTAAATGTAGAGCACAAATTCCGTGTATGGGTCACCATATCACTTCACTTTACACAGGTATTAATGCACACAGATGTTCTGCCAGTGACGTGATGTTTCACATACTTTCTGGGAAATGGTGTGATCTTGAGGTTGAACACACACACACACACACACACAGAGACACTCGCTCTATCTCTCCTCTGAAGGTCCTGATAATGATCAGAGTTTGACAGAGAACAAATACCTGCAAGTCAGGATAGTTGACACTGTGTGTGCATTTTACAGCCCTGTCTATTGTTGTAATCTGTAAATAAATATTTCAAACCATTAAAAAGCCCCTTTTAACAGAGAAAGTTTAAATCTCTATCCAGCTGTTTAAGGTCAGATTATTTCCTTCTCACTCCTGCTTCATTCCCCCAATTCCCAGAAAGTCTCCATGACTCAACTTCCCCCTTTTCTTTAAAGACTGATGAGAAAGACCTGATGAAGTGGTGGATGAGAGATTCCTTTCTGATGATCATTTTTGTGTTAATTTGTCATTTCTGTCAGTAACCACAGAGCCGACAAGAGCCCTAAGAATAATCTTATATAATGTACGATACTACAAACATCACTCATCATCACCAGGCGCACACACACACACACACACACACACACACACCGGTGTAACCGGTTTACAGTTACTGAATGTTGATAGCAGATGTATATCAGCCTTCAGACTGTTATAGACCCTAATCTGCTCACACATCTTTCCAGAATCCCTCCCAACCCTGGTATACATACACACACACACACACACACACCTGTATGACCCATTTTATCCACCTGGAGTTGTGCAGTGGGGAGATACGCCCAACTATGGCATCTTCTGCAAACTTCACAATGCTACTGCTTTAGTGTTTGGCAGTGCAGTCATGAGTCATCAGGGTGTAGAACAGTGGACTCGGTCCTGACAGTTTTTCAGTTAGCGTCTGTGTGATGATTCTGACAACCTGTGCTCTGTTGCTAAGGAAGTCAACTGCACATTGATGTGCTTAGTCCGAGTCCTGACAGTTTTTCAGTTAGAGTCTGTGTGATGATTATATTCAATGCTGAGTTGAAGTCAATGAACAGCATTCTAACATATGAGTCTTTGTTTTCCGAGTGTGAGTGGGCCCGGTGAGTTGTGAACGCGATTGCATCATCTGTGGGGTGGTTATGTCTGTATGCATATAGTTAAGGGTCCAGTGTGGGTGGGATGAGTGTTCTGAGGAATGCTTTGCATAGTCTGCAAAAAAAAATTACTGACAGGACAGATTCGAATTAAATACCAGAGATACTCTAGTAATAGTTACATTCCACACCCCCACATGGAAAACTAATCCTGTCTGAGTCAGGCCTAATAAACTCTCCTGAACAGATCTAGCTTGTGGCCAGTCCTGATGCACTGCCGTGTCCCTCAGCCTCTGTTTCATTTTTAGGTTTAAAAGTTAGGGCTTAATTATTTATGCTCCATTGTACACTCTTGCTCCCTCTCCATAGAGAGGTTAGAGTTTAAAAGTTCGGAATGTAGAATTATTTAACTAAAATATCCTACAAATATATTACTACGTGTGTGTGTGTGTGTGTGTGTGTGTGTGTGTGAGCAAAAAGCGGAAACGGAAAGAAGAAATGATCAGGCAGACGACGCAGACGAGATCAAATTTCCTAAGAACAGCATTTCTTTTTTCAAAAGTGGAAGTAAATTCAACCCTAATAATGACCATCTGTGTGAACAGTAACCTGGGAAAGATTTTCTGCAGCATCTGCTAACATATCTTGAGTAAACATAAGATTGGATTCATATCAAATCACTCCAGCATTATTGTATTTAGACCTTACACACCCCCATTGACCTGTATGATGACTATAATAAAAATATTTGCATGCTCAAGACCTTCAGGGTGAGTTTTGATTTTATTTGGCACATAGTTTTTTAAACAAAGTTCTGGTGTAGTGACAAAAACAAGAAATTCTTCTCTGACGCAGAGTTATGTGAATTAATTGGCCGTTATTTTAGAGCGGTCTGGAGATGGCCTGGTCCACTGCTCAGGGTCTCCAGCAGGACCTGGACCTGTCAGACCTGGGACCTGGCAGTAAAGACCAAAAAGTGCAAAACTACTATTAAATTAAATTAAATTACAGAGCGACGAGTCTCAGCTGCACACAAGGACAATCAGACCTCACCACATTAACGAAATAAAAGACACCAGCCAGTGGAACACAAACACAAGCACACAGTAAAATGGGACAGTACACAGTGACAGAAGGTGCGAGAACGAAAAACAAAAGAATTCCACAAGAGCACAAATCTGTCGTGTGCAGGAAAGTCAAAGAAATAAACCTATAATAAAAGCTAAACGCCGCAGAGCCTGAGAGGAACTGAGCGTGGGGTGTGTGTCACTGATTGCAGAACACGTGTGTGTTCAGGATGTGCTGTCTGTGCTAAGGAGATTAACGTGACCTTTTGCTAAATATTAAAGGTCAACTGAAAAGACAAAATTACAATATCCTCCCTGTACTGGCTTAACCTCTTAACAGATCAATGAACATTAGAAAAACACACAGCAGCCATTAAAAACTGGAACAAATCATAACAACTCGTATTCAAATCAGCTGTGGTCCTCACTGCTGACGTACTTGAGCTGATCCCTCCTATAACAATCGACCCCAGAAATCATTTCATTGTGTGTGTGTGTGTGTGTGTGTGTGTGTTCTTTTCCTTGTTAATTTAGTGATGAATGTGTGTTTAGTGGTTAAATCAATCCTTCATGCTCCTTTACCTCAAACTGTTGTATGCTGTCTCTTTTTTTTTTTTTTTTGGGGGGGGGGGGTTTTTTTTTTTTTTTTTTTTTTTTTTTTTTTTTTTTTTTTTTTTTTTTTTTTTTTTTTTTTTTTTTTTTTTTTTTGGGGGGGGGGGGTTTTTTGTTGTTGTTGTTGTTGTTGTTGTTTTCTCTCCTTGGTTTGTCTATGCCCTTTGTACATGGAAATGCTGTTCCCTGTTGCACAATTTAAAAAAAGAAGAAGCAGCTTTTAAACACTCATCACATTGAAGCAGGTGCTTTTTTTTTTCTTTCTCAAAACAGAAAGGTTTAATGAAAAATAAAAATAGGGGTTTTCACAAGTACTGCAGAATTGCAACATGAGCTGTATTTAAAAATAATATGATCATAATATGATGACTTTAGGGATTTGAAGCCTTCTCTTATTTATGATGTTATAAAAAGGTTTCACATTGATTAATGACAGTAGTGCAGCATTCACATCAACCCTGTGCTGGTGATCTGTGTGTGTGTGTGTGTGTGTCATAAATTCTGTCCCGTTATTCGTTCGTTCGAGCAGCTGCAGGTGTGTCCCTCAGGGAGCAGCTGGCAGAACTGACTCCCAGTAGCACTTGCTTGAACTGCGTGGTGGAATGAGAAGAGGGCTAAAGATAAAGAGTGCCACTAGGAAAAGTGTCACGGAGAGGAAAATCAGAACTGCTCATGCTGATGGAGTGGTGATGGAGGTCTGGTAAGCTTGTTGAGGTGATCAGCGTCTCCTGCAGTGATGGAAAAGAACGCTGGCCTCAATCGACTGGTAGAACAGCCCAATACTGAAGGACCTGAGGAAGAAGTACCTGCTCTGGTGTTTCCTTTACAGTGCATTACAGTCCAATCTGCAGTTCAGGTAGATCCCAAAGTACCTGTAGGACATGTACCATCTCCACCTCCTCCCCCTGGATGGTTACCAGTCTTCCAGTCTCTTTAACATGCTGGAGGTCCACCACCAGTTTCTTTGTCTTCTTGATGTTGAGCTGCAGGTTGTTCAAAGTTCATCACCTAACTTCCCCGGGGAGGATGGTGTTAAAAGTGCTGGAGAAATCAAAGAACATGATCCTCACTGTAGCTCCAGGTTTGTCCAGGTGTGCCTGGTCTACAAGCTGAGGGACGGCTGGGGCGTCCTGCACGCTAGCGTTCTTTCTGGAAGGCTCAGCTGGGTGTCTCGCTGCTGTGAATACATCCTCTGGGAAAAAAAAAAAAGTAAAGAGTAGAGTAAAGAAAGTAAAATCATTCACCAAATTTCTGTCAAATTGTACTTCACATGTTATTGCAAGCTGCTAATGTGGAAATCGGTTCATTTTATTCTGTGCATTTTATCAAATTGGTGAAAATTTTGATAAAAAGAAAACAGCTTGTATAACAGTTAGTCTCTGTTAGTCAGCTAAGTTAAGTGAGTAAGCTAATCAAAATGTTAGCTAGTTTAAAATAGTGAATACAGTATTTCATTAGTTCAATAGTTAGTCATAATAGTATACAGTAGTTCATTTTTTGTTCTGATTAAGATCATTTTGAAAGCTGGTGAGGAATCACTTGGCTAATGTGCAGACTTTGGAATGCTAGTTTGCCAATTCAGTAATGGACAGAAATGACAAATTGAGTGAATAATAATAATAAACAGCCAGTGTAACAGGCTGAAACCCACCTTTAGCATGTTGGCACTGTGTGGGTTTAGCATCCTTTATGCTGAGTTTCCTGTGTGACACACCCGAGCCGCCTACACCCTACATAGTGCACCAGATGTGCATTTATATTCACTATACATGTATGTACGCTACATAGGGTATGAACACGATGGTTCCTATAAAGTGGACTACGTTCTTCATCCTTCTGTTTCCTGTTTGTTTGCCACAGGAAGTGTTTAGGACAAACCTGTAACATCCTGTTTTCCATATGATGATGACGACAATGATAAAGATGATTACAGAAATGATTGCAGCCTTGGATTAGGGCAGGGATTGAGAGAGAGAGAGAGAGAGAGAGAGAGAGAGACCCTGCCCAAGTGAGTGACTCTCCCTCTTTAAACTCAGAGTTGGTCGTATAGTTTTTCAGTTTAATGTTGTTGAGTCGTCTGTTCATTATATTAATAATTTAATTATTTATCACAACATTTTCAAAACGATCGGGACAAAGCGACGTATTCAGAGTTGGCGACTTAAGTCCTAAAGTTCTATTATTATTATTATTATTATTATTATTATTATTATTTATACCTGTGCATTGAATTAGTGCTATGTTCCAGACATCTAAAGGATCTGTACATCTGAAATTAATGCTGGAATAGTTTCTGTTTCAAAGAATCCAGTTTGGTCCAAAGTCAACACACACACACACACACACACACACACACACTCTTAAACAGTTATACAGACAGTTTCATTGAGTCATGTTCAGCACTATGTGGTTACTGAGTCAGTATCTAAATGATGAAACATTTATACATTGTAAACAGTCATGTGATTGACTCACTCGAGTTAATGAACATGAATGAGCTGGATTATATACTCTATCATTTTCCACTAAATTCCATCTGGAGGAGAAATTAAAAGTAGTTACACTAAGCACACACTGTCCAAGTACAAATTACACAAAAGGACAGATGACCGAAGCGTAAGTTTAATGTGTTTTGGTTTGAATTAAAGAGTCACAACTTCTCTGTTTACTGAGTTATTCTGAGGAATCCATACTCTACATTTCACTCTATCTAGAATTCTCATCGTAGTGTAGCGATCGCCACTGTACAGCACAGAGCTCACATCATACAGCGCTGAAACACTACTTAACATCAACACCTCGTCTGCTGCGCCTGATGTAAGTCACACTCACGCATACTTTCAGTGTGAGGAGGACATGCGGAATTATTCCTGCTGCTAATTCATGCTATGCTACACCTAAACCTAACCTTCACTTCAGCAACCAAAACAAAACCTTTTAACTCTTTAACTATATTTAATGATCGCTGCAGTGAGGAGAGTAAGGGATGCTGGGAAACGGCCTGTAATTGTGTGTGAGAGTGTGTGTGTGGGGAACGTCGCCGTGATTAACACTTCCCTCTTAGTGGTGGAAGCCGCACACACTTACTTCTTACTTCATTTCTCAGATTTATATCTTGGCTGAAACAGTAAGTTGTGAAATATTTCCTATTGTCTTTAGGTTTCACTTTCATGAACACCCTGACTAAGTCTATTTTTTAGATTTTAATAAAAGAGTAAAAAAAACAATACCAACAGGATGCAGCTAGAAAACTCCATCAAAGCGGCATGAGACAACAACTTTACCACTTCATACAGCTAACACCTTAACACTTCATACCTTCAGCACATTAAAGCCTTTAAATGTGTGTGTGTGTGTGTGTGTGTGTGTGTGTTTGTGTGTGTATGTGTGTGTGATCCTCACCACAACACAGTGGTGTGAGTTTGCTGTGTTTTTTATCTGTTAGAAGTGACACTGCAGTAAATGCAGAACACCAAGCACTGGAAAGTCCTCCATTTTATAATTACTGTTTTTAATGATGGAGAGAAATGTAGCGTTAAAGCAGCGGTCTGCTCAACAAGCCATAAAAATAAACCACACACACAGACGGAGAGTTACACACTTTAATGGCCATGCTTAAGCAAAGGAAAGGAAAGAAAGAAGAAAAAAATCAATCACAAAATTACATTCAATTTATGACGGCAAAATAAACAAAACAGCAAAGTGTTTATGTAAATTCCACTAAATTTAAAACCTAGCACTCACTTCACGCAAGTACAGTTATAATAATAATAATAATAATAGAGCTGACATGAACATACTCTTAATCATTATACTGTGTGTTTTATGTGTGTATATATATATATATATATATAAAATCAGTTTATATAATAAATTGTGTTTATACAGTGAGAGAACTGCTGACAAACCTGACAAACAAAGGGAAGGTGTAAGTACAGACGGAGTGTGTGTGTGTGATGTATGTGGATGAAACCCTGAGAGTTGAGAGAAACTAAAGCTGCACTGATGACTGATGATCCACTCATCACTCTCAGCAACCACATTCCTGCGCATCTTAAATACAAAACTTTATCCGTCTGTAAATTCCAGCATGCTTCGGTTTTATAAGGTTCTATCTGACACACAGCCTCTTACTGCCATTAAATCATTCATTAACTGTATATCTATTAGTGAAAGATATTTGTATTCTGTTTCTGATGCTTCTCTGTAAGTTTGAGAATAATAAAACTATTCTATATCTTGTGTATCTGTTTATATATATCTATTTTATATTCTATATATAAATACGAGACTTTGCAGTTTCTATAATCTGATGTTTTTCCTAGATAAGATATTTCACCTTGAAGTAAGAGTGATAAATAAACTGCAACTAACTTTTTTATTATTACTATTATTATTATTTTTGAGAACCTGCGCGATGATAAAAGGGAGATGTATAAAGCTGGGACTGAGATGTTAAAGCTTCCCTACACTACACAAGTTAACGCACATCTGCCTGCCTCTGTTTCGGAATCACGCACGTAATGACCGGCTCTGCTAACGAGTTAGTCAGCTAAGCATTAATTACAAAAAGAAAGAAAGAAAGCAAAGCGAGCTAATAATCTACAGCCAGTGTAACTCTAATTTAGGTAAATAACGTCAGATCACATGCTGGATTCCTGCTGATCCTCCTGATTGACAGCCCGGAACCCACCATTAGCATGGTTAGCGTCTCTGTGTGCTAGCCTCGCCCCACAGCATCTCCTGTCATAAACGGAGACACAGAAACGTACAGACAGATGAACCCACGTACACTACAGCAGTACCCGAGCCTCCTACACCCTACATAGTGCACTAGATGTGCATTTATATTCACTATACCTGTATGTGCGCTACATACAGTATGAACACGATGGTTCCTATAAAGTGGACTACGTTCACTACAGGGAGTGATTTATTACTCCGCTCCCTACTCCCTTTTTAGTGCACTACACAGGGTATGAAAATGGTTCCACAAGATGGTTCCTCACACTAGCTTGTCTCTGTTTGTCCACTTTCTCCATCTTTCTACATCCTGTCTGTATGCGTCTGCACTTCTCCCAACAGGAAGTGTGTAACACAAACCTTTCTACATCCTGTCTGCCTGATGATGATGATGACGATGACGATGATGATGACGATGGCTATGACAAAAACACCAATCAGGACCTTGGAAGAAGTGTTCAGGCCAGGGACTGAGAGAGACAGACGAAGAGAGACAGACAGTTAAACTCTGTCCAAATGATGCATTTCAGTGTAACGTTTGTTGTCGGGTCAGCTGTTAATTAATTTGATTAATAATGTAATGATCTTAATATTTTTCACAGTTTTAAGGGCAAAGGGTTGTATTCAGAATCTGCGACTTAACTCTAAAAGTTGCGTCAGTGTTCACGTGAGGAAAGTTGCTGCTATTCAGAGTTGGGTTTGTTCTGAGTTTGACAGAGTTTTTAATAGCATCTAGACCTTAATGTAAAACAAAAAGACTAATACGATGATATATGAATGAGAAGATGGCAAGTGTTGAAATTTATATTACTGCATGAATAGAGCTAGTTATTAATTAATGATCACAATCACTGGTTGAATTTAACAAAATGGTTTCCACGCTCATTATTTAGCAGCACATAGAATAGCACTTGATCCAGCACGCCCTGTTATTTTACATTTTATATATATATTTTTTTAATGTCGTGCGCCGACAGTTACTCGTGAGCAACTTAAGGAAGCCACTGAGTCAAGGTGATTAAATCGTAATGTGTGATGGTCTGATTTTGAATCCCGATGATGCCACAGCCATCCCTGAAAAATTGGCTATGCTCTCGGGTGGGAGGGGCATACTCTCTTTCCCCTGTCAATCATAGAGACACTAGCCAATCATGGGTGTCTGTGAGCTCAAGTATGTGGAAGAGGGCAGATAGCGCTTTCCTGTGAGTTTGTTATGCCGCCCTGTGACACAAAAAGTGGTTGGCTGGTTTCATGTGTCTCAGAGGAAGCATGTCTTAGTTTTCACCCTCTCTGGTTTGGTGCTGTTGGACGATAGGGGAGAGAAAAGAGAAGGGTGAGTTCCCCATGACTAAATTAGAGAGAAAATAGGGGAAAAAAGATGTGTCTTCGCTGATATCGTCTGTGTGACTTTAAAGTGACAATATTATTAATTAATCAATAGTGTCATATTTATACATTTAATATTGGCCTTGAGTGTTTTTGTAATTACAGCCAAAATATAAATTTCAGCAGGACATATTGTGGTTACATTAAACTGTCAGATTAAACGCCTGAGGTCTTATTACTGCTGTGTTCAATCCTCACTGCACGCATCACTTTCTCTTTTTTTTTAATCATTTGGATGTTCCCCTGGCCATACACTAACAGCGTGACCTTTACATGAGCCTGTAAGTCGGCTTCTCCATTCTACGCCGTGGCTGTCCATTTAAAAGTGGTAGGGAAGTGGTAGCTAAGTGGTTAAGATGTTGGACCTCTGATCGGAAGGTCGAGAGTTCGAATCCCAGCACCACCAAGCTGCCACTGCTGGGCCCTTGATCAAGGCCCTTAACCCTCAACTGCTCAGTTGTATAAATGAGAATTGTAAGTCGCTCTGGATAAGGGCATCTGCCAAATGCCATAAATGTAAATGTAAATGTAAAAAAAACATGAGGCTAATCGTCTAATCGTGGTATTAACCTCCGTGGCCTCTGTCACAGGTGTTAGGATGTGTAGCGATCATTGCTAAAGCAAAGTGGGCGTGATCGGGTGATGCAGTAAACTTCAGCATAGTTAAAGTTTATGCAAATGAGGCGTAAAGCAAAGGAACAAAGCACAGGCGGCATTTAGTCTGAGTCTATATTAAAATGAGTGTATGTGTGTGTGTTTTAATTATCAGTTTTAATGTGTGTTTCTAATAAACATGTAATAAATGGTGATGAAACTGTGACGTGTCTCACCTTCAGTCTGGGGCTCAACCTTTCTGGATTCACACGGATCTGCAGGAAGAAAAACAGACGTGAGAAAATACTCCCTTAGCAGATAAACATCTCCTTACAGACATGTCCCTGTGCTGTTACTATAGAAACGATAACACAGTAGAACGAGCGCATTAATATAAACCTGCGCTACTGTCTGAGCCGCTGTTATAGAAAACTAATCAACATCTGACCAATCACAATCCAGAACTCAACATCAGTGAATAAGAAGAAGAAGAACGTACCTCTGCATTGAACTTCTTCTGTTTTTATCTGTTTAAAAGCATTAATAAAAGAGTGTATTAGTGTAGAAGAGTGTATAACAGTGATATGCAGTGTTTATAATGTATATTAGGGTTAATGAATAATTAATAGTTAACACACCTTGTCATCTGTATCCATACATCTGAAGTCAACGCCTGAATAGTTTTCTTTTAGAAGAATCCAGTTTGGTCCAAAGTCAAGGACGATCTCGTCTTTTTCATCATGCTCATCCTTTATGACTGTGTTCTACGCACACACACACACACATTCTGAGTTTTACAAACTCACAGATTCACACCTTTTATCTTCACTGTGTCGTGTTCAGCAGCTTGCAGTTACTGTGTGTTTATTCACATGCACTATCTGGTAAATAAATCAGTATAAGAATTTGTTTCTCCACATCATATTACTCATGTTGCTCTGTAATGAGCTCAGCTTTGTAGATGTTATCTCTCTCATCTAAAATCACAAGTCGCCATTGAACTGCACCGAAAACATTCATACACTCACTCGAGTGTGTGTTCATTACAGAAGCATAAAGACTGTGAGTATTCTTGTGTTAAAGGTATGAAACGGGTCAGTGTACTCACGTCTCGGTGCCAGGTAGACTTCTGGCACACAGTCGTGTTCACTGTGTAATTCGCTGTGCCGTTAGACAACACGACAAAACAACACGAGAAAAAATCTTCTGATAGAGCCGATGAAGCTGGAGTCATCCACACCGTGACCACACCTACACGGTGACAAGAACAAGTTAAAAACATGTGTGAGATGAACAACATGAACTCTCTCTCTCTTACACAAACACACACACACACAGATAATTATCATTACATCCCGAAATAATGCATGACAAAGTCATCCAACGTGTTCGACTTTATACAGAGAGTTTGAGACAGACAGGTTAAGTGGAAACTTACAGCATGTTTAATGAGCACACATTCATCACTCATCGGTCTCTCACACTTACACACACACACACACGCGCGCACACACACACACAAACACAAACACACTTTCACATCGAAATAACATAATAAAAAAATTAAAGTGCACAAGTAGGACACAGCAGAGTGCTCCATGAGTTTTAAAGCTGCTGAGAATAAAGCACCATGCTGACAGATCAAACTTTATACCTAACACTAACCACGACCCTCATCTTTCCCATTACCATAACACTAACCATAACACTAACCATAACACTAACATTAAGCCATCCTTTCATCTGATTCTCTAAAGTTGAATAAAGTTTATACTTACAGCAGATGAAGAGTGTCCTCATCGTGTACTTCATGTCCTCAAAGTGCTCCTGTCCAGTCGCAGAGCGCTCTCTCTCTCTCTCTCTCTCTCTCTCTCTCTGTGCTGCCTTCTCTCTCTGTCTTGCACGCGTGTACTCTCGCTCCGCCTCGCTCTCTCTCTTTCTCCCTCTCTCTTCCTCTCTGTATCCTGTGTCCTCAAGCCTCAGGAAGTGAAGTGAGGTGAGCAAAGTTTTAGCATTGTTTTAACTTCAGGAATTGGGGGTGGAGCTCTGAAGGAGGAGTTAACAGCACGCTGCCCTGCTCTAGCTTATTTGTTGCCGTAGGTGAAATTCTCCACTGTGTGACTTAATTTAGATTTAGCAAGTTTGTTCTGAGAACATGACTGTCTCAATTGCATAGAAGGACAACTGCTTTTTTTTTTTTTAATTCAAGAAATAAACACCTACTTGGCCTTATGACTCATAACTCATAAAATTTCAGCAGGACATATTGTGGTTAAACTATCAAATTAAACGCCTGAGGTCTTATTACTGATGTGTTCAATCCTCACTGCACGCATCACTTTCTCTTTTTTTTTTTAATCATTTGGGTGTTCCCCTGGCCATACACTAACAGCGTGACCTTTACATGAGCCTGTAAGTCGGGTTCTCCGTTCTACGCCGTGACTGTCCATTTAAAAAAAACATGAGGCTGAAAGAAAAGTTCATTAATCGTGGTATTAACCTCCGTCACCTCTGTGGCCTCCGTCACCTGTCACAGGTGTTAGGATGTGTAGCGATCATTGCTAAAGCAAAGTGGGCGTGATCAGGTGATGCAGTAAACTTCAGCATAGTTAAAGTTTATGCAAATGAGGCGTAAAGCAAAGGAACAAAGCACAGGCAGCATTTAGTCTGAGTCTATATTAAAATGAGTGTTTGTGTGTGTTTTAATTATCAGTTTTAATGTGTGTTTCTAATAAACATGTAATAAATGGTGATGAAACTGTGACGTGTCTCACCTTCAGTCTGGGGCTCAACCTTTCTGAATTCACACGGATCTGCAGGAAGAAAAACAGACGTGAGAAAATACTCCCTCACCAGCCTCTCTTTTCTCTCGTGTGAAATTTATAAAACAATAAAACGCCGCTTGTTATGCACATTACCAAGAAACCACAAAGACTCAGCTCAGAACTGTGCTATCTGCTTGGATGAATTCCAGTGGCAGTTCAAGCACAGAGTGATTCAGAGCTATAGTGCTCACATCAGCAATTAATTATCTGTCCTGAATCACCAGCAATTTGAAATAACTCCACTATTTGACGGACATAAGCCAAAGGTTTGCTGTCCTTTTCAGATGTTGCAAAATCGTGGTCCTGTTTAGCACCATAGAGTTATTACTACAAATAGTGATCGTAAGTGGGAACTGACACAACAAGCGCTAATTGGGGCAAGACTCACGCTGCCCCATACTCGGGGGAGAAGCAGCGGATAAGACAGTTAATGACAGGGTTGCCAGATTGCCAGTTTAAAAATACTTAGCAAGATCAAATGTTGTTTTTTTTTTAATAGCAAAACATTTTAATTTTTCCCCAAACGGCAAAGTATAAGTGCAGACAGTGTGTGCATGAGGTACAGACTAATTTCTAACCATTACAATACATTGCAAAAATTGAGAGAGGAAAGGGAAGTTATGGAGTGGATAATGTTTGTACATCAGAAATACATGTGAAATACTTGCTTCCACACGAAGGCTGAGAGAAAAAAAAAAAAAAAAAAGAAAAATGTCTCTGCCTTTTCCAGTTACTGAATTTTTTTGGCCTAGTTTCAGGTCTTTTGTGTGGTTTTTAAAATATTTTTATTGGGCTGGAGATTTTGCTGAAACCTGGCAACCCTGGGTAATGGGATTTCCTTGAACACAGTTGAAGTTGGAGCTAAAGTGATGAGCTGCTCGACTGTATGCTGGGTGACTGTGTTGTTGACTTTCAGCTGCCTATTCCAGAGATTCTCTAAAAATTCACTCGATAGTAAGTCAGCTGTGATGGTTTCTCCACTATATTTAGTTTGATGCTATCTCATCATAAATATCATCCTTCCTCACTGTCGGTGGTCACAAGCTGCTGCTGATAGGTTCCTGTTTTGAGTATGGTTTGTTTATTAGAGATTTAAATCTACATCTAGGGTTCTGTAAAGCTGCTTTGTGTCAATGTCCATTGTTAAAAATAGCACATAAAATAACATTGAATTCAGTGGTATTGACTCAGGTGCCATTCTTTTAGGTAAAGTCAATAAATGGAAATCACACACATATCAAAGATAACAGACTTGTCACAATGTCTTTCTCTTTCTTTTTTTCTGAACTGTGCTTCTGAGAGTTTGGATCTCCATCATGCACAATTTTGGTTTTTTTAATTTCATGCATCATGAATATAGACAGTGGTCATGCTGTACATAGCACATTGAAGGAAGTCCTTATATGGACCCGTGACATTTACGAATCATAGTTTTCAAGAAATCACTGCCTTATAATGTCTATTGTCAGTGTTTGTGTGTGTGTGTGTGTTAAGCAGTGTGGGCTGATACAAACATTTTTCAGTGATAATGACCTCCTCAGGAAAAAATGCCTTTCTTGTAAAAAGTGCACACACACACACACACACACACACACACACACACACTTCCCTCTGTGTCCTTTGTGATTAAACTTGTCAGGGTGTGGCTGAGAAAATCACCTCAGCTTGGCCGTATGACGTAACACTCAGAGTGCCAAGTAGAACTGTTTTAGGAAGCAAAGAACTCTTAAAGGGAAATAAAATTCAAGTGTAAACCTTAGTGTAAACAAATGAAGAAAAAAAAACAGGTTTTGGAGATTTAAATGATTAGTACATCACTTTGAAAAAATGTGACTTTTTTGATGATGCATCCTTTACTAGTCTTTTATTCATCCATTTAAAATGGGGTGAATATTTTCTGGAGGCCCTGTCTATACTTTAAATGGGACTTTAACCATTGAGGTAAAACTTCTGTGTCACATTTTATCTTTAGGACTTGTGTAATGGTGGTGGTGGTGGTGGTGTGTGTGTGTGTGTGTGTGTGTGTGTGTGTGTGTTACAGTAAGATCCTGAGTGATGTGTGATGATTCAGAATTACCGCTACTACCTGTAAGGACCCAGGCTGGTGTTAGGCTGCACAGTGTAAATAAAGGCAAGTGGTTATGTGTAAGGTGGAGTGACATGAGTATTGGGTGTCCTAAGAGTTAGCCAGGAATCTCACACACACACACACAAGATTTGTTGCTGTACACCATAGAAACTGGGGACAACTTCAGGGTAGGTCAGCGCCAAAACCACAAACACAAACCACGGTTTTAGGGAACTTACTTACCTATAAAAAGAAAACGCAAACAAAAGACTAGTCTATTTCCTAAACTCTCCTACCAAAAAACAGAGAAGAAAAACCCACAGACAACAGAAATGGCAGTCGAACACCCTTTCTTTAGCCCTGAATCATTCTCCACTTGGAGCGGTTTGTAACTGAACGTCAGTAGAAGAAGATGGAAATGTTATAATTCTGTATCTTCTGTGAAAGAGGCAGGACCAGACAGGGTTAACAGGAAAGTACGTAGAAGTACTCGTGTCTTATTGACTGACGGGCCTGAATTCTGCCAAACGCTAGCTCACACAGGCAGTTAGTGTGAGGAGGAAAATGGTTATACGCTGATCTTTTTTTACCAGTAAAGGGGTTGAAACTGAAACACTAACAATCCTCTCATGAAGCGGGAAAACAAGCTGTGTAAATGTCTATATGAGTTCCAGGTTATATGAACATGATATGAGCAGAGCATAAGGACAGTTAATGTACGTTACGTGACACTGCAGCAGCTAAACCCATACAATGCTAGCTTAGTCGGGCCTCCCCATGGCTAGCGACACTAAACTAGCCTAGACTTGTTTTAACATTTTATATTTTCTCAGTATGGTAGTCCTACAAACAGTGATAACACCCGAGGCAGGTTTTATATAAATCCATCTTTTTGTCTGAACATGTCATACATTGACAGCTAAGTTGCAACAGCTTCCATAAAACAAAACTTCAGGCTACTAGATGAGCTGATAACGTTGAGCCAGACAGGATGGAGGAGGAAGCGAGAACAGGACATAGAGAAGGAAAGGAGACAGAAGAGGGAGATGAATTAGACAGTAGAGATGAGGGAGACCAGAACAGAGGGCAGTGAATATCCCAAGATGCAACAGGAAACATCCCAACTGAACTTGTTGATATGGGCTGCAGATACAGGGCCAAGGCGAGTAAAACATCACTGATGTCCATTCAGCATGTTTGGCCAGCAAAACAGATCATTCCAGCCAAGTAGATGTGATACATTTGAGTGGCTGGAATACTTTATAACTGCCAGTGCAGCATTCTGCTTCATGCAGATTATATAGCAAACCCAACAGGCAAGGATACAAAGGTTACACAACCTGGAAGAGAGCATTAGATTATTTTAGGAAGTATGAAAAATGTTCTCATGGAGAAGATTCTGGGCTCAGCTCCAGATGTTTAACAGTCGAGCTAACTCCCCTGTTAATGATATTATCAGTGGCACAACACAAAGGCAAATAGAGCAGCAACTGAAGCAAAGCAGGAAGGCACACGCTAGAGCAAAGACTGGAAACACACAGATACAAAAATCTCAAAGCATACCCGCACACCGCAGGTCGTAACACACACTATAACAGCTTGTCACCACATGTTTTATTTCTCATACCACACGATCTACCACAGATTACAACATTTAATTTATTATTGACTGCACCACTGCCAGAGCTGCTGTTCTAGTGTATTAATCAACACCTTCTGACCAATCACAATCCAGAATGATGGAGAGAAATGGTGTGTTAATGCAGCGGTCTACTAAACAGGCAAAAAAATAAAACACACACACAAGTAAGAAACTCTGAACTAGAATGAAGAAAAATTAACCATTAAATTAAATTCTAAAAGTAAATTCAAAATTACAGTGTGTAAAGTTTACCATGTCATTAGAAAGAAGCCTAATTTAGAAACACATTCCACATGAGTACTGTTATAATAATAATAATAATAATAATAATAATAATAATGAACACAAAACACTTGTCTCATGTCTCGTGGGTGTGTGTGTGTGTGAGAGAGAGAGAGAGAGACAAAGAGAGAGAGAGAGAGAGAGAGAGAGAGAGAGAGAGCAGTGTTTGTGGTCTCTGAAAGTTCGATGAAGGTCCTGATAATGACCAGGATTTGGTTGAGAACACCTACAAGTTGAGATGGTCTGAAGACCGTAATCACAAAGTTAATGAGAAATGTTTTGAAACCATCCTCTGCTAATTCCGATCTGTTGAGCAGTGGTGGCTGAACGGTTAAGGCTTTGGGTTAAGGTTGGGGGTTCAAGCCCCAGCTGCTCCAGGCGCGCCGTATCATGGCTGACCCTGCGCTCTGACCCTAGCTTCCTAGCAAGCTGGGATATGCGAAAACTGCATTTCATTGGCTCTGTACTTGTACTCTGCACAATGACAATAAAGTTGAATCTTAATCTTAATCTTAAATCCTAATGTTAAATCTGGGGGGCTTATTGGTTAGCATGCTTGCCTCGCACCTCCAGGGCTTGAGGCTCGATTCCCACCTCCGCCCTGTGTGCATGCTGTTCCTGTGCTTCGCGAGTTTCCTCCCTCAGTTCAGTCCAAAGACACGTGTTGTAGGCTGATTGGCATCTCTAAATTGTCCATAATGGGTGAATGGATGTGTGTGTGTGTGTGTGTGTGAGTGTGTGTGTGTGTAATTGTGCCCTGCGATGGGTTGGCACCCCCTCCAGGGTGTTCCCCACCTTGTGCCCCAAGTCCCCTGGGATACGCTCCAGGCTCTGTGTAGGATAAATCATAAAAAATTAGATAACTGCTAAAGTTAACTACATTGTACAGCATAGGAAGATCACCATAGATGAGGAACTGGCATGATTATGGATAGTTTTTTTTTCTACATTGATGTAGAAACTGAAATGATTGGATGTTAAATTTACAGTATGTTATATCTCTTATGTCTATAAAGTATATAGATGTAAGTATTCGGTCATTTACTACTTTAATCAGTGCTGATTCACTGTGATGAGGCCTACATAATGGAAGAAATATTTCATGAATGTGGCGTATGAGTGTAACTGCTGAGCTACAAACTTTTTCAGATCTTCGTGATAAAAGGGAAGTTTGATATTGACCTGTAGTTACACAGCTGACCGTCGTCGAGGTCAGGATTTCCTTACAAAGTCTGTGCTGGGGGAAGGGTTGACTATTTTTAATAGAGGTTAACCCATGACAGTGTGGATAATGACTGTGGTATAGGAAAGTCCCATGTACACACACACACACACAGACAGACACAGACACACATGCAAAATTTACTACTAAAAACAGCTACACGTTTTACATGTTGTAACGTACATCTGTATTGTACGACATCTGTAATAAATCTGTAATGAACATCTGTAATGTATGACTCAGTTCATTAACGCATTCGTATTATCACACATTTTACAGTTATGAAGTGTGCAAACTGTAGTGTCCAAGGAATTACACAGCTATGCTAGTATGGACATGTACAAGCATGAATGTGCCAATTTTCCCATGAGGAACTGACAAAAGGGCCAAAAGGATTGTTTCATTACTCAGCTAAGGTCAGAGGTTACAGGTGAAAGGTTTTTTTTAAAGGTTTTTGTTGTTGTTGTTGTTAGTTTAGTTTTTAGATTTAGAATGAGGGGTTATTTATATATGCTACATTGTACACTGTATTTGCTCCTGCTTTAGACGTTCACAATGTAGAATTATTTAAATAAAATGCCCTATAAGTGTGTGTGTGTGTGTGTGTGTGTGTGTTTGTGGTTTTTACAGCCCAGTGTACAGAAGTTTATCAAGTGTACTGTGTGTCTACCAAAGTATCAAAATACACAGTAAGACCTGAGTGTGACAACAGAGCTGATGATGATGAGTAAAATTCATCCAGAGTTACTACATAATCAGAAAGGTCACGTCTATAACAGCACTTGTCTACTTCCCACTTAAGCGGTAATTACGAGTTCATTGTGTTTACATGAAACACAGACGACACCAGGTTCATTCGTACATAGGCTATTTCTTTTTCTTTTTTTTCTTTTTTCTTTTACTTTTATTTTGACACTATAACACACATTACTTAGTTAGCTAGCTTCCTGACGATAATGGAATTTTGGTCAAATACAAGCCATTTTTTACAGTGCAAAAATGTACAACATGCATAGAATGGTTACTGATATAGTACATAAATGAATATGACCAAAACGGCAAGCACTAACATTTAGAAAAATGAATAAAACAGAAACTGTACTCTTCTCTGCCATGTTGAAAGTTTAGGACTCCTCCCATCCTGGAAACTCCCGTATCTAATTATCTCAGAGTTTATCCCAGTTGTAATTATGACTTGAGAGGTCATTCATGTACAACTTCCTAATGAGAAATGTGTATTTACAGCATTATATTACACAATTAATTACACAATTATGAATGTGGTGTCTGTTGTCTGACTGTGCAGAAAGATAAAGCTGTGTGCGCAGAAGAAGCAGCGCATCATGAGTGAAACAGTTAGATCAAGCTGGGCAATAATCACACCATCTTTATCCTCTTTATTCCGTTGTTTATATAAAGGAAGAGAGCGGTAGCAGAGGGGGATCTTGGGAACATGACGCAGAAGACGTTATAGCAATGCACGTGCATTGTGGTGCAATATCACTGCATATTTCTGCACTAAATTAATCAACACCTTCTGACCAATGAGAATCCAGAATTCAACAGCGCTGTGAGAAAAACTAACATTATAAACAAGCTCGCTCCCAAACCTAAGAACATAAATGAGGGCTATAGCATCTAATAAAATGTTATTGTAAGACTCACTAAATTTATATAGAGAGCACGCTGGTCATGTGATCACGTTCTGTTATGGAGAGACATGACCATTATCAGAATTATTTCCGTATTGTGTGCACTGCCAGCTGCCTAGTCCTCACATACTGGCTTTGGTTAGTGTTTCCTCTTTTGGACGCCGTATTGAAAAAAAATTCCATGAGAGCGCAGACTAGATGACTGTTAATACACAACTGTGGAAGTTTTACCCAATGATCGTAATCCACAATAGTTACGGTTCCTCTGAAGGCTATACACACAGCCGTCACAACAGAGGGAAAAGGTCAAATGTCTGTATATCCAGTTTTTAATGATGACATTAAAGAAAATCATTAAGCATGAAGAAAAGTCAACACATACTGACTCACTGACACGATGGATAATGTGTGTCCTAATGACTAATCACACTGCAAGCTATGGAGCCAAAACAGTTGAATTCAGGTGAAAGTTAGTTAGCAAACATGGCCTTGTGACCTGCTGCAGCAGATTTTATTAATTGAGTTATGTTTACGTAGCTGATGTAGAGTAGACAAGGAAATCACAAAAGTAGAAGAATCCCTCTGTTTGACCTGATGGACTGTGTACAGCTGATTCTGATTCACTGTCTGATTTCATGTGCATTTGACTGAAGGGATATTGTTTAGTTTTACACTTTAAAAGTGTTAAACGTTAAACTAAACTATGTCTGATTTTGTGTGCTTTGCTTGAAGGAGCATTTTTGAGCAGTTTTGTTCCATTAAAAATTAAACATCATACCAGGAATGTGATGTGTGAATCTTCTCAAAGGTCAGATTCATCTTTTTTGGTCAACAATAACCTTTGAATTAATGTCAGTAGAAATTCCTGCATTACCATAATCCGAGATAGTGACCTCTGAGTTCTGTTATTAGGAAATTACCTCTTTCAGCCAAGTCTTCAGTACAGTATGTTCTTCCAGTGTAGCTAATCAGACATCCTGCAATTTACCTTCACGTTTCTTAAGTACTAATGTCTCAGGCTACAGGCCAAGGACACGTAGCTTGGAGCAAAAGAGAATATCTCTGAAGAAAATTTTGGAAATAGTTCCAATTATTTGTTTCCAAAAGTGCTGTATTGCTAGATAATCGCTGTACATCAGGCAGTACATTAAAGTCTGTTACTGTTCAGAACATTTTATACAGCAAGTGTCTCCTTAAAATTTCTTCAAAGGGCATAATGGCATGAGGGCGTTGTCCTTTTCATGGTACAGAAGTCTCTGAGGTAGGACTGTGCTTCTTTGTCTTTATATTCCTGAAACCAAGCCAAGTCGCTTTGGGGAATCTCTAATGAGTGCTATCAGGTTACAAAAGAATGCAATGCAGTTGTGACATGCTAGAATGACATGGGCGACATCAGGCACCAATATTTATTAACTTATACAGTGCTCAGGACTCCTTTTCCTCTACATGATCCTGTAGACCTCTTCCAATCCCTTTATAGCCAGACAGTCATAGGATGGATCTCTACCTCTAAACAGGTATTAAAAAAGGACAAAAGCCATCCGTGACCAGGAGTCAAGGGAGCAAAACTGGTTGTGTTGTCTAGATGAGACGGGCAAACTCTAGCTTCCAGAAGTGGAAGTTATTATTGACTCACGTCTGTGCCGATAAAACTAACAGCGTGACAGCACCTGTTAATTATGTGAGGTAGAAAGAAAATGGTTTGACATGAAACGATCTGCACTGTATCCAGGTGATCATGTACACCGAATACCTCACACAGGGTCACTGCTTTTAATTGTTTTTGTTTTTTTTATTCAAAGCAAAGTGTCTCTGCGACTCTCAGTCAGATGCCGTGTTGGAAATGCTAAAGGGCATGAGAGTGTCTTAAGGAAGCTAATGATGGCACACTAGGGATTATACGGCTCATTACAGCTTGAGATGTACCAGATAGGTCACTTATTAGCAGTGTAAAGAGTATAAAACACACTGACCTGCGTTAAAACACTGCTACTGTAGTAACAATTCACTTGAGTGAATGTAAAAGTAGTTATGAAGAAAATTAAAGTAGTTAAAACTAAAGATAGCTGATAAATTGGTTCAGGGATCTCCACTGTCACTGTCTCCACTGCTGCTTAGCATTTAGAGATTATTTAGAATTTGCGAATTTTGCAGATAGTTTTTTTAGTTGGCTTACAGTCTTCTAGGTTATTAATTTTAATTATTACAGTGAGCTTATTTACTCAAGTACTGTAACAAGAGTACGTGTAGCTCCATTATATTACTTTCCACCCCTGATTAACGCTTACTTACTGCCGGCTCTAATGAAGTGTTGTGCATTAAAAGAAGACGGCATGGCAAACAGAACCGTCTTACACACCACCTGAGCCATTACAGCTCGTCGTCCTTTTACACATCTGCATTAATTCTTAATCAAATAACTGCTCTGAATTGGTCTTATTTGTCGTAATTGATGGATTTGTGGATTTGGATGTCCACATACTTTTGGCCATACAGTGTATATACAAGTACTTGCAAAGAGACTTGTGTTTATTACAAAGATTTTGTAATAAATGTTTCCTTTCATTTCACCACCAGCTTGTAGAAGAAGCTGAAAGGTGACAGAAAAACCACAGAGTGGTTTTATCAGAAGGCACGTGAGTGCTGGTTAAGATGGAGGAACTATTCTGTGGTCAGATGATTGATGGTGATGTGTGTGTGTGTGTGTGTGTGTGTACTCCTACTCTTAGTCTTGCTACTACTCCCTCCTACTGGTGTTGCTGCTTTTGTTTCTATAGTCGACTTGCTGGTTGTAGTTTTTTGGCAGTTCTAATACCCCTCTTGAGATGAGGATTAATGAGAATCTAGGATTATTTTTGTGATCTTCTATTAGGGTGGAGAGTTATGCTGATGTAGCAGTGCTAAAAGCCTTTCTATAACAGGAAAAGGCTTGCCTTCTACACAATTTGGAAAACTACCACTTTAGTTTGATGCCATTTACACTGATCAGCCACGAACATTAAAACCCCCTGCCTAATATTGTGTAGGTTTCCCTTGTGCCGCAAAAACAGCTCTGACCCGTCAGGCATGGACTCCACAAGACCTCTGAAGGTGTGCTGGCTGCATTATCCTGCTAAAAGAGGCCACTGCCATTAGGGAATACCGTTGCCATGAAGGGGTGTATGTGTAGGTGGTATGTGTCAAAGGAACATCCACATGAATGCCAGGACCCAAAGTTTCCCAGCAGAACATTGCCCAGAGCATCACACTGCCTCTGCTTGCTTTCTTCCCATAGTGCATCCTGGTGCCATCTCTTCCCCAGGTAAGCAGCGCACACACACCTGGCCGTCCACATGATGTAAAAGAAAACGTGATTCATCAGACCAGACCTTCTTCCATTGCTCCATGGTCCAGTTCTGATGCTCACGTTACCATTGTAGGAGCTTTTGGCAGTGGACAGGGTCAGCATGGGCTCTCTGACCGGTCTGCACCTACGCAGCTCCATACGCAGCAAGCTGCGCTGCACTGTGTGTTCTGACTCCTTTCTATCAGAGCCAGCATTAACTTTTTCAGCAATTTGCGTTACAGTAGCTCTTCTGTGGGATCAGACCAGACGGAATAGCCTCCGCTTCCCACGCGCATCATTGAGCCTTGGGCACCCATGACCCTGTCGCCGGTTCACCGGTTGTCCTTCCTTCGACCTTCCTTCCTTCCTTCCTTTTGGTAGGTACTAACCACTGCACACCGGGAACACCCCACAAGACCTGCTGTTTTGGAGATGCTCTGACCCAGTCGTCTAGCCAGCACAATCTGGCCCTTGTCAAAGTCACTCAGATCCTTACACTTGCCCATTTTTCCTGCTTCCAACACATCAACTTCAAGAACTGACTGTTCACTTGCTGCCTAATATATCTCAACCCTTTACAGATGCCACTGTAACGAGATAATCAATGTTATTCACTTCACCTGTCAGTGGTTTTAATGTTATGGCTGATTGGTGTATGTTCTAACTTTCAAGTGGTCTGCTTTAAATTGGGAGTGTGATCATTATAACAGGGTGCTAGTTTTTTCTACCTAATTATTGCGCGTGACCCTCAGCACAACACAGCGGTGTGGGTTTGCTATACATGAGACTGCAGTAAAGTGCAGAACAAAAAGCACAGGAAAGTCCACAGGTCTTGAAGTAGGAGCCAGGAAGTTTTTGACTTTATTATTATTATTACTATTATTTTTATGGACAGTATCATGGAGCAGCAGTTAGCATTAAAGCTCTGCTGGAGAAGCAATAAAAATAAACCATAAACTCAAACACACACACACACACACATCAGTAGAAAGGTACACATTTTATTGCCTGTGTTTAAGTAATACAAAGCAGAAGCAATACCTAATTACAGAACAATTAGATTACAGTTAGATTAAAGAAACCCCTGGCCCAGAGCCAAGAGAGTAAATCAGAAACTAGTACTCACTCCACGCAAGTACTCTTCTATTACCACTATTATTACTATTACTATTACTACTCCTACTATTACTCCTACTACTACGATAACAAAAATAATAATAACAGAGCTGACATGATCATTGAACATGTATATAATCATATAGTATATAGATATACTATATATATATATATATATATATATATATATATATATATATATATATATATATATAGTATAATATGCAGTTATACAGTATACCATTTATGTAATCATATCTATTAACGTGTCAATAATCATTTATTTCACCATATTATCATCACAGACATTTCAAAATGAAGCTGTTTTGTACAGTGAGATAACGGCTGTGTCTCATTCAAACCGCAGGCGGCACAACAGCTGACTTCTAATTGTCCTTATTTAACGCCGATAACAATCCCATAATTCTGTTCGTGATAAGATTTGGAAAATCATGGCGGAATGACGTTTTAGAAATGTAGTAAAATATATTTACATGACAAAACGTGATGGAATAGTCATGATATTGTCTTTAGTTTTAGCGTTCTACACTGGCAGGGTTATTTGTCACCATAGCAACAACTTAAGCAACACAAGAAATGACTGAAGAACATCTCCACACATTTACACTCACTACAAATACCAGGATCTACGAATACAAGCAATTATGCAAATTAGAAATGCCCACTGTTCTCTCACCATCCATAACAGCCTAATATGGCTAATATTAACGAATGCAGCTAGCTTACCAGTTAACTAACTGCTAGTAAACTAGCTCACATGGGTTGCCAGGGTAGTTTTTTTTGCCACAGAGTGGGGTCGGTTTGAAGCAAAGTTGCGGTTAGATAAATTTGCACGCAAATCAGAAATGCGTGCACACCACAGTGAGCTTTTCCAAAACCTGTTCTAGTTTGTGCTGGTTTCAGGTCTTTTGTGAGGTTGTTGAGATGCAGTTGAGCTGGAACATTTGCTGAAACCTGGCCTCACGTTAATCAGTCTTGATTCAGAGCATCATTTTCTCACAGCAGTCCAAACCTGTCAGAATCTAATGTTATGCTAAGCTAACGTATGTGGATGAAAACCTGCTAGTTGACAGAAACTAAAGCTGCACTGAGAAACAGACTGATGATCCACTCATCACTCTCAGCAACGATTCCAATGAGATTCCTGAACCTCCTGATTGACAGCCTGGAACCCACCATTAGCATGGTTAGTGTCAGTGAAAGAACACAAAGAAAGAAAGAAAGAAAGAAAGAAACTCTAATTTATGTAAATAACATCAGATCACAGGCTGGATAACTGCTGATCCTCCTGATTGAAAGGCCGGAACACACCATTAGCATGGTTAGCACCACTGTGTGCTAGCCTCGCCTCACCACATCTCCTGTCATAAACAGAGACACAGAAACATACAGACAGATGAACTCACGTGCACTACAGCAGTATCCGAGCCTCCTACACCCTACATAGTGCACTAGATGTGCATTTATATTCACTATACCTGTATGTGCGCTACATACAGTATGAACACGATGGTTCCTATAAAGTGGACTACGTTCACTACAACACAGCGGTGTGGGTTTGCTATACATGAGACTGCAGTAAAGTGCAGAACAAAAAGCACAGGAAAGTCCACAGGTCTTAAAGTAGGAGCCAGGAAGTTTTTGACTTTATTATTACTATTATTTTTATGGACAGTATCATGGAGCAGTGGTTAGCATTAAAGCTCTGCTGGAGAAGCAATAAAAATAAACCATAAACTCAAACACACACACACACACACATCAGTAGAAAGGTACACATTTTATTGCTTGTGTTTAAGTAATACAAAGCAGAAGCAATACCTAATTACAGAACAATTAGATTACAGTTAGATTAAAGAAACCCCTGGCCCAGTCTTTCTTGACTTATTACCCAGCTCCCTACTCCCTTTTTAGTGCACTACACGGGGTATGAAAATGTTTCTACAAGATCCACTTTCTCCATCTTTCTACGTCCTGTCTGTCTGCGCCTGCACTTCGCCCAACAGGAAGTGTGTAATACAAACCCGTAACATCCTGTCTGCCATGTGATGATGAGGATGATGACGATGATTGTGATGATGATGATGACGATGGTGATGATGACTAAAACAGAAACATTAATTTCATTTGATGGAGGGGTCAGGCTGGGGACTGTGAGAGAGAGAGAGAGAGAGAGAGAGAGAGAGAGAGAGAGAGAGATGTAGATTTTGGGATGTATATTTTGATCCTAACGAACAAACCCAGAGGCATCAGTGTGGAGGAAAAACTCCGTGAGTGTGTCATAAAGTGTTTAATGATCAGTATTTGCGTGTAATTGGTAAGAAACGTAATAAATGGTGATGAAACTGTGATGTGTCTCACCTTCAGTCACAGGATTATCCTCTCCAGGTTTGCACGGATCTGCAGGAAGAAAAACGCAAGAGAATATTTTACACGCAGTGGAAATGAGATATCTTTCATCGTGGTGTTACGAAGCTCAACTAATTCATCAGCGTTCAGATCTCCTCTTGTTTTCTTTGATTATATCTCTTACAGGAGAATCAATAACCTGTAGTTACTTTACACCACATATCATAGCAGATCCAAAACACAGCCCACATTGTGCATGCTCGAGTGCACAGTGTGTGAGCGCTCACACCGCTGAAAATGATTCAGAAACGCATGATTCAGTGACCGACTTCTAACCCTGAACCGTATCCCCCAAGCTCTAGGACTCTGAGAAACAACCAGGTTATTACTGTGCACCTTTAAATAACGAGCCTGATATCTTAATAGTTAGATTAGGTTCAGAAAATAAATATGTACAAAAGGTATCTGTGGAATTTATTTTACAGTTAAATGCAGTCAGTGCTTTTTTCCCCTCTCACTTGAAATTAATAAGACAAAAAACACAGCTTGTGTTTAGTTGTTACCCAAAAACCACAAAGAAGCGTAAACTCCCCTGTCCCGAAGATGTCTGAAAACTTACAGCTTTACCTCTGACTGTTATGAAGCGCTGACACTGGAGACTCCTTCCATAAATGTTAAATAAACATCTCTATACAGAAAACTTCACCATATCAACGATTTATATGCATTTTTAATCCGTTTATTATCAGTAGAGCATCTGCTGTACACATCCCTGTGAATGAGCTGTTACTATAGAAACGATAACATATTAGAACGAGCGCATTAATATAAACCTGCACTACTGCCAGAGCTGCTGTTATAGAAAACTAATCAACACCACCTAACCAGTGTTTTGTCTAAGAGCAAAAAGAGTTCTGCTCATGTTAGACACAAAGTTTGTTTGGTATTATACAATATATTAAATAAAATGCTTCAAATTCCTAAAGTTACATCTTGTTAGATTAAAAACAGCTCATGTAGTGATGTCACAGTGCAGTGAAAACGTCTCTAGGTTACGTATGTAACCATGGTTCCCCAAAAGGAACGAGACGCTGCGTCAAAACGCTTTGGGGACGCCCCTGGCGAGACCACGTTCTGAGGCACGTGTGAAATCAGTCCAATGGAGAAGCGAGACGTCACGAGCAGGGTGACGTGAGCAACCAGGAAACATAAAGCGCATCCGGCAAACGCACATGTTAGCTTCTGCTGAAGTGAGCGCCTGCAGGGATGCAGGGAGTATGGCAGAGAGACGCAGCATCTCTTTCCCTTCTGGGAACCATGGTTACATACGTAACCTAGAGATGTTCCCCTTCAGGAACTCGAGCTGCGTCAAAACACTTTGGGAACGAGAATACTCACTGTGCCATATGAGCAAGTCCCTGTCTGTATATATCTGGCGAGCACATCAAGACAAGGAGAGGACCAGCCTGCCGCAGCACAAATGTCCCAAAGGGCCACGCCTACTGACAAGGACCTGGAGGCCACCATACCCCTAGTCGAGTGTGGCCAGAGGACTCGTAGGCCAGTGTGATGGTCTCAACCACCCACCTACTCATGGTTTGCTTAGTCGCTGGAACCCCTTTCTTAGGCGGACCGAAGCAAACGAACAACTGATCTGCCTTATGCCACTGGGCAGTCCTGTGGACGTAAGCACCCTGTGCTCGCACTGGACAAAGCAGATTGAGTCTTCCCTGGCCTGCTTCCTGGAAGGGAGGAGGACAAAAGGCTCGCAGTAACACGGGGCCTGGCGAAGACGTGGGCACTTTAGGGACATACCCGGGTCTCGGGTAAAGGAAGGCCCTAACCATGCCCAGGGCAAACTCCAGGCATGACAAAGCGAGTGCCCGAAGATCCTCCATCCTCCTGAGAGAGGATATGGCAAGCAAGAAGATAGTCTTCAGCATGAGGAGCTTATCAGAACTATCTTCAGCGGGTTCAAAGGGGGCATTGCACAAAGCCTCCAGAACCACCGCCAGGTCCCATGAGGGCACCTTGGTGCGCTGTACTGGCCTCAGCCTCCGGGTGCCACGGAGGAAACGTGTAACGAACAGGTGTCTTCCCAATGACTGACCACCTAGAAGGGCGTGGCAAGCAGCTATGGCCGCCACATACACCTTCAGAGTGGAGGGGGATAACCCTGCGGAGAAGCGCTCCTGCAGAAACTCCAGCACTGTACCAACTGGGGTCTTGCATTCGCTGTCCGCACCAAGAAGTGAAAAGTTTCCCCTTCAAGGCGTACAGTTTCCGCGTGGCGGGAGCTCTGGACTGTAGTATGGTCTCAACAACCTCAGTTGAGAGACCGGATGCTAGGAGCTGTGCTCCCTCAGGGGCCACACCCACAGCTTCCATAACTCCAGGCGGGGGTGAAGGATGGTGCCCTCCGCTTGAGAGAGGAGGTCCCTCCTGATCGGAATCTGCAGTGGAGAGCCATCGAGGAGGGACACAAGGTCCGAGAACCACACTCGGGCCGGCCAGAACGGGGCTACTAGCAGAGGCCGGACCCCGTCCCGGCGTATTCTCTCCAGAACTCGGCCACCTGCACCCAAGCGGAGCTGGATGCATGAGGGAGAACCAGAGTGGACAGTGTGTCGTTTCCATTCCCCGGGCCTCAGCCCGTGTCTCGACAGGATGTCTGCTCCCCGATTGAGGTGCCCCAGGATGTAGACTGCTCCGAGTGAGAGGAGCTTTCCCTGAGCGCACAGGAGGGTCTGGCACGCCAGCCTGTATAGGGGCGCAAGCGCAGACCCCCCTGTCGGTTGATGTAGGAGACCACCGATGTGTTGTCTGTGTGGACAAGCACATGATGTCCTTTTAGGTCTGGAAGGAAGTGTTTTAGAGCTCGAAGCACGGCCTGCATCTCCAGGCAGTTTATGTGCCACGTGAGACGATGGCCTTCCCACAGACCCTGGGCAGAGCGGCCACTCATGACCGCTCCCCAGCCCGTGATGGAGGCGTCCGTTGTTAGCATTACACGACAACAAGGAGCCCCCACGGCTGCGAGAATCGCTTCGATACGAGCAGGAGACAACTGTGCCTGCATCGTCGTCGAATCCCACACCACGCCCAGATAAGTGGTCCTCTGTAGTGGAGAAAGCACACTTTTCTTGGTGTTTAGCCGTAACCCCAGCTCTTACATATGGGCGAGGACGACATCTCGATGCCGCGCCACCATCTGCTCTGACTGAGCTAGAATCAGCCAGTCGTCGATGTAACTCAGTATGCGGATGCCCTGGAGTCGCAACGGAGCCAGGGCAGCATCCACACACTTGGTGAAAGTGCGGGGTGACAGTGACAGGCCGAACAGAAGAACCCGAAACTGGTATGCTTCTCCCCCAAAAGCAAACCTCAGGAACTTCCTGTGTTGAGGAAGGATGGATACATGGAAGTGTGCGTCCTTGAGATCTATCGTAACAAACTAGTCCTCGGACTTGATCTGAGACACCATCTTGAACCGGAACCATTTGATAGCGCGGTTCAGTAGACGCAGATCCATGATCGGATGCAACCCCCCATCCTTCTTCGGAACGGTGAAGTAGCGCCTGTAGAACCCGGACTCTCGAGAGAGAGAGGAGGAACACGTTCTATGGACTCCTTCCTCAGGAGAGTGTCTACTTCCTGTTCCAATACCAGAGCCTGCTCGGGGCCCACTAGTGTGGGAAAGATCCCGTTGAAGCGAGGCAGACGAGAACCAAACTGGATTCTGTAACCTCTTTCTACAGTCTGCAGGACCCATTGTGAGACATTTGGCAGAAGTTTCCATGCTGCCAGAAAGTCTACTAAGGGAACCAGCCTCTCGAGACTGGCCTCTGGTGCAGCTAGAGGAGCCACTTCGGTGCCCTGAAGCGGATGACCGGCAGGGAACGACTGACCTGACTGCTCTAGCGCCCTCACTTGAGGGAACGAGCTCTCCCGTGCCATACCATCGCCGGGCGGCAGTCGGGAATTCCGTTTGTTGGAGCCCACTGAGCCCTGAAGCACCGGGGATGGCAGGGGTGTCAGCCGGCCTAAGGACGCCAGCCCCTCGGAACTGGCGTCTGCTAGAGACTTTAATTCAGCGACCTGAAATGGATGACCGGCAGGAAACAACCGATTAATCCCCTCTAGCACCCTCGCTTGAGGGAACGAGCTTTCTCGTGCCTTAGCCCGTTGGAGCTCACTGAACCCTGAAGCACCGGGGGTGGCAGGGGTGTCAGTGCAGCTCTTAGCCAGAATAATGGTCCGCAGATCCGTTTCCCGCTTCGAAGACCCCGACCGAGAGCACCACCCCGACCCCTGCTCTTTCTGCAGGGGGGTACGGGTCGCGACACTCTGTTTCTGGGCCTGGCGATATGAGGAGCTAGACGGCCAGGACGATGCTGGGAGAGATAGCTAGCGAGCGTCTGCTCCACCGCTGGCATCACCCCGTATTCTCTCTCATTCAGCCCCATGACGTTCGAATAATCCAAAACAGTAGGGCCGAAGAGTCAGAAAGAATATGGTTTCGCCCACGATCTCGACACCTCGGCGTGGAGATCGGGGAAAAACGGAAGGCCCCGTCGTGAAGGCTGCGATGTAGCTCCCAGGAAAAGCTCGTCCAGCTTGCTTTTGGGACGAGCGTCCCGCTCCTCGGCCGGCCAAACGATGTTCAGCTTGGCTACGGCACGAGTCACAACCTCCACGAGCTCCTCATACGCGAGGAACTGTGGTGGCATGCTCACAGTCTCCTCAGTATCGACGCTCATCACGTCAACCTCCTTGGAGGAAGACAGATGAAACGCCTGGCTCTCTCTCCGGGGGGAAGAAACCGCGGAGCGGGCTTCCGATCCCTGACAGAGAGCCGCGGATCCAGCGGGTGAGGACCGAGAAAAGGACAAGCCCGTCTTGGATCCCTCCGCTAAATCCACCTGCGATCCCCAGGATAACAATCCCCGCTGTGCCTCGGCAACAGCGGGACCGGACCCAGTGGGATCACGAACCTGGCCGCTTTCATCAAAGACAGCCAGGCGGGAGCGGAGCACTCGGAGCGGAAGAAGCTCGCAATCATGCCAGTTAGCCCCCTCGAGAGCTAACCATGCATGCTCCACTCCCAAACAGACGACGCACAAATTGTGTGTATCCCCACCCGTGAGATAGCGCGGGCAGGGAGGAACACATGACCTGAAACGCCATCCGCTCGCCACAAACTTTGATTTGCGCTTAGACATGATACACACGCACATACACAACGCGCTCGCTGAAGAGCAAAAAGCTAACATGTGCGTTTGCTGGATGCGCTTTATGCTTACTGGCTGCTCACGTCACCTTGCTCGTGACGTCTCGCTTCTCCATTGGACTGATTTCACACGTGCTTCAGAACGTGGTCTCGCCAGGGGCGTTCCCAAAGCATTTTGACGCAGCTCGAGTTCCTGAAGGAACATCAACACATTCTGTCCAATCAGAATCCAGAATTCAACAGAGTAATAATAATGGGCTACTTGCACTCAGGGCTTCTCGCATCTCTGGTAGCACTTTTTACATTCATCAGGGACTTTACAAGTATTCTTACAAATACAATCCCCTCTGAAAGTATTGGAGCAGCAAGGCCAATTCTTTTGTTTTTGCTCTACACTGAAGACATTTGGGTTTGAGATCAAAAGATGAATATGAGACGATAAATGAGAATTTCAGCTTTCATTTCTCATATTTACATCTAGATCTCAATGTCTACTCTTGGTCTGAGCCCTGGGTTTCCTGTGAAGACTGCACACTTTATTATTAAAAAGGATAAACCAACATGAAGAACAGAGAGCTATCTACATGAGAAAAGCAAGTCATTTTGAAACTGAGAAAAGAGGGAAAATCCCTCAGAGCCACTGCACAAGCATTGGGCCTAGCAAAATACAACAATTTGGAATGTTCTGAAAAAGAAAGACCACCAGACCTTAACCCAACTGAGCAGCATTTCACCTCCTGAAGAGGAGACTAAAGGGAGAAACCCCCCAAAACTAACAACAACCGAAAGAAGCTGCGGTACAAGCCTGCAAAAGCATCACAAAAGAAGAATGCAACAGTTTGGTGACGTCAGTGTGTCGCCAGCTTGATGCAGTTATTGCAAGCGAGAGGTATGCAACCAAATATTAAGTGTTATTTACTTTCATTTACCTTAAGACTATCTGTTCCAATACTTTTAAACTCAACAAAAAATTGGGTGGTCTGCCACCAAAGGTGCCATGTTCTAAGTTGTTTAACACATCTAGATGTAAATATCAGGAAATGAAACCTGAAATTTTGATCTATCGTCTCATATTCATCTTTTGATCTCAAACCCAAATGTCTTCACTGTATAGAAAAAACAAAAGAACTGGCCTTGATGTTCCAATACTTTTGGAGGGGACTGTATGATGAATGTCATTTATCTTCATTTTATCTTCTTCTAGAGATGAATGAAAATACCAGAATTATGAAACTCATGGAAATGTGATAAACCAAATGTGGAAATGTTTGTGCAAGTAGCCCATATTAATAATAATAATAATAATAATAAGCAGAAGAGGAAGAATGTACCTGTGCAATTAACTGTGTTCACCTGTTTAAAAGTATTAATAAAAGAGTGTATTAGTGTGTGTACGTGTGTATAAGAGTGAGATATGATATAAGAATGTTTATGCATATCAAGATTAATGAATAGTTAATAACTCACCCATTTATCTGGATCCATACATCTGAAATTAATGCCAGAGTATTTCCCATTTAGGAGAATCCAGTTTGGTCCAAAGGCAAGGACAATCTTCTTGTTTACATTGTCATGCTCATCCTTTATGGGTGTTTCCTACACACACACACACACACACACATTTAAACAGTTATACATACTCAGGTTCTTCACTGTGTCGTGATCAGCAGCCTGCCCCACCATGCTCTGTAACGAGGTGTTATCTTTTCCATCTAATAACACTAGTTACTACTGAACTGCACAATGACATACCGAAAACATTCACACATTTACCAAAGTGTGTGTGTGTGCTCATTATAGAAGCATAAAGACTAAGATGAATAATCTTTGGATAAAGGTGTGAAACATATCAGTGTGCTCACATCTCTGTTCCAGGTGGTGTCCTTGCACACAGAGGTGCTCACTGTGTGTTTTGCTGACTTGTTGGTGAAGTGTTGAATACAGCACAAGGGGGGAGCATTAGAGAGAGTCAGATTCATCCACAGCATGACTACACCTACACGGGAAGAAGTTAAAAACATGAGTAAGAACAGCAGCACAAACTCAGTCACACACGCACACACGCACACACCTACTTTCACATGTAAATAAAGGAATAAAAAAGGAAAGCATGTGAGCAGGATGCAGCAGAGCACTCTGTGAGTTTGAAACACTGTGCTCACAGACTGAACTTTATAACTTGGACACTTCCACATCCTTTAATCTGATTTCTCTAAAACCAAATAAATTTCACTTTATACTTACATGAAATGAAGAGTTTCCTGATCAAACACATGCTGCTTGCAGTCTAGCCCGAGAGAGTGAGTGTGTGTGAGCAAGAGTGTTTTTTCTATTGAGGAGTTCTTCAGTCTGCACAGCAGCTGTGTGTGTGAGTGTGTGTTTGTTTGAGTGAGTAATGAGGTAAGAGCGACTCACGTACTGGGACAGGGCGGAGTGAACAGTGGAGGAGTGCAGTCTCTCTGTAGAGGAGGTGGTGAAACACAGAAGGATAAGATCACTGAATTTGTTCTGTTTTTAAATAAGCTGCAGAACACGAAAAAGCACGGAGGTGGAGAGGGGTATTGTGATCGCATTCACACACTTCTGACTGTCAAAGCCAAACTAACCATAGGGTTATGATTTAAAACAGGCAATTTCGATGATGTTATTTTCAAAATGACAGAAATGATGAAGTGTTTCAGCTGTAGGCAGGAAGAGAGTCAGCCCATGGTTCCGGTTGGCTAGAGGAAGCGTGCGCGAGGAACCTGGGGGTACGGAGTCACGCAAGCCTTCAGTGACAGGTGGAAACCCAGAAGCTGCTGATACTCCTGCTCAGGACGTTATAAAACAGAATGAACGCTCACTAATGGGGTAGAAAAAGCAGTAACCTTGTCACAGTGCAACAAATGGTGTTTAAAAAGCCAACTTTTTTTACTTAGTTAAAAAAAAAACCCTGCAGTGACCCAGAGTAAAGCTCTACTGGTTTACAGAACCCTTAGCTAAATCTAACACGGGTCACTACTTAGTGTTAGGAGCAATGTGCATTTAAGATCCAGATTCAAGACGTATTTTAAACAATCTAATAGAAACCCATGACTCATGTCTGATGTTCGGCAAATCAAACATGGAAAGACAATACACATGGACACACACTAGGAGCAACTACATATCAATGGCTAAGCTAGTCATTTATAGATTTTTAAGTCCTGCACAGTTGCACCAGTGGGTTTTTTCAGACCATTGCATGGGGGTATTTATTAGTACACTTAAATCCAACAGTGCATACTGACATTTTAACACCACTCTTATTAATGATGCTTATTTTAAACACTGTCTTTCAACAACAACTACAAAAAAAGCCCAGATAGCATCTCTACAGCAATGCTGAGATATAGGAAAGGTACGAATTCAACTACACTGCTCAAAAAAATTAAAGGAACACTTTGAAAACACATCAGATCTCAATGGGGAAAAATATCATGCTGGATATCTATACTGATATGGACTGGGTAATGTGTTAGAAATGAAAGGATGCCACATCATTTGATGGAAGTGAAAATTATCAACCTGAATTCGGGCTGAATTCAAAGACACCCCGAAAATCAAAGTGAAACAATGATGCAGCTAGTCCATTTTGCTGAAATTTCATTGCAGCAACTCAAAATATTACTCAGTAGTTTGTATGGCCCCCACGTGCTAGTATACATGCCTGACAATGTCAGGGCATGCTCCTAATGAGACGACGGATGGTGTCCTGGGGTATTTCCTCCCAGATCTGGACCAGGGCATCACTGAGCTCCTGGACAGTCTGAGGTGCAACCTGGCGGCGTCAGATGGACCGAAACATGTCTCAGAGGTGTTCTATTGGATTTAGGTCAGGCGAGCGATTCAATGGTATATGAAATTCCTTCATCCTCCAGGAACTGCGTGCATACTCTTGCCACATGAGGCTGGGCATTGTCGTGCACCAGGAGGAACCCAGGACCCACTGCACCAGCGTAGGGTCTGACAATGGGTCCAAGGATTTCATCCTGATACCTAATGGCAGTCAGGGTGCCATTGTCTAGCCTGTAGAGGTCTGTGCGTCCCTCCATGGATATACCTCCCCAGACCATCACTCACCCACCACCAAACCGGTCATGCTGAACGATGTTACAGGCAGCATAATGTTCTCCACGGCTTCTCCAGACCCTTTCACGTCTGTCACGTGCTCAGGGTGAACCTGCTCTCATCTGTGAAAAGCACAGGGCGCCAGTGGCGGACCTGCCAATTCTGGGGTTCAATGGCAAATGCCAATCGAGGTCCACGGTGCCGGGCAGTGAGCACAGGGCCCACTAGAGAACGTCGGGCCCTCAGGCCACCCTCATGAAGTCTGTTTCTGATTGTTTGGTCAGAGACATTCACACCAGTGGCCTGCTGGAGGTCATTTTGTAGGGCTCTGGCAGCGCTCATCCTGTTCCTCCTTGCACAAAGGAGCAGATACCAGTCCTGCTGATGGGTTAATGACCTTCTACGGCCCTTAATCTCCTCCATGCTCTTGAGACTGTGCTGAGAGACACAGCAAACCTTCTGGCAATGGCACGTATTGATGTGCCATTCTGGAGGAGTTGGACTGCCTGTGCAACCTCTGTAGGGTCCAGGTATCGCCTCATGCTACCAGTAGTGACACTGACCCTAGCCAAATGCAAAACTAGTGAAAAACAGTCAGAAAAGATGAGTAGGGAAAAAAACTGTCAGTGGCCTCCACCTGTAAAACCATTCCTGTTTTGGGGGTCGTCTCATTGTTGCCCATCTAGTGCGCCTGTTGTTAATTTCATTAACACCAAAGCAGCTGAAACTGATTAACAACCCCCTCTGCTACTTAACTGACCAGATCAATATCCCAGGAGTTTAATTGACTTGATGCTATACTCTGATTAAAAAGTGTTCCTTTAATTTTTTTGAGCAGTGTATTTTGTAAACAGTACTCTCTTAATGTCACAAAGAGCACTGTTCAGTCAGATAAGGGTCTCCTCTTTACTGAGGACTGAGGAACTCTTCTCCATTCTAGGTGAGTATTCTCTGAGTTTGGGAACTTAGACAAGCAAGCCTCCAGCTCACTGCTGCTCCACTGGCTGCTGTAGGAACTGATCATCTATGCAGCACGACTGGCTCTCACAGGAACCTCCAGCATGTCAGAGGCACTAAAAGAGGGGGGAATGGTGAGCGTGAGACAGCTGGTCGAAGCTGCTGGTGTGAATCTGGACAACACAGCAGCACTGGCACAAAGACTGGCAGTAAGATCCATCAGAGTCGTAACACAGATCCTGGAGAAAGTGAAGGAGGAACTGGGCTTTTTAATGTTCTACACGCACCAGCAGTGTGCGGACCATCAGCGGGAGAACAGCAGGAGGTCAGAGCTGGAAGAGCTCAGAGCTGAACACAGCAATAACACTAACCAATCTAACAATGTAACCAGCGCTGATGTTAATACTGCTGATGAGACTGGAATTAACATCGCTGACGCACAGAGAGACAGAAACAGACAGACTGCAAACCACACAGAGAGAGACAGGTAAGAAAAAGGAACATGCTAGGTCGTTCTGCTGATTGATCACTCAAAGTTCACTGACACGTTTTCAAGATTTAAATCATCCACAAAGGTGTTTGGAAAGGCTTAAGTGAGATATTATGTGGTTTAGGGGCTTAAGAAGATGATAACACTGATAGGGAGTCAGCGTCAGACATTACAATGCTTCCAATCCGCTTTCCACTCAACCACATGAGTCCCTTCCAGGAGTTAAAGAGAAAGGAAACTGGAGGAAAGCACTGGACAGATTTATGTCAACATCGTGTCTGTATTATGTTGATCATGACTTGGTTCCCCAAGAGGCATTTGTGAGTCTGTGTGTCATGATGTTTTGGTGAGAAGGCAGATGAATCTCTGGACCTGTTCTGTTACATGTTACACACTTGGCAGTTTCATTATCATTAAGGAACTACTTATAGGAACTAACTGTTTTGTAACATTAAGTTAAAAAAATCTTCTTTTTTTTAACAATGCAAAATGTCTGGTTTATCAACCCACAAAATACACAAGCTACTGATAAACAATGCGATTTTGTACTTTCTGTGTTTGCATTCCTTTTTTTTTATGTATTCATCATTGGGACAAAAAGGAGTTAGAGCAATTCTTTTCTCCTGCCAGCGTACGATACATTCGGTCAATTATTTCCATCTAATTTCCATCTGTCTCCTACGGCTACGCACATCAGCCTCTCTGTTTTTATAAGACAAACCCACAGCTTGTCATCTTACCGAGAAAGCGCAAAGTGTAAATGAGACTCGAGTTCTGTAACAGTAAATGTAACTAAGAACAGTGAAAAAGTGCACTGTGGTGTTCATTCATAAATTAATCTCTGTGCTATAAGAGGAATGCAATACTTTAAAATTAAGTTTGTTTAACCTGTTTCTATATTTGTCTTCCTATAGCCTTTATTATTATTATTATTATTATTATTATTATTATTATTACTATTATTATTATTTTAGCAGTTGCAGTGAAAGGAACGTTGAAAGTTTGCGGTGAGATTTAGAGCGGCTGAGAATAAAGTAGTGTGCACACGGCACTAAGTTTAGAATGTTTCAAAGTGTGTGAATCAGCTCTTTCACCCACATCCTTTCACCTGAACAATCTGTTTCACACGTTGCATCCTTCAATCACATATACACTCTTTATACACCTGCTGTTCCTCCCAAAAGACAGAGGGAGGTGTGTGCGTGTGTGTGTGAGCCTTTAGCAGTGGAGGAGCAGGTCATGCAAGAACTTGTCTATGAAACATGTCCTGTCTTATCAAGACAAAAGGCCAAAAGTATGTGCACCCCTGACCATCACACCCATATGTGT
>CM040454.1:335578-347857 GCA_022758105.1 Pangasianodon gigas | reverse complement strand
GGATTTGTGTTCATTCAGCTACAAGAGCATTAGTGAGGTCAGGCGCTGATGTTGGGATGTCGAGGAGGTCTGGGGTGCAGTCGGTGTTCCAGTTCATCCCAAAGGTGTTCAGTGGGGTTGAGGTCAGGGCTCTGTGCAGGACACTCGAGTTCTTCCACTCCAACCTTCAAACACCATGTCTTCATGGAGCTCGCTTTGTACACAGGGGCATTGTCATGCTGGAACAGGTTTGGGCCTCTGAGTTCCAGTGAAGGGAAATTGTAATTCTACAGCACACAGAGACATTCTATACAATTGTGCGCTTCAGTCTTTGTGGGAACAGTTTGGGGAAGAACCACATATAGGTGTGATGAACAGCGGTGCACATTTTTTCCACTATAGACCGATTTGTTCATGGGAGTTAAGATCATACACCTTCAGCATGCTGAGAAACAGCCTTCATTTAAATTAGGGAAATATTTGCGTGGTCATACAGTGAATTTAAAAAAAATGCCAGATGTGAGTTATAGGTTCAGAATTTACCAGCTGATATTCACGTGATGACTTTTTGAGGCTGATGAACTGTGATGTTTCCTGTAAAGTTCCGTCTACAGCAACACTTTGTACACAGACTGAAACCTGCCATTAATGAAGATGAACTCAGCAGGTGTAACAATTGCAAAAGATTCATAAAGAAAGAGTAACGAGAATATGCTGCAGTCAGAATTCACACGTGTAGCTCTTCTTTCACATCTTCACTCTTTTTTCAGCACACTTTGCTTCACTGGGCTGGTAATCACTGGGTTGGCAAGTAGCTTCAGTTAGCCACATCCTGTTTCTCCTCAGCAAACGAGTTTATTATTATGGTTTCTCCTGCCAGCTGATCTTTTCTTCTCTGCATACAAACAGTGAAATTTCAGGCTGAGTCATGAAAGCAGCGTGTCTCTGGAGGTTCTGATGATTTATGCTACAGTGGAGTGGCTCACACTGGGTGCACTCCCTGTCCACATGCCCTCTGCTTCTTCCTCTTCCTCTGCTTCTTCCTCTTCATCTGCTTCTGTTTCGTCCTCGCCCTTTCCCTGTTTCATCCTCTCCCTCTCTCTCTTCCTCTTCCTCTCCCTCTATTTTTTCCTCTCCTGCTGTTTCTTCCTCTCCTTCTTGCCCTCAGGTGCTGTAGGTTGTTTCTCCAGTTTTCTGTACACAGCAGAGAGTCTGTTTATTTGTCTTTGAGCTGCGGTTTTCAGCATGGAAAAACATGAGCTCAGCCAAAATCCCCTACCCATCATTACCCATCATTCTCCAAAGACTCCGCCCTCCATTCACAAACCAGCGCTAGACCACGCCCCTGCGACCGTTTATCCAGTACTGAAAATGTGACTCAATCTTCTACCTGTGTTTGTGTTTATATGGGCCTCCTTTCAGTCATTTACAGACACACCCCTAACGCCCTTCACTCCGCCCACACCTCAGTCTGAAATCGGTAAGCTCCCAGCGCAGCCAGATAATTCTCCTGTTGAGAAAAAAAAAACACTCTTTGCTATGAAAACTTCATGATGTGAAAGGCGGAATAAACACCGGCAGCACTTTTCTGTGACGCAGGAATTTATGACAGGTGAAGGAGATGAAGCTGGGCACAGAATTAGCGACGTTGCTCCTGGACTGGTGTGTAAAGAAACTGTTGGAGTGGCGGATTTACAAAAAAGAATGAGATAAATGCATATTTTTTTCATTAGAAAGACAGGACGGCGAACGCACTCTCGACTTTTCTCCTAAATCATTATGAGCCGAGTTTTGTTTATAGAGCTATAACTCGGCTTTCAAGCAGCTGAACGTCCGAGTGCGCTTGAAAGTGATGTCATGATGGTCCTTGCTAATGCTAACTCTAATTAGCATGCTAAATCTAGTTAAACCAATGTATGATCTGGGGCGGAGCTTTGTGTACAAGGGTGAGGGGGAAAAGATGGGCGGGCTCAAGTAGTAAAAATTAATGCAGATATTATTTATTATTATTAACTATCATTAACAGATATTATATTATATTATATTATATTATATTATATTATATTATTAACTCCACCTTTTTAACTTTTACAGACATAATCTTATAAAATTTTGCAAAATCCTAGCTAATGCACCTTTAATACATCTTTCTGCTGAGGACAGAATTGGAGATTAGGGATATTTTGTTGATTTGTTCCAGTTTATTTCAGTTAGTGGTATTTATACTGCAGTTGAGAAAAGCTGTAATGATCTCTTCCCTCGACTGAATGATTTCGTTCCCTCGTGTTAATAAATCAACTTCACCAGCTATGTAATTACTCCTCATAATTAAAATGTGGTAAATTATCAGGTGATGTTATAACAATAATTCACTTTACTGCAACAATAGGCAGTAATGTTCTGCTTATTAACATTAATAATGCTGATTAAAATGCTTATGAATTCCTCTACTCATTCTTATTTCTGCAATCTTTCCTACAATCTCTGTAACTAAACAAAGACCTCAGTTTAAAAAAAAAAACTTTTTAGAGAAAGTGTATTATTATTATTCTTAATGCAGCTTTTTTATTCAGTTTTATTTACTTTATATACTGTAAAATGCTGCTATTGTAAATATTACACCACATTTAGTGTTAATAGTTGTGGCCTTTGAGTAAAAATCTGGCAACCTGAATTTTTATATCCTACTTTTTTTTTTTTTTTTGCACGTGTAAAAAGTGCGGCCGTGTGCAGCACAAGTCAAAAGCACCTTCCTGTCAGTTTCCTCACATGGAGGAGAAGTGGAGTCTCTCACGTCTCTGCGTTTTCTCAGTAAAGAGATGTTGGAGAGGCCGAGTTTCGACTCAAACTGAGCTACAGCCGCACAGTAAGGTGAGTTTACTGTGTATTACTGTTTATCTACTCTTTCACCTGATGTGAGCTTTTATCAGCTGTGTGTAATGTTTGGTCAGTAACATACACTTGTTAATTTGTGATTGAATTATTTCAAGTTCTTGTTAATAAGTTAAATTAAATGAGTGAATGGCCTTCACAGAGGTCAAGCTGTAAGACTGCAGCTATATTTTACATTTACGTCACCTGTGATGTACACAAACGTGTGGAACAAAAGGAAAGAGAAGGAAATCAATATATATATAATATAGGAAGCAGTATAGGCTAGATTATCATATTATATCTAGATTATCATATTATCTATTGCATTTATAAACCCTAAATATGCACTATAACCAAATCCACAGTGGAAGTGAAGAAGACAAACTACTAAGCAGAAAGAATAGTTAACTTCATCAGTTGTATTTGTATGCTTAAATTGTATTTATTCAGTAAATACAACAGCACAAATTATTTGAAAACTAAAAAAAGGATGAAGTAGATTATTATGATCATGTAAACATCACCGGCATTTATACAGACAGTTGAGGTACTTTTTTGAAATAATAAGCAATGGTCTAGCCTAGCTGCGATTGCTGTTTTTATTAAACTTTTATTAAACTTTTACATTTTCTTTAGTATTTTGAGAAGCAGCTCACTGTACAGTCGATCAGCTCGGATTCAAAGCGTCATATACATAAGTGAATTTAACGCGTGATTTGAGCTCGGAATAAACCGGCTGTAATAATGATCCATCTTCAAATGGCGCTGATGCGAATCGGCAGAATAAAGCTCCGTTTATTTTAATATACATTTACAATCAAAAATCCATGATGACAGCTCACATACCTGCATGACGAGCTGCGCTTTCTCTGCGTGTAGCTCCGGAGGGACGCCTTCGTTTCAGCGCCATCAGGCAGAAGAGCTGGAGTTTGTTCATCACTGTACACAGTCTCTTCATGCATTAACTGGTGCTTCCACTTCAGGTGAGTGAGAGCTTTCAGTTACTGCAAACTTTCAGTTTAACTCACAGGCTAACAGCAGCATACTTTTACAGTGTGATCAGTAGGAAAATGTTTTCTGCCAGGATTAAGATGTTAGTTGTTCAGAGGAAGGAGTGTGAGCTGGATTCAGTGTCAGAGTTCAGTTAGAGTTCAAGTTCAAGTTCAAGTGGAGTTTATTGTCATTTCAGCCATATACTAGTACATAGTGAAACGAAACAACGTTTCTCCAGGACCAAGGTGCTACATAAGACAAACACAGAACAACACAGAACTACAAGGGACTACATAATTTATACATAAAGTGCACAAGTGCAAACATGCAGACAGCACAAGACAGTACAATGACTACTGGGACAGACAATGGCCGCAGTAAGTCCCAGTGCAGCGCCGACCAGTACACAGTTCTGTTTAAAAGTGAACCTAGTGACAATAGTGCAAAGAGTACAAGAGTACAATACAAGTAGCTGAAATAGTGTAAACATAAGAGTAGCAGCCTATGTACAGTAATAAATATTTGTAGCAGCATAAACATGTGCAAAAACTTGCAAAAAGATTTCAGAGAGGATGGAGGATGCTCAGTTGTGTGTGTATATATATATTATGTATGTGTGTGTGTGTTCCTTCAGTCCAGTTTCTGAGTGTTTAGGAGTCTGATGGCTTGGGGGAAGAAACTATTGCACAGCCTGGTCGTGAGGCCCGAATGCTTCAGTACCGTTTGCCAGACGGCAGGAGGGTGAAGAGTGTGTGAGAGGGGTGTGTGGGGTCGTCCACAATGCTGGTGGCTTTGCGGATGCAGCGTGAGGTGTAAATATCTGTGATGGAGGGAAGAGAGACCCCGATGATCTTCTCAGCTGTCCTCACTATCCGCTGAAGGGTCTTGTGATCCGAGACGGTGCAATTCCCGAGTATACTTTTATTAGAACAGGAGTGGTTTCAAATAACAACTGCACGAGTACGAGTTTGACCAAACGGGAGGTTTCATGCCATTTTATTACACATTTAAAGATTGAAAAGTGCGGCCGTGTGCAGCACAAGCACCTTCCTGTCAGTTTCCTCACATGGAGGAGAAGTGGAGTCTCTCACGTCTCTGCGTTTTCTCAATAAAGAGATGTTGGAGAGGCCGAGTTTCGACTCAAACTGAGCTACAGCCGCTGACAAGGTGAGTTTACTGTGTATTACTGTTTATCTACTCTTTAACCTTGTGACTGTGTTGGTGATGGTGGAATGATGAACACTGCGAGTCGGGTGGGTGGTCACTCAAGGCTTCTTTTTATTGTCCTGGGATAAACAGGACCATATGTTGGTTAGGTTGCAGATCATTGATGATGCATGACAGTCTTAAATGAAATAAACAGAGTTTCAGTGCTTACAAGCAGGCCAATACACACACTCTTCGTTTTATCATCACAAATAACACATATTTGATTCTACTAACAGGACTAGGAGCTGATAAACAGAACTAGTAAACTTGTGTGTCATATAAAAGTTCAGCTTTGTCCTTGAAAACAATTCAAACTTAGTTAATAAGACAGAGCGATCATCAATGCAGCTTACCAACAGCGAGTCATCGTGAAACTGCTGCCGATTACGTAGCACCGCCCACTAATATAATGAACGTGAATAGAAGCAGTGCACAACCAATGGCGAGTTTTCCCAATTTATGCATGAATTTAACTAACATTATTTAAACTCCATTACAACCTGATGTGAGCTTTTATCAACCGTGTGTAATGTTTGGTCAGTAACATACACTTGTTAATTTGTGATTGAATTATTTCAAGTTAAATTAAATGAGTGAATGGCCTTCACAGAGGTCAAGCTGTAAGACTGCAGCTATATTTTACATTTACGTCACCTGTGATGTACACAAACGTGTGGAACAAAAGTAAAGAGAAGGAAATCAGTTGAATTGAATATAAAATGAGTAACGGATGATTTTATAAGTTCATGCACTGACTTGGAGGACGTGATGACGCAATACAGGAGCTCATGTGGCAGCTGCTAAACTTTTGTCATGTACATTTTTTCTTTTTAATGTCATTTTATTCACCTTTTAATACATTTTTATTTTTGACATGTGATGAGCATTTTAAGAGACCTGAGTCCTGTTTAGGGTACAACAAAATCTAAACATTTTTATTTCATTTACAGTCACAACAGAGAGGAATTAGTCTTTGAAAATATTCAATATTGCACACGTTACTGAAAGTGAATAATGACGCAGTGTGTGTGAGAAAATGGGGTCATGTTATTTAGAGAACTTTCAGACTGGAAACTTTCGGTTTAACTCACAGGCTAACAGCAGCATACTTTTACAGTGTGATCAGTAGGAAAATGTTTTCTGCCAGGATAAAGATGTTAGTTGTTCAGAGGAAGGAGTGTGAGCTGGATTCAGTATCAGAGTTCAGTTAGAGTATACTTTTATTAGAACAGGAGTGGTTTCAAATAACAACTGCACGAGCACAAGTTTGACCAAACGGGAGGTTTCATGCCTTTTTATTACACATTTAAGGATTGAAATAGAAATTAATTTTAATTGAGGAGCAGTGCGGTGAAGATTCTTGACTTTGTGCCATGTAATACTGCTATAATGGAAAAACAGAGGCATAACGAAACCCCAGACAGCCGTGCAGAGAGGACCAGTTTAACCACAAAGCTCAGGACAGGACTCATTTACAAGGTTTCAGTCCCACTATCAGTCAAATCTCTCCATAAATAACGATGATGTGAAATATCTTCATGACAGATCAGTAGACCACATGCTGTCACCTCTTCACGCCTGAGCTCAGACACGAGCTAGCCAGCGTTCAGTCAGAAACAGGAGAAAGAAGTGCACAATCCTCAATTTTTTTTATTTAAATTTTTTTGCACAGTTATTTCACAAAACATGTTATTTGTCACGTATCATGAATTCTGCTAAACTGGGACAGTTCAGCTTTGCAGCATTTATTTTCTGACCTGGTCTGTGAAAATCAATACATATGTTTTTGAGCCTTTATGGTGGAACCACTTGATAGAAATCACATGACTTCATTTATGTGACATCATATAAGGGAGGTGTGGTCAACACCAAACAGGAAGTGGAAGCCAAAAATCTTGAGGAAGAAAAACAAAGAGTTGTAATATGGTCAGGACTCATTTATTCCACACACACAGGTACAATAGACTGTACATAATATGTACTTCTGTAACAAGGTAAGTTTAAAGTTAGTTATAATCATGTACAAATGTTTATAATTTAATAATATTCATGACAGTATGGTTCAGATTAATTAGGTATTTTCTGTTGAACTAAAAACACACAAATGTTCATGATGAAATATTTATAAAAGAGGAGAAAAAACAGGCACTACAGAGACAGGGAGAGAGTGTACAGTGTACTCTGTCTGTGATGATGATGATGATGGAAATAGAGAAGATTTAAATATCCTGTTATTAAAATGTGATTTGTTACTGCCATAAGTACACCTGATACTTAATAAATAATGTTTTAAACCTAAAAGTCTAAACCAATTAAACCTGCTTCCCAAACATATCAATAAGACAGTCTTGGAGAAAAAAAAAGAGAAAGATATATGAAATAAACATTGTTCCTCCACATGGAAAGAGTCAGCATATAAATAAGGATTTCAGAAACACATCATGTGACAGAGATTTAGTTTTATTCATGATAGAAGGTTGAATTCACCCTTTATAAGCAGCCAGAACCATACACTATCACACCATCGAGTTCATGAGTGATGTTCACTACCCTGCTTTTGATTTAACATGCAGAGGAACTACGCACATGTTTATTAGCCCCAGAATCACCTTTTCACAAAGTGTCCAAATTGAACAATCACATATGAGACAGATAGACAAATCCTCACCAAGAAGAACTTTTACTCTAGTGTTTTCAGTAATGGCCCTGCGAGGCTGCCGTGCGTCGGTCACGCCAGCGTAACTACCGGACCTTAAAAGGTGGAAAGGAAATCCGAATTAGAAATTGGCAAATAAGAGGCCCACTACATCCACGTAGTTCCTCCAAATTATATCAGATTAGTATTTTTTTTACTTCACTGCTTTAAAAAGAAGTGAAGACAAATTTATTTATAGAGCACTTTCAACACAACAAAATTAGTGTTAAGTGCTTTAGGATAAGAAATATAGTTTAACAAAGCCAACAATGACAGCTTAGGGGCAGCAGCAGAAAAAGGACGATCTCCCTTAGATTTACAGCATGAAGGAGGATCAGATAACAGAAGGAGGCTGAAGGAGATCACAGATAAAGTCAGGAGCCATTTTGTTTAGTGCCTTATACACAAACAGAAGAATCTTACAATCAGTTTAATCAGAAGCCAGTGCAGTGAGGCAAGAATGGGAGATCCCTTTTCACGATATGTTAACAGTCTGGCTGTAGGGAATCGCGGCAATCCAGCCGAGATGAAACGAGTGCAGGGATCACAATTTCAAGGTCTTTACAAGAAAGAAACTGTTTTAATTTTGCAACAGATCGAAGTTGGAAAAGGCCACTCTGTACAAAAGCATTAATTTGCTGCACTGACCATATTGTTCACTACACTGACGTATCAAATCAAGAGCTGCATATGGAACGATATGATACTATACACCGTATCATTACAGCCCTAATATAAGATATATATAAAACGGTATATTACTATATATTATTAGTATATTATAAATCTCACATTTAACTCGTTTACTTGCTGCACGCAAGTGCTATATAATTTTATATATTTATATATACTGTATACAGTGTGTGTATATATATATATATATATATATATATATATATATATATATATATACACATATATATATGTATGTGTGTGTGTGTGTGTGTGTGTAAGTATATATATATATATACATATATATTTATAAGTATATCTATATAGTATAAATGATTATATTCAGACATTCAGCACAATGTGAGATCCTGGTCCTCTTCTTGATTCTGGTCCTGGTCTTGATTCTGGTCCTAGTCCTGGTCCAGGTTCTGATCTTGATTCTGGCCCTGGTTCTGATCTTGATTCTGGTCCTGGTTCTGGTCCTGGTCTTGATTCTGGCCCCGCACATTGACAGGCTGCATTTCAACATCGGTACCGTCAACACGGCGACGGCTCCTGTCGTGCACAGAGAAAGAGAAACTGTTTATTCACTGATAAATAAATGTATTCTAAAAATACGAATGGTAACACACACACACACACACACACACACACACACACCTCCCATACTCCCTACATTACTGCACTACATAGAGCAGAAAATAACGCAGCCCCTACACCTTATCAAGTGCACTACATTATCTAGTAAACTGGTTAGATTTGATTGAGGGTGTGTGTGTGTGTGTGTGTGTGTGTGTGTGTGTGTGTGTGTGTGAGAGAGAGAGAGACATACCTTTTCCACCACTTATAAACCAAGAAACCAACAATAATGAGGAGGAGGAGGAGGACGGAGATGGAGACGCCAATGATGAGCCAAGTGTGGAATTGAGAGTTCATGTCTGAGAGAGAGAGAGAGAGAAAGAGAGAGACAGAGTGAGAGAGAGAGACAGAGAGAGAGTGACAGAGAGAGAGTGACAGAGAGGTGGTTTAACAAATCTTTATTGTTACAATTTACAACCGAACATCACCAAACCATATCTCGAGATAGATATTTAAAATTCAAAAATTCAAAATCAACAAACCATCATCAATTGTATGTAAAACATCATTAACACCCCAAAAAATACATTTTATCATTAGTGAGGCTATAATATGCAAATTCTACTTTCAGCCTTCCGGCTCCCAGACTCTTAAACATCATTTCAGCATCAGTGCCAGCAAGCTGCAACCCCTTGTTTTTCCTTGTTTTCCAGATCACTAACTTTGCAGTTCATGTCAAATAATGTAACAAACACACTTTCCTTCTATTTAAAAAGCTTTACTTCACTCCTCCAATAAAAACTTTTTCTGAGAATTCCTCATCAAATGCCTGAAACCAGCTGTTAAGAAGTTTTAAAAGACCTTCCAGTCTTCTACATCTTAAAACCAAATGCTCTAAATCTTCTACCTTTCCACAGAACCTACACTCCCCACCCACTGCTGTGTTCAGGTGTCTCATGTCTGTCTGTAGCTATTGCCCTGTGAATAATCCTCCACAGGAGATCAGATCACAGGAGGTTTATACAGGGTTCTCCACCTGTCCCTCACAAGGATGTCCGGCTCCAACAATCCTGGCCACCTAGAAACGTTTTGCCTTCTGAGCAAGTCCTGGTGCATAACCTTGACTGTGATGTAATATATTACTTTCTTGGATGCAGATTCTTAATACTCTAGCTGAGGGGTCTCGAAAGACAGGATTGAACCTGCAGCCTCACCTTCTTGCTCCTCATTTATAACGGGAGAAGCTCTGATTCTTGGGAATTCCTTCTCGCTTCTCATGTCCAGCAAGTGTCCCCCTCCGATGTACCGTACTCCATGTAGTAATGCATGGAAAATCTCCTCCACCAGCTTTGTCGTGAGGCGTGAAGACTTCAGGCCTGTCACCTCTTTAAGGGCCTCCACCGATCTCCATCCATCCCTACCCAAGAGGTGACCCAGCTTCACAACACCGTTTCTCTGTAGGCGTGCATGAACACTCACAGAGGACAGAAGCCTGGTCTGAATCATTGGACTGAAGAACAGTGGTTCCTCTGGAACCCAGTGCCCTGGTTCATGAACCTCTCTTTCCACTCTAAAAACAGTTCTCCATGAATGCAGCATTGACCCGTAAAACGGTGTAAGCTCAGACAGATTAACCTCCCCAGTCGCATTAAAAGGAGATGTCTGTCCAAACCAAGATCACGTGCCTTCTGCAGAATCGCTCTTGCAATCCGAGTCCAAGCCAGGTCCTTATGGTACAAGAATCTCTGTGCTGCTTATATTCTGAAAGCACGAATCCGGTACCTCACATCCACCAAGCCTTGTCCTCCTTCCTGGACAGGAAGATAAAGTGCTTCTGCACGAATTCAGTGCTTTCCACTCCAGAAGAAGTCCACGATTGTCCTTTGTATCTTGCAGACCAGCTCCTCAGGTGGCTCCATGACTATAGTTCTATGCCACAGGGTGGAGGCGGCCAGGTTGTTTACAACCAGAACTCTCCCTGTGTACGACAACTGTGGCAATAGCCATTTCCATTTAGACAATCGGGCAGACACCTTTTCCAGCATTCCCTCCCAATGTTTTGTCTGAAATTGTTTGTTTCCTAAAAAATACTTAAAACGCTCACTAACACTCACTAACGCTCAGTAATGATAACCAACACTCACCAACACACACCAACACTCACTAACTCTCACTAACGCTAACTAACACTCACTAACCAGGGCTTGAATCTCGGCGCAGGATTGCGGGGATTGCGCATAATTTAAACCATTCCCGCAAGTTTAACTTTTATAATGCGAGAAATTCCCGCACAAATGTATTTGCTTCATCTCAGATCAAATTATGAAATACATCAACAGACGCGAAAAAAGAAGTCACCGGTTCGAACAGTCTGTCTTTATTTTAGAATTGAATTCCACAAACAGCGCTGCAAACAGCCGGCCGTCTCTGACTGTCGCTGAGCGCTGTAGCTCTCCGTGGCCTGCGTCACACTCATCTTATTCACACAAGGCCGTGTGACACGCTTTAATATTCTGAGTCATAATGAGCTGCTTGTGAAGATAGTATCGGCTTCCAAATTATATTATTTTAATCCCGAAATTCAAACATTAAATGCTGTTTTGCTCTTTATAGTGTGTGATAGTGCGGATAGAGCGCGCCTGCTGACTCAACACAGCAGCAACGAAGCGCGAGGAAATCATCATCTCTCTGTCTTAACATGCGCGTTTTATCGAAAGTTAACATGAATGAACATAAGACAGTATGTAAAAATAGTCTCCTGCTTACTGATATTCATCATCTCTCACGTAACGACCCATGTTTCAACCGCATTTATATATAGTTTTAATACAGTTCTTAATGTCAGTTTGGAGGAGAGCATGACACATTTTGTTATTAAGCTGTTTTGAAAACCACCGTACATTAAAATCTGTAGACATAAATAAATGAAGATTATTCATTTAGCCCGATGTGTCAAAATTTATTCTCCCCCCCATGTGACCCATGTAAGGGGGGAAATTCCCCCAGTTTAAAAAACGAAATTCAGGCCCTGCTAACACTCAGTAACGATAACTAACACTCACCAACACACACCAACACTCACCAACACACACCAACACTCACTAACACTCACTAACACTCACTAACACACACTAACATTCACTAATGCACAGTCACGCTCACCAACACACACCAACACACACCAACACTCACTAACACTCACTAACACTCACCAACACTCACTAACACTCACCAACACTCACCAACACTCACCAACACTCACCAACACTCACCAACAC
>CM040454.1:305919-319385 GCA_022758105.1 Pangasianodon gigas | reverse complement strand
ACGTTTGAATCAGTGAGGAACAGGAGGTCACTGAACAAACTGCTCTCCATCATGGACAATCCGTCTCATCCACTCTACAACACACTACAGAGTCAGCGGAGCTCATTCTCCAAAAGACTCATTCAAATTCGTTGTCACAGAGAACGTTACAGGAGTTCATTCTTACCATTCGCAATAACATTGTACAACAGCTCACCTGCGTGTGACAGATGATAACACTTTCACATTACACTACTACAAGGAAGCTATCATTTAGAAAGCTGTCTTTATATTCTACATTCTCAAGGTTCTTCATATTCATCATTATTCACTACCAGTTTTCACAAGTGTACTTCTGTAAATACTGATGAAAATCTGGTTAAATCTACAACTGTGTTCCATATCTGCACTACTACATTTACTTTAACTTATTGTATTTTATATTTTATATTTTGTGTGTGTACGTGTTGTATCTTGCTACTGACCATGCTGCTGTAACACAAGAATTTCCCTCATGGGATCAATAAAGTCTATCTATCTATCTATCTATCTATCTATCTATCTATCTATGAGAGCGTTTAAATAGCAGTGTTTCTCAGACAGAACAAGAGCTAAATATAAATTAAAGTAAATATGCTTCTATTTGGAATATTTGTGTGCTAGATTATGGACATGTGTGATAAATATACACAGCATGTACAGCCTGTTGCTGACAGTCAGTTTTTTTCCTCCTCATTTTGTCTCAGGGTGTGCAAACTTTTGCACATAACTGTATACGTGACTTTACACATTGCCTTCATTGGTATTCAGGTCACAGCCAAGCAGGCAAAATACTGGACCTGCCCAATGTCTGGAACAGAGCACACACACACACACACACACACACACCCTGGAAATTCCCCATCTTGTTACAGACTGCAGCTGTCGATTATATCAAACATTTATGACCAGGAAAATCTGGATAAAAGCAAACAATGATAATATTTTGCACACGGACGTGAAAGTAAATCCTGTATTCATGGTTTCATGTGATCCTTTAATGCTTGTCCTCCATCTCCAGCTTAACAAGCAGAGTTACACTCAGGTCCATCAGTATTTGGAGATCACCAACGTTATTGTTATTTTATCTGTCTGGATAACTGTATTGGAGATTAAATAATGAATATGATCTTCAGCTTTAATCCAAACCATGTGAATGGTGCAGGAATTACTGCAGTTTTTCTATATGGCCCCTCCTCTTTTTAAAAGGCTGGTTATCATGCTAATGACTTCACTGACTTCTTGTGTAAGATTGTGTAAGGAAAAAGGAAAAGTGTAGCAGCTGTTTTTAGTCTCACAGAGCTGATCCCTTGTCTTCTTGGATATATAGCATCTCTAATGGAATGAATTATTTATACGTCACTGTGTAGAGTTCCGGTTCAGCAGTGGTGTTCATTTATCTGACTTTTTATGAAAACCATCCTGGATTTATAGGGTTTGATTGGATTTATTAATGCCTATGTGTCTGTGGCTACGTCATAAATTTGGATAAATTTGAAAATGCATCTTTTTCTCTACGTTTTGGCCTTCCGTCCACACTCAGGCTTCATCCACGTTAATCTGGATAAATCTGAAAACTGCATTTTAAGCTTAAAATACTCTCCATCTACACCTGCGTTTTCGAATGTTTTCCATAAATTGCTCGTCTACACTGATACGTCTGAAAACGCTCACATGCTTATACTGCGCGTGTGTAAAAATGTAAGACGCTTTGCCCTGCGTCATTTCTGTCAGGCGTTTATTTAAAAATGCAATCTGAAGGTTTTACAAAGTGACATTAATCTTTAACAACGCTATCAAACTGGACAGCAGGCACAACGACTGCAGTACAACATCCTCCACCATCTTGTTTGTTTTGAGTTGAATGGGTCACATGACTAAAAATACATCATCGTTTTTGAATATCTCCATTTTCTCAGTCCACCTTACAACGCGAAAAAGGCGTTTTCAAATTTATCCGCTTGGGAAAGCGTTTTCGAAAAGCGCTGTTTTCGCTGGACAAAAACAGAAGGGCAAAATGTAGAGAAAAAGATGCATTTTCAAATTTATCTGGATTATAGTAGACGTAGCCTGTGTGTGTATGTATGTGTGTGTATGTATGTGTGTGTGTATTGAGTCTTCTGCTGCTAGAACGTGATTCAAACCACATTAAATGGTTTCACACTAAAAGCTGCAAAATATAACGCCTCTGACAACGCCTCTGGGGCGAGCTGGGACTTTTCCTAGACATCGCAATGCGAATAAGTATTGGCAGCAACTCAAAAAGGCAGAATCACTTTCAATAAAAAATGAAGCTCTTCTGGATAAACAGCCCGCAGCAGTTTCACTCAACCGATAGTGACATGTGGAGAAATGACGTCATTCAAATCACATTAAAATGCCATGTAAAATGCCACAACCATCATTAACAGACTGTAACATGATGTAACTGCATGAATGAGCAGGTGTTCCTATTAAACTGGACGTGAGATTCTGGATTGTGATTGGTCAGAAGGTGTTCTGACAGTAGCGCAGGTTTATATTCGTTCTAATACGTTATCGTTTCTATAGTAACAGCTCGTTCACAGGGACTCGTACAGCGGACGCTGATAATAAGCAGATTTTAAAAAATTGTTTTCTGTAAGGAGAAATGTTTATATAGCGTTCATGGAAGGAGTCTCCAGTGTCAGCGCTTTATAACAGATAGAGGTAAAGCTGTACCTTTAACATGACAAGCTGTGTTTTGTTTTTTAGACACCGTTGTTACAAAACAAGAAATTCACCACCACTAAATACCAAAAAAAGATCTTCTTCATGCGTCAGCTTGCTGCTCACAGGGACGAGGGGATTTCAGATTCAGAGTAACTTGACACCACTGTACAGAGACATGTGACTCGGAGAAAACAGAACGTACCAGCACAGTGTTTCAGGCAATGCAATTTACTAAATTATAAGATAATAACAAGAACTAATAGCTTTCTTACAATTTTAAATACTAGTATTCTATTCAGTATTTACCCTCAACACACACACACACACACATACACACACAGTTTATTTTACCTTGAAATGATATGTTATGGTGTGTAATTACACACGTGTTGTATACACAAGCAACTTTATTACAGTAATATGAAGCTACTGTATTTTATACAGCAGTTCTGATCCACTAATCTGATTGGACGAGTGGCGTACTGAGGGCGTTGATATTTATTTATTTATTTATTTGTAAGTCAGTGTTTTATTTTTCAAAAAAGCATCCAAAAGACATGAGAAGAGTTATTATCCAACACATTAGTACTCCCACCGCACATCAGGATCACACAGCAAGGAGGAAGAATATTTAATTAATAATCCAAAAGATCTTTAACTGTAGATATTAAGTTCTTCCGTAAAGACACGGTATCGTGTTTAGCATGATTGACAGCTCCAGATACAGTAGCTAGGGCGCTGATATTTAATATAACAGCACTGGGACGTGTCACTGCGTGCACTCACTCCACTCATCTGTGTTCATGACATAAAATTCCAATTCTAGCAATAGTTCATTACACTGAAACCGTTACTACAGTTACTACAGTTACTACAGTTACTGTCAGTCAGTCTGTGCGTTACCACGGCGACACGCAACACTTTATCCAACACATTCTTTGGGAACGATTTAAATCGACTGAGCAAAAATAAACAAAACATTTGGCGAAACTGTGTCTGAAATGTCGTTGCTGTTGACATCAAATTCTACTCACTTATTTATTAAAGAAGGAAACATCATGCTTTTTATCTGTTTATAGTTATAACTGTGGAGTGTTAAAGCTGATGGTAGTGATGTCACTAAGAGAAGTGCGGATATGTAACAGGACTGATATCATATCATCATATCACTCAGATCACTGGCTTAGCTTAGTGGGGTTAAAAGCCTTGTTCGGGTATCATTCATCTGAGAACTGGGATTAGACTGGGATTAGACTGGGCTTGGACTGGGATTCTGTGTGATTAGACTGGGATTCTGTGTCATTAGACTGGGATTAGACTGGGATTCTGTGTGATTAGACTGGGATTCTGTGTGATTAGACTGGGATTAGACTGGGATTCTGTGTGATTAGACTGGGATTCTGTGTGATTAGACTGGGATTAGACTGGGCTTAGACTGGGATTCTGTGTGATTAGACTGGGATTCTGTGTGATTAGACTGGGATTCTGTGTGATTAGACTGGGATTAGACTGGGATTCTGTGTGATTAGACTGGGATTCTATGTGATTAGACTGGGATTAGACTGTTTGTGTTTCTACAGAACAGTTCTACACTCAGGCCTCAAACCTCATTGCTTTGTGAAATAGTGATTAATTAAGAATTGACTTTACTGCACAGTACATCTATTCCACAGAACACACTCACACTAATCTCCTCATTAAATATAATATAATATTTCTAATCATTTAATGTATCAGGTTTTATCAAAACTGATTCTCATTTCACAAGCAGAAAAAAAACATGCATCAGAAATATGCACATACAGTATACTCGTGTTACTGTTTATTAGCTACCCTGCTGATGTAGCATAACCGCGCTGGTTTGACCCGGAGAATCTCCATAACAGACATTTTAAATGATGTCACTTAACGGCATTACATCAGACAGCAGGAATGTGTTTACACACTGTGTTTATTTGAGTCTCATCTCTCCGTAACGCTGCGTTCACATGACAGCCGTAACACTGATAAACTGCTGCATACGTAAAGAGTCACTCCACAACAATCTGAGCTTAAACTATTAAAACTCTAACCCTGGAGCCATTAAACATCCCATTGCGCAAGCTGAAGTGTTTAAAGTGCACTAAAGCACTAAAGCAGAGCTGCTAATATGGCCGACCCCGACCACTGCCCGCACCACGAAATGGCGGAGCAGATAAGGACGTGATCTAACGTTTAGAGGAAATATTGATTACTTACCGCAGATGAAGAGAGTTTGAATCGCACGCATGATGCAACTCGAGATGGAATGAATGATGTAGAAGGAAAACGTTGAGATGATTGCGCACGATATGCAGATATCTGTGATTGAGTCCGTGAAACCCGCTTCCTGTTTTTGAGTGAAAGTGAAACAGTGGACAGGCTGATGACGCAGATGTGCTATGTTGTGCAAGAAAAAAAAAATTCGTAAGTTTTGAGGCCTGGAGCAAACGTAGCCTTGCAGCTGGATGGATGTAGTCGTACCTCGGACTGTTTACACTCGTTCTGACTCTGTTGCTGTCTCTGATGGAATGTAGATGCTTTTATTGTCCACATCTCACTCAGCCTATCATAAAAATCCACACCTTCTGTTCAATGAACAGTTGTTTATCCCTTGAGCGTTTCTCCATGCTGGTACATGTCAATAATAAACACGCAGCTTGTCTTGTTACCATGAAACCGCAAAACGTAAACTCGTAAAGAGCTACACTTACCGTACACTTACACGTACAGTTACCAAAATTTTTAATTTTTTAGCTTCCAGAAACAGGAATGTTGTGGGGTTCCATGTAGAAGTTTTAGTTGTCTTTTAATTGTACACTTTGCCAAATCCAGAAACATAATCAGCGCAGTTTACATCCTGGTTTTTTTTTTGTTTGTTTGTTTGTTTGTTTTTTGAGGGAATTTCTGTATGCTTCTGGGTTGATTGAATGCTGCTCCGTTTGTCTGTCGCTGCTCGCTGCTTGTCATTCATCTGTCTGCTGATGTTTCAGGATGTTTCAACTCCTAGTTAAACAACCAATAAACTGGATCACCAAACTGTAGATCTCTGAGCCTTTCCTTCTGCAGATGAGTCTCTGTATCCTGTGTGGCTCTGACTGCACCAGCCTAACACGAGCCCTCGATTCTCCGTTCCGCGCTCTGAAAGCTGGTAAGCGGTGAAGAAGTTTCTGTTCTCAGGTTTGGGACCATTACACGCTTTGTACACCAGCTGGATTGCGGTCAGCTAGTTAACGTGGTGCTTAACCTGGCTCTGTGTACAAATGCTGGAGTCAGAATTCTTCTACGAAGTTTGTACTGTTATGACTTTATTATCCCATTTTTGGACTTCATCGACAAGCTTGGCGATTCCACGTACAGCCACTGTACGTACAGCTATGGCTAACTTCTATTCATCATCTGAACTGTTGCGTCTTTACCCTTCCTCCCAGCTCTCCTCTCGCTATATCCACTTGAGCTCTCACAGTAAACTTGGTGGACTTGTGAGTAATGCTCATGAGGTTGGATCTATGACTTCAGTCTGGTCTGATGAAGGAATAAACTAGCATCAGCCCCCGATAAAGAGAGGGATAAACACACAACACTTGCACCAGCTACCAGAAATAAACTCAAATAAAGTGATAAAAAAGTGAACATTCTGCTCTTTAAGTGTTGGTTGCTTACAAAAAAACAAGAAATTATTTGTGAAGAAAAATGTAGACCTTTTATTTCTTTGTGAAACTTGGCAGCAACCAAACAATCTATCTAGTATATTTAATTTCTCTCTCTCTCTCTCTCTCTCTCTCTCTCTCTCTCTCTCTCTCTCTCTCAGCAGAGGTGTTGCAGCTGTTTTACAATAAATGACACTGTAATGCCTCCAGGGAACTCGTAGTCTCCAGGTGACGGTTCCAAGGACACGCTTGAAATCAAAAGGAGATCGTGCCTTTTCAGTGGCTGCTCCACAGCTTTGGAACAATTTGCCACCCAATATAAGAACTGCACCAACATGCGCTGATTTTAAGTCTCTTCTTAAAACTTATTTATTTACCGTTGCATATGGTCATAAGTGAGCACAGTGGCATAACTGTAGTGTACTATCTGTTGCTGTGTTCTATGTTTACTTTTGTATTTTTGGTATATGCTTAAATTTGGTACAGCACTTTGGCCAACAGCTGTTGTTTTTAAATGTGCTTTATAAATAAATATGACTGACTAAATCTTGTCAGTGTTTAGCGTCAACCTTCAAGAAGCTTTTACATCCAGAGCGACTTATAATTATCTCATTTATACAACTGAGCAGTTAAGGGTCTTGCACAAGGGCCCAGCAGTGGCAGCTTGGTGGCGCTGGGATTTGAACTCTCGACCTTCCGATCAGAAGTCCAACGTCTTAATCACTGAGCTACCACTTCCCTATTCCGCGAGTCCTATTCTAGGCCTGTGTCCATCCTCCCCTTTCTCTCGTGGGTAAGAGGAATGGCAGAAGTCTCCCAGTTCCATGTGCAGGTTTGATCTGTTAGAGTGTGTGTGTGTGTGTGTGTTGCTGTGTTTGAGTTATCAGCATTATATCCCAGACACACAGTCTGAATTTCTCTGCTGCTGATTTACAAATTAATCCATCTGAGAGGATTTTAGCATGAAGAATATCTCATTTATTTTTTCTTTAACTTTTCAGTAAGTTGGAATGATTTGAACTCCAAGAGCATTAAAATATTCCGGACTCAAGCACTTATTGTAAAGGCCTCATCAATCTGCTGACTCATATCCTGTTATCTGTCCTCCGCCTGCCCACATATGTTTTTATTTCTTATCCATCAACCAAGCAACCAAAATCCCCTTTATGCAGATTGTGACACAGTGAAAGCTTTAACAGTAACACACCACATCACACCACGTCACATCACAGCTGCAGCTGCTCTGTTAAAAACAACACAGTTTATGTTTGAGGTGATTTATTTGCTGGCAGAACAGCATTAATCTAACCCGAATTATATTTGCTTTATTCATCACACTGACTGCATGTGAACAATAATCCCTTTATTAACTGTATAATACACACTGTGATACACACACACACACACACACACACACACACACAGGACACAGGTGACTCGGGTACAACAGCAGCAGGATGTGGAAAAGTAATCAAGAGTTTCTAGACAGTGAGATAATAAACACTCTGTGATTATAAAGAGAAAGAAAGAAAAGATTAAACAGAGAATAAACAGAAGGAGGAGGAGAAGAGATGGAGAGATGCACAGATTTGAAAGATAAAAAGAAAACATGTTAAAGTAAGGAATGAAGAAATGAAGGAGGAAAGAAAACATTCTTCAGTTCACAGAAAAAAAAATAGAAAGAATATGAAGGAAAAAAAAACAGAGTAGCCTGAGCAGAGAGAAAGAATTAAGAAAAAAAAAAGAATTGAGAAAGTGGTGTCTAAAGCATAACACACAAGAAAGAAAGAAAGAAAGAAAGAAAGAAAGAAAGAAAGGACAGAGTAGACAGATGAACAGATCAGTGCATGCAAAGAGAAAACAGGCCTGAGAGGAGTAAAAAAGAGAAAAACAACAGAATCAAACATAGAAAAGAAAGAAGGAAAGACAGAATAAAGAAAGAGAGAGGGATTATGTGGCAGAGAGAAAACACACCGCAGCAACAGAAAGAAGAAAGAAGTGCATGCTGGGAGAGAGAGAAAACACGTGAGCGATTGCTAAATCAGCTTACAGGAAAGAAGTGGAATAAAGAAAGAAAAAAGGATAGAAGAAAAAAAGAAAAAGACAGAGAGCAGATAGATGTACAGATCAAATCATGCAAAGATAAAAAAAGAAATAAAAATAATTTTAAAAAAGGAATAGAGCGATAGCTAAAGCATTTTGGTGACAAAAAGAGAAAGAAAGAAGAAAAGAAAAAAATTTAAAGAAAGAAAAGAAGAACAAAAGAATGACAAGGAAAAAGAGGACAGAGAGCAGATAGATGTAAATGTCAAATCATGCAAAGAAAAATGGAGTGACTGCTAAAGTAGCAGAAAGAAAGAAAGAAAGAAAGAAAGAAAGAAAGAAAGAAAGATTGTGGTCAGAGTAGTAAAGTGAGGATGATAAAAGTTTAAAAGTTTATTTAGCAAGAGAGAATTTTAAAAGGAAAAAAGGAGCAGAAAAACGACAGGAAGAACAGAAGAGAGAAAGAAATGAGAGAGAGAGAGGGAGGTAAAGAATTTAGAGTGAACAAAAAGAAATGCACAAATTTACAGAAGAGAATAAAGAGGTGTGGAGTGAGTGATACAGAGAGATCGGAAGAGAGAAAGGAAAAATGGACAGAATACAAACAGAACGACAGAAAGAACGATGGACAGAGTAAACGAGGAAAACTGAAAAACTGGTAGAGTGAGACAGAGGAAGAAAATATGAAAGAAACGAGAGAGAGAGAGAGAGAGAGAGAGAGAGAGATGAAGGAATATAATGATGAAGTGAAATGTGTGAAGAAAAAGAGAGAAGAAAAAACAGAAATTATTAGCAGTCAGAATAATGAAAGGTAATGGATGAAAGAAAGGAGAAGACAAAAAGAAAGAAAAAATGAATTAAATAAAGAAAGGAAAAATACAAATAAAAATAAAAATGAACAGAGAAAAAGAGGAAGAAAGAAACAGAATATATTTCTAATGATAGAAATAAAGGAGAGAAGGAAGAATAATATAATAATCTGCATGTAAAAAGCTGATGGAGATGCAGCTGCTTATAACCTGCTATAATGCGTAATAATCATTTATTAGTCCTTAAGAGGAACGTGAACACTTCTCTTCATCAAATCCTGCCACGCAGCGCCACGTCACGCCACGCAACGCCACGTCACGCCACGCAACGCCACGTCACGCAACGCAGCACCACGCAACGCAACACCACGCAACGCAGCACCACGCAACGCCACGTCACGCAGGGTCACGCCACGCAACGCCACGTCACGCAACGCAGCACCACGCAACGCCACGTCACGCAACGCAGCACCACGCAACGCCACGTCACGCAGGGTCACGTCACGCCACGCAACGCGACGCCACGTCACGCAACGCAACGCCACGTCACGCCAGGCAGCGCCACACCACGTCACGTTCACTAGGCTACGTGAAAAATAATTCCTTTATACGCTTGCTTTAATCAGTAACACCAGATAATCATCATCATGGAGATGGAAAGAGGGAACAGAGAAGAAAAGGAAAGACAGACGGAGGAATGGAGAGAGAGAGAGAGAGTTTATTTCAGCACAAACGACAGAAAAAAACTGAAAAAAAGTGATAAATAAATTAATTAATGTAACAATGGCTTTAAAAAAGAGACACAAGCGCATGAGGTCAAAGGTCAAAGGTACATATGTGGAAGAAAAAAGCGATAGAAATGAAAGAAAAGACACACACACACTCCATATACACACTCCATACACACACTCTTAATGCTGTTTTGGGGCTCAGGATTTTTAAAGTCATTACACTGTGTGTGAATATATAATAATAATAATAATAATAATAATAATAATAATAATAACTCAGTTAAGAGACGTCTTAAATAGTGTTCAAAGTTCAAAGTGCACTTATTCACTGAGTGTGTGTGTGTGTGTGTGTGTGTGTATGGAGTGAGTGTGTATGGAGTGAGTGAGCGTGTGTGTGTGTATAGAGTGTGTGTGTATAGAGTGTATATAGAGTGTGTGTGTATGGAGTGAGTGTGTATGGAGTGCATGGAGTGTGTGTGTGTATAGAGTGTGTATAGAGTGTGTGTGTGTGTATGGAGTGAGTGTGTATGGAGTGGATGGAGTGTGTGTGTGTGTGTGTGTATAGAGTGTGTAAGGTGTGTGTGTGTATAGAGTGTGTGTGTGTGTGTATAGAGTGTGTCAGGTGTGTGTGTGTATAGAGTGTGTGTGTATAGAGTGTGTATAGAGTGTGTGTGTGTATGGAGTGAGAGTGTGTGTGTGTGTATAGTGTGTGTGTGTGTGTGTGTGTGTGTATAGAGTGTGTAAGGTGTGAGAGAATCAGAAGTGTCTCAGTGAGATTTAGTCAGAAAACAAACAGCAGAAGAGTTTCTCTAAAACATGAACAGAGTTCAGGGCTGTGACGATCCGATCCGATCCGATCCGATCCGATACTTTTCACATCACAGTAAACTTCCAACACACGATATCAATATCGCAGTATCACACTTCCTGCTCAGTATCACACTTCCTGCTCAGTATCACACTTCCTGCTCAGTGTGGTGTGTTCAGCGTCATCATGTGTGTGTAACGTATCGGCGTATCGTGATACTGATTTATATCGTCACACCCCTGAGGAACATCAGCGCAGAGGTAGATACACACACACACACACCATACACACACTCACACACACCATACACACACACACACACACACCATACACACACACACAGTGAGGAGGAGGAAAAAACAGAGACACCTGCACCTGTGCCACAAACACACACACTCTATTCACACACACTCTATACACACACTCCACACACACACACACACACACACACACACACACACACTGCACTGCACATCAATATTACAATAATCTACAAAAATAATTCATATGTTCACTAAGCGCTCGGTACGTGCCGATCATCGCTTCTACGATATTCTGCGATATTTAGCGTGTGATACTGCAGAGGGCGGAGCTTAACTCAAACTTGACCAGCCAATCAGAACGCTTGACATTAACATTAATTACATTAAATCCAGCACTGAGCTAATGTTAGCTAGCTAACTAGCTATCTTTTATGTAACCAGACATGTTGTCTAGCGTGCTAATGTTAGGTATAGTGCTATATTGCGTAATTAAACATTTTAGCAACAGACATTTTTGCTAGCAAAGAGAGCTAGCATTACACAGACTGGTGTGCTGATGTCATCTGAACACGTTTGATTAGCTGATTTAACTTTTCAATTGTACTTAAGCTCCGCCCCTTTGAAACAAGGACGTCTGTCTGTCACTGTTCAAAATTTCCTGAATTTGGTTTACGCTAACTGAGAAGATTAGCAGCTTGTAAAAAAAAACAACGTCGTAATTCTGTTCCTCAGCAAGCTAAAAGCGAACGTTGTGATTTTATCGTAACAATAATAATATCGTAGATTAGCGTACAAACACGTCAGCACGTACCTGCTAACAGCACATCGTAATCACACACACACTTTCTTTCCTGATCACGCTCGGGTTACAGCCGCTCTTTTTGACGGGATAATTAGCATGTTAGCGTACCACTGGTGTTGCTAATCGTAAGAAAAGTAGTAATAATAATAATAATAATAATAATAATAATAATAATAATAATAATAATTATTATTATTATAATAAAATGGTGAAACTAAACAGCTAGCAGTATTTAACTCTTTTCCTTCAGTAGTTTATTATTAGCGTAATGCTAACTACGACAGTGTGAGCGTTGTGAGCACCATGTATGAGGTCAGTGTGGGTGTGGCTTCTCCCAGGCTCTTCAGTTCATTGGCTGATTGAAGCTCCGCCCAGTGTATCATCCAGGAGGAGGTGGGGGGGCAGGAGGTCAGTGTGGGGTCACCAGGGGTCACCAGGGGTCAGTACGGAGGTCAGTATGGGGTGAAGCGATTGTAGCCTCCTCGATACAGACTCGCCTGCGGGAAACACACACAATACACTCATTAACACACACACACACACACACTCCATACACACTCCATACACACTTCATACACACACACACTCCATACACACTCCATACACACACACTCCATACACACTCCATACACACACACACTCCATACACACTCCATACACACTCCATACACACACACACACTGCTAGCTTTTCTTCACATGCACACACACACACACACACACACACATATTAAATCATTGAAGGTCATTGAAGAAGTGTGTGTGTGAATCTCACCATAGTACCGACTCCGTATGTGGTGGTCGGACCTACAGAGTGATGATAGGGGTCAGTGGCATACACTCTCCCGTACCTACACACACACACACACACACACACATTTATACAGATGAATTGTATAAAAGCTGATGAAATGATGAATAGAGTTTAGATTAGATTAGATCAGATTAGATTAGATTGTTTTTACCCATCACTGTACGCTGCTGTAGCTGTGGCTGAAGGAGACTGAGCCACTCTGTACGCAGCAGGGTATCCTCCCTAACACACACACACACCCACACACACACCCCACACACACACACACACACACACACACACCACACACACTTTCATATTATATCAGCACGAAGTTTATTTAAATATCTTATTCAAAATAACTTGTTTTTAAACTTACATAGACTTCAGTTCCATATAATCCATCCTGATAGACCACCCTGTACAACACACACACACACACAAACACACACACGCACACACGCACACACACACACACGCACACACACTATTCGTTATACACTGACAGTGAGACAGATCCTGTTTCGTCTGTCTGAGAGAGTAAGACTGACCCTGGATAGGCGGGAACAGCAGTGGGCGTGGCCGCTGCAGCCGCTGAGCGGATTGTATTATACACAGCACGGCCACGCCCCCTCAGGGCGGAGCCTCTGTAAGCCAGCGTTGCCGTGGGAACGGGATAAGGAAAGCTGGCCACTATAAAAGAGGAAGAAATGAGTTAATCTCAGAGAGGATACACTGACGATTCATTTAGGCTCCGCCCCCAAACACTAGAACACGTCTTGGTAGTGATGTACAGTGTGTCATGGAGTATGTATGTGTGTGTGTGTGTGTGTGTGTGTGT
>CM040454.1:299284-305819 GCA_022758105.1 Pangasianodon gigas | reverse complement strand
GAGACAGAGAGAGAGATGGAGAGAGAGAGAGATGGAGAGAGAGAGATGGAGAGATGGAGAGAGAGACAGAGAGAGAGATGGAGAGAGAGATGGAGAGAGAGATGGAGAGATGGAGAGAGAGAGATGGAGAGAGAGATGGAAAGAGAGATGGAGAGAGAGATAGAGAGAGAGATGGAGAGAGAGAGAGACAGAGAGAGACAGAGAGAGATAGAGAGAGAGATGGAGGGAGAGAGTTGGAGAGAGAGATGGAAAGATGGAGAGATGGAGAGAGAGACAGAGAGAGATGGAGAGAGAGATGGAGAGAGATGGAGAGAGAGATGGAGAGATGGAGAGAGAGAGATGGAGAGAGAGAGATGGCGTACCGGTGTAGAGTTCCGGAGCGTACATCGCTCCCATCACGGGGTTAATCTTCCATCCTGCAGCTTCACACAAACACAGAAACAGGATTAATGGAGTTATTGTTCTGACGGATCACAGCGAGGCGGTGGTGCAGGTTCTCCGTGGAGCTGATGAATGTGAGCGTGTGAAGATAACGAGCTCACCGTTAACGAGCGGAGTCTGCGGCTTCTTCGTCACCACTCTGGCCGTGGCGTTGTTCACCTTCACAATAAAATACACAAATCATTCCTGCCTTTTCCTTAAAACTCCAAACTCAGTGTTCACTACTACTGACTTTACTGATTCGATTCCTTCAAAATGGATCTGAATCATCTGAATCAAACACTGTGAGTTTGATTCAATTGATTCACTGCCATAGATCGCTGATGATGTCACTGTATACGCAGTGATGTCATGTGAGGTCATCACCGAGCCGCCGTACTCGTGCTCCGTGTTTGCGCTGGAAAATAAACACCAATCCACTACGGACGTAACGTAATGCAAACTTAGACACAATTTTAGTGTCATAGTGAGACGTTCGATTTGTAGTTAAAGGTGGAATGCTAATTTAGTAATGCTAATTTACTAATTTATGAGTGTTTGCAAGTTAGCAAGGCTACTAGCTAGCATACACAATGCTAATTTGCCAGAATCTTGGGAGGCAGAACTGCTAGTATGACATCATCAGTCTTCATGGTTAAGACAGAACATGTGTAACCCAAACAGCACATATACACAGCGTTCCTCCTACACAACACAACATTCCTGTAACAACACTGAATATAAACACGTTAGCATTCGCACCTCGATCTTTCTCCCCTCCACGATCGTCCCGTTGAGCTTCTCTCGCGCTCGATCGGCTTCTGACGCGTTCTCAAACGTCACAAAGCCAAAACCCTGAAGAACAACAGGAGCTGAGAGTCACAACCTCCAACCGCTTCAGAGTGAATATAAATTAGCTCGCTAGTCAGCTAGCTAACAGAGTTAGCAGGGAAGTTAGCTTCACCCGAGAAAAGTTGTCAAAGGCGTGTTATGGAAAAACAGCTTAATCTGGAAGACAGGAAGTGATGTAAGAAGCTGTGATATACAGATAATCACTGACCTTTGACCCTCTCTCATTGAAGATGATCTCTACGTCCAGGATTTTGCCAAATTGCTGAAAGACAAAAGAAAGTTTTTTTATTATTTTTTTTTTATTATTGACACCCGGATCAAACATGATTTGTTTATTAGCATAGGCTAATAAAGCTAGCAATAAGCTAACAGTGTTGCTATGTGTATGTGTGTGTGTGTGTTTAGTGTAAGAAAGATAATGTGGAAATAAGCTGATTCACTTGATTCAGTTTTTCAAATTGATTAATTTGTTTGAATCAGTAAAGATTCAGTTAAACTTTTAATGTTGTTGACACTTGATAATTAATTTATTATAACTGTCATAATAATAACATGGGAATGTGTTTATTTTATTCAGTTATTAAAACTGTGCATGCTAATTGAGGAGTTTTATTTTTATATTTTTTTGTTATTTTACCCCGAACATCTGTCTCAGGTCAGGATCCCGGAACCTGAAGGGAATATTGGAGACATGAAGGCGTTTGGGTTGGGCTTTCCCAGACCCCTCCTCCTCGCTGCCACTTCCTGCTCCGCCCCCTGTCGCTACGGAAACATTCAGGGGCTGGGGGTCGGAGGTCACAGGGGCCAGACCTTCGTCCTGAGCGATGGACAACGCGACAGAGAGAGAGAGAAGATTAAAGTAACGACTGTGGAGTGGTGTAAAGGTACACTAGGCAGAATCCTCTTTTACAAAAAGCCATATCCCAAACGGTAGCTCAGCAAGTGCAATGCTAACTAGTCATTAATACGAGAGCCAAAATGGCGGCTGTTGGAGTTACAGCTACACTGAATGCTAGCATTTGGGGTGGAGCCTAAATATAACAAGTCATGTGACCAGTAATAAGCCAGTCATATGCACTATAGCACTTAGTGTACTTTTTATAAATTCAGTTCATTTCAGAAATTTAGAGCACGCTGTCATTTTCATGGAGGATCAAAATGAAACAAAATGAATGTAAAGTAAAGATAAAGAGGAAATAAAGTGAGCACAGAAGCACATGAGCATTCTCCATCCAGTGACAGAGCGCCACCCAGTGGGGGTTAATTCACAGCTCTCTGATCACATGATCACACATGCCCGTTAGACACACTACTCAACTATACACCAGAGAGAGAGAGAGAGAGAGAGAGAGAGAGACAGAGAGAGAGAGAGAATGAGACTGAGAGAAAGAGAGAGAGAGCGAGACAGAGAGCGAGACAGAGAGCGAGACAGAGAGAGACTGACAGAGAGAAGGAGAGAGAGAGACAGAGAGAGAGACAGACAGACAGAGTGAGACTGAGATAGAGAGAGAGTGAGAGAAAGAGGGAGAGAGAAAGAGGGAGAAAGAGAGAGAGACAGACAAACAGACACAGAGAATGAGACTGAGAGAAAGAGGGAGACAGAGACAGACAGACAGAGAATGAGAATGAGAAAGGGAGAGAGAGAGAATGAGACTGAGAGAGAGAGAGAAAGAGAGGGAGAGTGAGAGAAAGAGGGAGAGAGAGACAGACAGACAGAGAATGAGAATGAGAAAGGGAGAGAGAGAGAATGAGACTGAGAGAGAGAAAGAGACAGACAGAGAATGAGAATGAGAGAAAGAGGGAGAGAGAGACGGACAGACAGAATGAGAATGAGAGAAAGGGAGAGAGAGAGAATGAGACTGAGAGAGAGAGAGAAAGAGAGGGAGAGTGAGAGAAAGAGGGAGAGAGAGACAGACAGACAGAATGAGAATGAGAGAAAGGGAGAGAGAGAGAATGAGACTGAGAGAGAGAGAGAAAGAGAGGGAGAGTGAGAGAAAGAGGGGGAGAGAGAGAGAGAGAATGAGAATGAGAGAAAGAGGGAGAGAGAGAGAGGGAGAAAGAAAGAGAGAGAGAGAGAGAAAGAGGGAGAGAGAGACAGACAGAGAGAATGAGAATGAGAGAAGGACAGAGAGAGAGAGAGAGAGAGAGAGATCAGTATTACGAACTGTACATGTTAAAAAATCTCAGTATCATCAATAAGATCAATAATCAGCCGTTCCTGATGCACTTACACGGAACAACATATTAACAACATATTAACAACATGTCATATGACATCATCACATTGTATTGCATCATCACATGTCTGACTACATCATCAGTGTGGATAAAAGACCCCATGCAGTTCAGCACTACAGCTAACAGTGCGTCACACCCACATCCACTACCCACAATGCACCACGATGCCTCTGTGTGTCTGTGTGTGTGTGTGTGTGTGTGTGTGTGTGTGTGTGAGCCTGTCTCACCAAAATGCCATTACACTGTTACGCTGTTATCATCATCATCATCATCATCATCATCAAGAAGTTTGTGTTACTGACAGCAGATTAAAGATAAAAACTGCTGGAGCAAAAAAAAGAGGAAAATAAAAATGAAGGGATAAAGACTGAAAAATAAAGCACAGGGGCCCAGAAAAGCAGGGAATAACAGATTAGCTGCAGCTGTGGAGAAAAGGAGAGAGAGAGAGAGAGAGAGAGAGAGAGAGAGAGAGGGAAAGAAAGAAGGCACTGGGTCGTATTCAGAGTCAACAGCTTCAGGTCTAAAATTTACATGACTGAAGCTCCATCTCTCCTCACTCTCCACCTCTCCTCCCTCGCTCCACCTCTCCTCCCTCTCCACCTCTCCTCCCTCGCTCCACCTCTCCTCACTCTCCACCTCTCCTCACTCGCTCCATCTCTCCTCACTCTCCACCTCTCCTCCCTCTCCACCTCTCCTCACTCTCCACCTCTCCTCCCTCTCCACCTCTCCTCACTCTCCACCTCTCCTAATTCACTCCACCTCTCCACGCTCATTCCACCTCTCCTCACTCTCGCTACCTCTTCTCGCTCGCTCCACCTCTCCTTGCTAAGTCTGTAGTTACAACTGAGTTCTGAATCCTGATGCCTGGAATTTCAGTATTAAATCCTCACTGAGTGCTGAACTGAACTCTGAATACGGCGCACAGAGAGAGAGAGAGAGAGTGAGAGAGAGAGTAATGAAGAAGGAAAGGGAGTGAGAGGATAGAGAAAGAAAACAATGGGAAAGACAGAGTGACAGAGAAAGAAAGAAAGAAAGAAAGAAGATGGGGAGTTGAGAAAGATGGAGAGAGGGATAGAGAGATGCAGGAAGTGTAAGACGTCACGGTGCTGCAATAAGGCGAATGAGGTTAAAGGTCATTACCCACGATTCCATGTAAAAGGGCAAATATTAATTAGGAGGGGATAAAGAAGTGTATCATCATCATCATCATCATCATCCTCAGTCGCAGCACACAGACAGAGCAGGGTGTGTGGGGGGGGAGGGGGGTGTAATGAGTGTGTATGTGTGTGTGCGTGTTCAGGGGGCGGGGTTTAGGTGCTATGATGTCACGATGCAGAGGTGTGAACCTGGCTGAAAGAGGAGGGAGGAGGAGCTCGTCCGCTCTGAAACCTCCAGTGTGTGACGCTGGCGCTCCCTAGTGGCAGGATATATATACCGTAGATTAGAGACAGGCCGCGTCCCTATCCACCTTATCAATGCACCCTCATCCACTTCCCCTAGACTGAGTACATTTGAGGAAACTCCTCAAATTTAAAGTCATGACAATGAACCACATTAAACTGAAACACTGACACACACACAGACACACACACATATCTAAAGTGTTTGAATTGATTACACACTTATCACACCTGCGTAATTTAAAATAATTAATAGCTAAAATGAAATGATTAAAATCTGATCCTGAATGGAAAAGTGGAGATCGGATCACCGTCACTGATTTACTGCCGTTCAGTATTTTCAGTATTATTACTAAAAATAATTATTAATTCTTAATCATTCAAATTATTATTTTACAAACACCACGAATATCTCACTCAGACTGTTTACAAAGAATTCACTTTGCACCATCGGATTAAAAATATAAAATTCTACACATTTTATATAATATACAGACAGTACATTATAGAATCATAGTTAAATAACAAATTAAAAACAAACTGTTTACAAACAGTAAACATGCTAACGTGTGAAACTAGCATGATATTTAAAAATGAACTATATTTCTTCTTATCCTTTAAACATAACCGTGTGTTATAACAGTGTTATAACAATGAGTCACAGTTATTACTTATAAAAGGTCTAAAAGGTGCAGATTTGATGCGTTGTTGTTGTGCTGAAGTAAAGATAAATTATTTAACGTTTAAACACGCTGAACATCAAGAATGTCTGTAAAAACAGGAAGTTCATTTCATTCAGAGTGACACGTCACGCTTCGAACAGATTAAACACACTTCAGATTAAATGTATATGACTAGAAGTCTCACGCTGTTACACGGCGTTTAACACGTCACATCAGTGAATATTTACCTCCAGTCCACGAGCCAATCGTCTTTCTCTTACCGTGTTATTGGCAGGTATAGGCTCCGCCCCCTCATGCTGAGCGCTCTGATACACTCTGAGCTGATGGTGGTCTGGGTAATCAGAGCTGGAGTGGGCGGAGCTAAAGTCAAGAGGTGGGAGTCTGGGTGCAGGTGTGGGCGGGGCTTGTCCAGGTGGTGGATACGAAGGGGGTGCGGCGTAGACCTGCGGAAGGGCGGGGTCACTGCTGCCTGGCCCCGCCTCCTGAGCAGGAGCACCCTATAGGAGAGAGAGAGAGAGAGAGAGAGAGAGAGAGAGAGAGAGCGGACACAGATCCTGTAATTAATGAATAATTATTTATCAAAAATTACACTACTAATATTATCTATTAATTAAATATTTAATAATCATTAAATATTGTTTAGCACAATAATTATTTCATATTTATGAAAGTTAAATATCTGGTAACTAATTATATAAATATTTCACTAAAAGAGACACATTTAAAAAAAAAAGATTACAGTCCACATTTATTAGTAATAATTAGTATTAAATTCCGAAAAACTAAAGTGTGAAAGAAGCTCAGTGTAGAGTTTACAGCGCACCCAGAACATGTCCACATCACCATAAACCTGCAAAATATGACTTATAACAATTCAAGTAAAAATATATAAACATGATCCAAAATTCTGCATGTAATACAGCCAGTGAGAAACCGGACACC
>CM040454.1:289284-294284 GCA_022758105.1 Pangasianodon gigas | reverse complement strand
CGCTACGAAATAAAGACAAGCTGCAATTTTGTGTGTCTTAATAACTTCATGTCTGTTTATAGCTGCTATAACGTACACGAGAACAGGAACTAACATTAAATGTAACCATAAACAGATAAAAAGTATGAGATGTTTAATACATTTTAAAATTGTTATCGTTGTCAGGTTGCCGTGGCATGAGAGGAATAAAACACTTGTGGAAGCGCTTTGCGTCTGGCTGCATTACACCACCTAAGGGTTGATTATTTTTCTATAACAGCATGACACGGAGTGTTTTATTCTTACGCAATACACAGGTAAAGTGTCTTCTAATGGACATGAGAGACATCAGGCAGGTTTAAAATAACAGCATGGAGAGAGAGAGAGAGAGAGAGAGAGAGAGAGTGAGAGTGAGACAAATATAGAGAAAAAGAGTGAGAGATATGGAGGGATAGAAAAAGCCAAAGAGATAGAGAGAGACAGATACAGAAAGACAGAGAGACAACAGAAAGAGCAAGACAGATATAGAGAGACAGAGATAGAAGAGTGAGAGAGAGAGAGAGAGAGAGAAAACAGATTGAGAAATATAACAAGACATAGAGAGAGAGATAAAGAGAGTGAGACAGACAGAGCAAGAGACGTGTTAAACAGTAAAGTGAGAGACAGACAGGTAAAAAGAGAGAGAGAAAGACAGAGCCGACAGAAAGAGCAAGACAGATGTAGAAAGACAGAAATAGAAGAGTGAGAGAGAGAGAGAGAGAGAGAGAGAGAGAGAACAGATTGAGAAATACATTTTCTCAATGTACAGAGAAAAGACATAGAGAGAGATAAAGAGAGTGAGACAGACAGAGTGAGAGACGTGTTAAAGAGTAAAGTGAGAGACAGACAGGTAAAAAGAGAGAGAGAGAGAGAGAGAGAGAGAGAGAGAGACAGTTGTGGGGTTACCTGCACTAGGCTGGGGTAGCAGGAGGTTTGTGGGTACACGGGGAGACCGTACGGCTGCAGGATGACCGCAGGAGAGGACAACATGGTGCATAGCCAGGAGGAGAGACACCACGCAGGAGAGACAGACAGAAACGTGTGGAAAAGTTCTCTAAAGAAAGACGACAGAACCCAGAAGAGAGAGAGAGAGAACCGAGTCCACAAACTCGGGGAGAGAAATCAAGACGGTCCCAAAAAGAACAGAGGAAAAGCCTCAAAAATAAAAGAAAGAAAGAAGGAAAGAAAGTGAAAAGCTGAGTGTGTGTCGAGAGCAAACCTGCGCTGGGCTCTGAGGAGTACAACATGTGTTCATTAGAGTGTGTGTGTGTGTGTGTGTGTGTGTGTGAGCAGCTCTGACAGATAGAAACACATGTCTAGAATCACGTTACACTGCTGTTATAAATAGCTGCTGTGTTTCTGCTCCACACTGAGCTGATCTCAGAACAGTTACTGATTTTAATCCTGTGTGAAAGTTTCACAAAATAAAGATTAAAGTGCAAATAAGAGCTAAAAATCAATAGAGTTTATGTATAGACTATAACACACACCAGCAGGAGGCGCTGTTCTGCTTTATAGATCATATAAAAGTGTAGAATTTAAAAAAAAAAATTTTATTAATCTTATCAAGTGCAAACAAGTTACACATCTTTACACTATCAGGGTTTAGAATTCCACACAGATTTTAAATAAATTACAGATTTTTATATTTTTAATTTTGTTTTTATTGAGTCAGTGTAATGTGTGTGATAAAAGAAATAAAACATGGCATTTTACCTAAAAATGTATATTTATTAATATGAAATATATCCGTTATTGCTATAAGATTTATCATATTCGCATGTGTGTACATTTCTTTATCGGGTTTTAGGAGAACAAACAGTCAAAATGCTCATTAATATTCAGAAGAGTTGTGCAGATGTGCAGCACTGAAATAAACGAGCAGCAGCTGGACAGTTATTACAAAAGGTCCAGTTTATGTTGATGCTTTTCTGATATATTTTATAAAATAATCTGAACACTCCAGAACCTTCACATCCAGAACCTTCACATCCACACTCCAGAACCTTCACATCCACACTCCAGAACCTTCACTTCAGCATACCAGAACCTTCACATCCACACTCAAGAACCTTCACTTCAGCATACCAGAACCTTCACATCCACACTCAGGAACCTTCACTTCAACACACCAGAACCTTCACATCCAGAACCTTCACATCCACACACCAGAACCTTCACATCCACACTCCAGAACCTTCACATCCAGAACCTTCACATCCACACTCCAGAACCTTCACTTCAGCATACCAGAACCTTCACATCCACACTCCAGAACCTTCACTTCAGCATACCAGAACCTTCACATCCACAATCCAGAACCTTCACATCCACACTCAGGAACCTTCACTTCAACACACCAGAACCTTCACATCCAGAACCTTCACATCCACACACCAGAACCTTCACATCCACACTCCAGAACCTCAGGAGACACCCCTTACCAACATCTCAAACATGGATATAATTTTTTTAAATGTATAAATTTATCCCTAATGAGCGAGCCAGAGGTGACGGTGGTGAGGAAAAACTCCCTGAGATGATATGAGGAAGAAACCTTGAGAGGAACCAGACTCAAAAGGGAACCATCCTCATCTGGGTGACACCCGATAGTGCGATTATAAATAAATCCGTTCTATTACTGTGTACTACACGGACAAATAGTACAGTTGTGTAACCAGGAAATTCATCAGTTTTCACAGGAAGTCTGTTTTGTTGACGTTTTCTGTGTGCATTACTGCTCTTCTTCAGTATATTTCACCTAAACTACAATTTTACACTTTCACCAGTAGATGGGGACAGTGTTCTGATGAGTAGTTTTATTATGGCAGCAGACGTGATTAATTTTATTTCAGGTGTGGCACACAGACAGATGAGTTAGCTTAAACCAATGAAATAAATCCACTAATAGGCCTCCACTTACTTTGCTTGTTTGGATGAAAGACATAGCCGTATTTTTTGTTTTTACTGAAAAACTAAATGTGACCTGAAAGCGATGTTTCACATTGTAAAGTGTGAAAATATGAAGCTTTTAATGTTCTTAAGAACAAATCATTGGTGAGAAAATGAGCAGGAATGAAACAGATGCACTCCTGAGAGCTCCTGTGCCTCCATTCGCTGGTTTCCTTTCGCTGTTTGGGGAAAAGCTAGAAACAGGGAAATTCACTTCTATAGTCTTCTTCTACGCAAAATCATGATAATGATCAAAATGTTTGATTAACACATGTCTGGGTGTACAAACTATTCCAAAAATATCTTCTAGGATGTATTTTTTTTCTTAAAAGAATCATTATTTATTTGATTATCTGCCACATTAATTATTTGGTTTTCTGCCGCACCTGACGCAGCTCATCAAGAGCCACAAGGTTTAAACATTTAAAGAAATCAAAGAGAAAAGCTCCCATATTAAATTCCTTTATCCGTTTGTTTCCTGGCCAATGATTTGTTGTTAAGATCATTAAAAGATTAATATTTTGCCATTTTGGGTTTGGTCCTTTTTTCTTTCTTTTTTCTTTTTGCCCAGGAGTGTACTTGAAATATATTTCTTTACATTGAGAATTTCTGAGTGCAACAGAGGAGTTAGATTCACGGTACGCTGTGGGAGAGCTGCTGGGGAAAGGAGGCTTCGGCGCAGTACTCGCTGGAGTGCGTGAGGAGGATAGGAAAAAGGTAATAAGTCTGCACATGTAAAGTTAATTAGCACTAATTAACTCAGTAAAGGAATTATAAAGCATTCCAAATGACACACTTCCCTGAGATACAATCAGGAGGCTCATCAGATTCATTATCTTTATCCATGTCTGTTTTCTGGAGGTTTCATTCACAAATGGTCTTTTTTAGACAAATTACTACAGTGCATGAATCACTGATGAGAACTCATTTAAATTCAACAGTGAGTGGGAAAATAGATCCAACATAAATGAGGTCTCTGTATGACCATAAAAATGAGCATCAGAAAATTCTAATGTTCAAACCAAAACATTATATTTCCATACATATACATAACCTTCTTTATAATTATCCACCATATAGTTGTTTACATTATATATTTATCTGTTTGTGTTTTTGAAACATCTGGGAATTGTGCGTCTGAGCTCCAGGATACTGAATCTCAATGAAAAAATTGTCAGTGAGAAATAATCCACAGCTGAAAACAAGTTCTTTTTAAGCTCACGACTGTGTTGTTTATTCAGTTTAGTTCTATTTAATTTTATTTATATAGATATAGATGTTTAATAGATACTGATATTGTCACAAAACAGCTTTACAGAAATCCAGATATAGATTTAATTTTGTTTTGCCAAGCCTCTGTTGAGTTTAGATTTGGCGTGAGGTATGGCATATCTTGAACACTATTGGCTGTTGTGGAAATCAGTCAGTATGCCAGACACCGCAAGTACCAGCTTGGACAGAAGGTGCTGATGTTGCTGCCATCATCTACGAGCAAGTTGTCGGTGAAGTGGCAAGGACCCTACACCATCCTCAGGAAGATGGGACCGGTCACGTATTAGGTGTGTCACTCAGATAAAGGAAAAGAGAGCCAGGTCTACCATTTCAACCTCATCAAGGAGTGGTGAGAGAGGACACCTGAGGGGAAGAAGGCCTTGATCGCTTGCAATGTGGTCCCTGAGGATGAAGAAGATGATAACAGAGTGGATGACGAGGCTGTGAAGTGTCGCCAGTCTGCAGTAAGCCTGAACCATCTGGAGAGTGACCAAAGGGAGAAGCTTCTAAAAAACTTTGCTGATTACCCTGAACTCTTCAGACCTGAGCCTGGGAGAACCAATGTGTTAGAGCACACCATCCACCTGACTGACCCTACTCCTATTCAACAGAGGCTGTACCGCTACTAGACAGCCTTGTAGCATCGCTGAAAAAGGAGGTTCCTGTGATGAGAGACCAGAGCATGGAGCAGTCCAATTGTCCTGGTCCTTAAGAAAGACGGATTGCTGAGGCTCTGCATGGACTTCAGAAAACTCAAC
>CM040454.1:243400-255772 GCA_022758105.1 Pangasianodon gigas | reverse complement strand
TCCAGGAGACCAGCAACACAGGAGACACCCATCAAATGTAATGATCTCTTTAAAGACAAGTCCATCAGAACTGTGCTGACTAAAGGAGTTGCTGGAATTGGAAAAACAGTCTCTGTGCAGAAGTTCATTCTGGACTGGGCTGAAGGAAAAGCGAATCAGGACGTCACCTTCATGTTTCCACTTCCCTTTAGAGAGCTGAATCTGATGAAGCAGCAAAATCTCAGTCTGATGAATCTTCTCCATCACTTTTTCCCAGAAATGAGAAAACAAGAATTAAAAGACTGTGATTCCAACAAAGTGGTCTTTATCTTCGATGGTCTGGATGAGTGTCGACTTCCTCTAAATTTCCAGAGGAATGAGAGATTGTGTGATGTGACAGAGTCAGCCTCAGTGGATGTCCTGCTGACAAACCTCATCAAGGGGAATCTGCTTCCCTCTGCTCTCCTCTGGATAACCTCTCGACCAGGAGCAGCCAATCAGATCCCTCCTGAGTGTGTAGACCAGGTAACAGAGATACGAGGCTTCAGTGATCCTCAGAAAGAGGAGTACTTCAGGAAGAGGATCAGTGATCAGAGCCTGGCCAATAAAATCATCACACACATGAAGTCTTCAAGAAGCCTCTACATCATGTGCCACATCCCAGTCTTCTGCTGGATCTCAGCCACTGTTCTAGAGAGAATGTTGAGTGAAGCAGAGAGTGGAGAGATCCCCAAGACTCTGACTCAAATGTTCACACACTTCCTGATCTTTCAGATCAAACACAAGGACCAAAAGTACCATCAGAAATGTGACCCTGATCCTCAGCAGACCAGAGCGAGTATCCTGGCACTGGGAAAACTGGCTTTCCACCAGCTGGAGAAAGGAAACCTGATCTTCTATGAGGAAGACCTGAGAGAGTGTGGCATTGATGTCAGAGAAGTGTCAGTGTACTCAGGAGTGTGTACCCAAATCTTCAGAGAGGAGATTGGGCTTCACCTGGGGAAGGTGTTCAGCTTTGTACATCTGAGTGTTCAGGAGTTTCTGGCTGCTTTATATGCATTTCTCTCCTTCATCAGCAGAAATGTAACAGAACAAAAAACGACTGATCTGTCTGATCTTTTCAGGAAGTCCAATATGTCTGATTTCCTCAGGAGTGCAGTGGACAAGGCCTTACAGAGTGAGAATGGACACCTGGACCTGTTCCTCCGCTTCCTTCTGGGTCTCTCACTGGAGTCCAATCAGACTCTTTTACGAGGCTTAATGCAGCAGACAGGAAGCAGCTCTCACAGCAAACAGGAAACAGTCGAGTACATCAAGGAGAAGATCAGAAAGAATCCATCTCCAGAGAAATCCATCAATCTGTTCCACTGTCTGAATGAACTGAATGATCATTCTCTAGTGCAGGAAGTACAAACTTACCTGAACAGGGTTGTTTACAGTTGTCTCAGTGGAATCAGACTCTCTCCTGCTCAGTGGTCAGCTCTGGTGTTTGTGTTACTGAACTCAGAACAGGAGCTGGATGAGTTTGAATTGAATAAATTTGACCCATCAGAGGAATGTCTTCTGAGGCTGCTGCCAGTGGTCAAAGCCTCCAGAAAAGCTGAGTGAGTATTTTTATTTATAAATGTGTTACTGTGTAGTTTGTTATTTTAATGTAACACTAAGCTGCACTAGTTGGATTAATGCTTGTTAATAGTTACTCTAATCATTTTTAAACAATCCTCTGGTACTTTTACAGAAGATTGTTTCACATTTTACAGTAACATGTTATTAAACCAACCTTTTGACATACGTGAACACACCACCTGTACTCGGGTCCACTCCAAACCCCCGGAAATCAGAGGTGTCTGTATGTGCAGAGAACGATGCACACCAACTGTTTTATTGTCTCTTTAAAATTCACACACAAGTTTGTGTCAATACTGAAAAATCTAAATCACTTCTCACTTTGGATCAAAATATATTTATTTCTAGAGCTCATAGATCAGTGCACATTAGACTTGTGAGATGGAGTGTAATATGCCATCATCCTATCATTCCCCATAACTATCACTGATTGATGATAGTATCACCTGTAGCTCAGAGGAAGGAAAAGACCAAATATATGTAACACGTGTCGTGTACACGTTACTTCATTACAGCAAAAAAACAGAAAATAGTTATGAGTCGAGGCCAAAGGAAACACATATTACGAGACACAACACAATTTATTTTTGTCTTTTAAAGCTGCAGACACCATGTTTTCCAACAGACATTTAAATCATCCAACTTGAAAGCCCTTGTGATAGAAACACACCTCATTTATCAAACAGATATTCACATATTTCATCATTACTCTTCCAGTCTGTGTGGGTGTAACCTGACAGAGGAAAGCTGTAGAGTTCTGTCCTCAGTTCTCAGCTCAAACTCCTCCAGACTGAGAGAACTGAACCTGAGTTACAATAAACTGCAGGATTCAGGAGTGAAGCTGCTCTCTGCTGGACTGGAGAATCCACACTGTACACTGAAGATACTGAGGTACACACACACACACACACACACACACACACAGATCTCAGAACAGGAGCTGGTTGAGTTTAATTTGAATAAATATTACGCATCAGATGAATGTCTTCTGAGGCTGCTGCCAGTGGTCAAAGCCTCCAGAAAAGCTGAGTGAGTATTTTTATTTATAAATGTGTTACTGTGTAGTTTGTTATTTTAATGTAACACTAAACTGCACTGATTGGATTAAGGCTTGTTAATAGTTACTCTAATCATCTTTAAACAAACCTCTGGTACTTTTACAGAAGATTGTTTCACATATTACAGTAACATGTTATTAAACCAACCTTTTGACATACGTGAACACACCACCTGTACTCGGGTCCACTCCAAACCCCCGGAAATCAGAGGTGTCTGTATGAGCAGAGAACGATGCACACCAACTGTTTTATTGTCTCTTTGAAATTCAACACATAAGTTTGTGTCAATACTGAAAAATCTAAATCACTTCTCACTTCAGATCAAAATACATTTATTTCTAGAGCTCATAGATCAGTGCACATTAGACTTGAGATGGAGTGTAATATGCCATCATCCTATCATTCCCCATAACTAATCACTGATTGATGATAGTATCACCTGTAGCTCAGAGGAAGGAAAAGACCAAATATATGTAACACGTGTCATGTACATGTTATTTCATTACAGCAAAAACACAGAAAATAGTTATGAGTCGAGGCCAAAGGAAACACATATTACGCGACACAACACAATTTATTTTTCTCTCTTAAAGCTGCAGACACCACGTTTTCCAACAGACATTTAAATCATCCAACTTGTTATCCATCATGATAATTGAAATCTATTGGCGATTCTCGATACTGTCGTCAATCGTCCCGTGCCTAGTGCACATTGCACATGCATTTATTTTCCTTTAAAAGGAGTAGTTAAGGAATAATTTAGACCCATAATAATTTAGACCCTGTTGTTAACTGGTACCTTAGTCATATAATTCTATATTTTTGTCTAATAAAACACATAAGTATAATAAAATGATGCAATCATATTTTTCCCAAAATGTTGACCAACAGCAGTAAAACAACCCCAATAAGAAGCGTCCATCAAACCACACCCTGACAAACTCCTGACCAATCAGGGAAATCCCTCATGTACACACAGTTTGGTGCTCTGGAAAATCAGTGCAGTGTGCAACTAACCAAACCAAGTCTCTCTCTGTGTGTGTGTGTGTGTGTGTGTGTGTGAGAGAGAGAGAGAGAGAGAGAAAGAGAAACAGCCAGACAGATATAGAGAGAGGCAGATAGAGACAGATAGATAGAGAGAGGGGGATAGAGACAGAGAGGCTGCTCGCTCTCACACGTGTGTGTTATGTACATGAGCTAATGGTGTTATAATAAATTGTAGCTGAGAGATTGTGGAGTGCAGAAAGACGTCGATGCTCCTGTAAATGTGCTGATGTGGCGTCCTGTCCTCTGATTTCTGTGTGTGAGAGAAACACACTGACATTTCTGTTCCATGGTAAAGTTTAGCTGTATTATGGCTGTGTGTGTGTTTGAGATCAGTGTTCTGATATTTCATCATTTCTCTTCCAGGCTGTGTGAGTGTAACCTGACAGAGGAAAGCTGTAGAGTTCTGTCCTCAGTTCTCAGCTCAAACTCCAGTCTGAGAGAACTGCACCTGAGTTACAATAACCTGCAGGATTCAGGAGTGAAGCTGCTCTCTGCTGGACTGGAGAATCCACACTGTACACTGGAGAAACTGAGGCACACACACACACACACACACACACACACACACACACACACTGAGGTCAGATCATCACTTTATAATGGAAAATTACAAACAGAAATGATTGTGTCCTTATATGTGACTTTTATCACAGTTAAATTATATCCAACATACACTCTTACTTTCTCTCTACACACTCATGTACCTGTATCATGTTCATGTATCATGTTAGATCTTGTGTCTCCACCTCTATCCGTCTCTTTCCCTTTCTTGTTGTTAAATGCATCGTCTCATATGAGCTGAGACACGTGGATCTGTCCAAGTACAAATTCACAGTCTCTTTATTTTATATTTTTATTCTGACATCAGAACCTTGTGTTCAGGGAGACAGTTTATTTCCCAACTGATGGAACACTCCTCATTAATCAGTCAGATATTCACATATTTCATCATTTCTCTTCCAGTCTGTGTTTGTGTAACCTGACAGAGGAAAGCTGTAGAGTTCTGTCCTCAGTTCTCAGCTCAAACTCCTCCAGTCTGAGAGAACTGAACCTGAGTCACAATAAACTGCAGGATTCAGGAGTAAAGCTGCTCTCTGCTGGACTGGAGAATCCACACTGTACACTGGAGAGACTGAGGTACACACACACACACACACAGACCTCAGAACAGCAGCTGGATGAGTTTAATTTGAATAAATATTACCCATCAGAGGAATGTCTTCTGAGGCTGCTGCCAGTGGTCAAAGCCTCCAGAAAAGCTGAGTGAGTATTTTTATTTATAAATGTGTTACTGTGTGGTTTGTTATTTTAATGTAACACTAAACTGCACTGATTGGATTAATGCTTGTTAATAGTTACTCTAATCATCTTTAAACAAACCTCTGGTACATTTGCAGAAGATTGTTTCACTTTTTACAGTAACATGTTATTAAACCAACCTTTTGACGTACGTGAACACACCACCTGTACTCGGGTCCAAACCCCCGGAAATCAGAGGTGTCTGTATGAGCAGAGAACGATGCACACCAACTGTTCCCCTTCAGGAACTCGAGCTGCGTCGAAACGCTATGGGAACGCCTTCAGCGTGACCACGCTCTGAATCACGTGTGTAATCAGTCCAATGGATGGGCGAGACATCACAGGCAGGGTGACATAGTGACCAGGAAGCTTAAAAGCGCGTGCGGTGGATACGGCAGCTTTTTTTCATTCAGCGTGCGCTCTGTGTGTCGGTCTTTTTATGTTGTTTGTCTTTCACCGCGGCATGCCTAAAGCTAGCGAAAAGACAAAACATAAGGGCGAGAGCAGGCAGAGTTTTAGGCTGTGTGCCCGCACTATATTACGGGTGGGGATACACACGGTCTGTGCGTTGTCTGCTTGGGAGCGGAGCACGCAAAGTCGGCTGTCGAGGGAGCTGACTGCCCGCATTGCGAGCGTTTGCCGCTGCGTGTGCTTCACTCCCGGAAGGCTCTCTTTGAGGATGGAGCCTTCACCAGCGTTCCTCGTGGTGCTGGCCCCGCTTCTGCTGAGGCAGAGCGGCGGCTACACTCGTGGGGGTCGCAAATGGATTTGGTGGAGGGAATGGAGATGGGCGAGCCCCTATCTTCTTCCTCACCCACCAGATCCATTGCCCGCTCTCTGGAATTGGAAGCCCCCTCCGCGGTTTCTTCCCCCCAGGGAGAGGGCTCGACTCTCCTCCTGTCTTCCTCCGAGGAGGTTGACATGGAGGGCGTCGATGAGGATTCGCCCCCTCAATCTCCCCAGTACGCGGAGCTGTTGGAGCTGGTTACTCATGCTGTGGCCCAGCTGAACATCGACTGGCCCACCGAGAAACGGGCTGAACTGCAGAAAAGCAGGCTGGATGAACGCTTTCTGCGGAGTAAGCCGCCAGAGGCCTTTCTCGGCCCGTATCTTCAGTCCTGCCTCCAGTCATTATGCTAATGTGGCAGGGCTGAGTGATCATGGTTACAGGGCGATGCCCCGGGTTGAACAGACGCTGGCTAGCTATCTGTCCCCTGGCATGGCATCGTCCCTGAAGGCTCTGGCATTGGCCTCCAAGCTGCTGCAGACCACCTCAGCGCTGGTGGGCAAGGGGTACACGGCAGCAGGCCAGGCTTACCAAGCTGTTCTGCTGAAAGAGCTAGACGAGGGCGGGGAGATTAAGTCTGAGGATGTCGCCGAGCTCAAACGAACTGCTGATTTGTCTCTCTGTGCCACCAAGGAGACCGCCCGCGCTATCGGCAGGTCCATGGCAGCACTGGTGGCGGCGGAGAGGCATCTGTGGTTGACCCTGTCCGATATGAAAGAAAAGGACAGGGTCTTCCTCATGGACGCCCCGCTTGCGCCGTCTGGCCTGTTCGGCGACGCCGTCAATGCTGTCGTCGACAGGTACCAGGAGGCCCGTACACAAGCAGCGGCATTTCAGCGGTTCCTCCCTCGCTGATCTCTAGCTCTTGGGGCTGCCGGGCGGGAGCAGCCCCCTCCGTGTACTGGCTCCTCACACCGGGAGGCACAGAGACAGAGCGTCACCTCCCGTGCTCCCTTGCGTAGGGACCGGGAGCCCCAGCGACGCTCTAAGCCGGGGTCTTCTAGGGCAAAGCCGGATCTGCGGACCGTTCTGCGGTCTAAGAGGAACTCAGCCAGGAAGTCCTGACGCTTGTGGCCCAGGACTTCTGAGGGCAGGCCCCTCTGGGGAAGAGCGGTGTACACCTCATCACGCAGTGCCCGTGTCTCCTCAGTGCCCTCAGGAGATCGGTCTGCCAACCCTGCCACCCATGGTGCTTCGGGGCGCAGCGGTCTCCGGCTAGCGCTTCTCCCGGGAACGTAGCGGTACTGGGAGGCTCGTTACCTCTTCGGAGGTTTACAGAGCAGCTAGTTCAGCCGTCCCCTGCCAGTCCGCCGCTTCAGGGCACCGAGCTAGCTGCTCTCATTACACCAGAGGTCAGTCTCGAGAGACTGATTCCCTTAGTGGACTATTTGGCAGCATGGGAACTTCTGCCAAATGTGTCTCAATGGGTCCTGCATACTGTAGAGAGAGGCTACCGAATCCAATCCGGTTCTCCACCGCCTCGTTTCTGCGGGTGGGCCCCGAGCAGGCTCTGGTAATGGAACAAGAAATAAACGCTCTCCTGAGGAAGGGGGCCATCGAGGTGGTCCCTCCTCACGACAGAGAGTCCGGGTTCTACAGCCGGTACTTCATCGTTACAATGAAGGATGGAGGGTTGCATCCCATTTTAGAATTGCGTCATTTGAACCGCTCAGTCATGCCACTGAAGTTCAGGATGCTCACAATCAATCAAGTCATGTCTCAGATCAGGTCCGAGGACTGGTTTGTCACGATCGATCTAAAAGACGCATATTTCCATATCTCCATCCTTCCCCAACACAGGAAGTTCCTGAGGTTTGCTTTCGGGGGCGAAGCTTACCAATATCGGGTTCTTCCGTTCGGCCTGGCACTCTCAGCCCGCACTCTCACGAAGTGTGTGGATGCTGCTCTGGCTCCTCTGCGACTCCAGGGCATCCGCATACTGAATTATATCGACGATTGGTTGATATTAGCTCAATCGGAGCAGGCGGCGGTTCGGCATCGAAATGTCGTTCTCGCCCACATGAAAGAGCTGGGGTTAAGACTAAACGCCAAGAAAAGTGTGCTTTCTCCAGTACAGAGAACCGCTTATCTGGGCGTGGTGTGGGATTCGACCACGATGCAGGCACGTCTGTCTGACATCTCAATATGGGAGCAGACATCCTGTCGAGGCAGGGGCCAAGGCCTGGGGAATGGAGGCTTCACCCCGAGGTGGCGAAGCAGATATGGAGAGTGTTTGGCCAGGCTCAGGTGGATCTGTTTGCGACTCAGGAGATATCGCATTGTCCCCTCTGGTTCTCTCTGACTCATCCAGCTCCTCTCGGACTGGATACCATGGTACAGACTTGGCCAAGGCTTCGTCTGTACGCCCTTCCCCCGGGCTCTGCTCCTGGGAGTTCTGGAGAGAGTGTGCCGGGACGGGGTCCGTCTATTGTTAGTAGCCCCGTTCTGGCTGGGCCAAGTATGGTTCTCGGACCTGATTTCCCTTCTCGAGAGGGACCTCCTCTCACAGGCGGGCTTCCACCTGGGTGTGGCCTCTGAGGGGGCACAACTCGTAGCTTCCGGTCTCTCAACCGAGGTTCTCCAATCCAGAGATCCCTCAACAAGGAAACTGTATGCTTTGAAGTGGAAACTTTTCACTTCTTGGTGCGGAGACCGCCAGCTTGACCCAGTTAACTGCCCAGTTGTTACAGTGCTGGAGTTCCTGCAGGCCCGATTCTCCGCAGGGTTGACCTACTCCACCTTGAAGGTCTACGTGGCAGCCATTGCGGCCTACCACGCCCCTCTCGGTGGTCAGTCTGTGGGCAGACACCCCCTAGTTACATGTTTCCTCCGCGGTGCGCTGAGGCTGAGGCCTCCGGTACGATCTCAAAGCGTTTCTCTACCCTCGAGCGGGTTATGTTTCTAAAGTTTCGGTGGATCGTGTATGCCATCTGTCTGGCCTATGAGTCCTCTGATCTCCCCTCGCCCTTGGGGGTCAAGGCTCACTCCACCAGAAGTGTGGCAGCCTCTGAGGCCTTTCTGGCAGGTGTCTCTATGCAGCACATCTGCAACACTGCAGGTTGGTCCGTGCCCCTGACTTTCGTCAGGTTCTATGGCCTCGACATGCGAGCCACTCCGGGCTCTTTTGTTCCCTCACCCTAGCTATGCTCTTCCACACTGGGCAGGGATTTGTAAGTCTGGCGGCATGGGCATACTTGTTCCCATAGCATTTCGATGCAGCTCGAGTTCCTGAAGGGGAACGTCTCCAGGTTACGTATGTAACCATGGTTCCCCGAAGGATCGAGACGCTGCGTCTCAGTGCCATTCTTCCAGCATCCCTGCGAGCGCTTGCTTCATTCTCGAAGCTGCCGCTGTATCCACTGCATGCACTTTTAAGCTTCCTGGTCGCTACGTCACCCCGCCCTTGACGTCTCGCCCATCCATTGGACTGATTACACACCTTTCAACGCAGCGTCTCGTTCCCTTGGGGAACCATGGTTACATACGTAACCTGGAGACGTTTTATTGTCTCTTTGAAATTCAACACATAAGTTTGTGTCAATACTGAAAAATCAAAATCACTACTCACTTTGGATCAAAATATATTTATTTCTAGAGCTCATAGATCAGTGCATATTAGACTTGTGAGATGGAGTGTAATATGCCATCGTCCTATCATTTCCCATAACTATCACTGATTGATGATAGTATCACCTGTAGCTCAGAGGAATGCACATGCATTTATTTTCCTTTAAAAGGAGTAGTTAAGGAATAATTTAGACCCTGTTGTTAACTGGTACCTTAGTCATATAATTCTATATTTTTGTCTAATAAAACACATAAGTATAATAAAATGATGCAATCATATTTTTCCCAAAATGTTGACCTACTGCAGTAAAACAATCCCAATAAGAAGCGTCCATCAAACCACACCCTGACAAACTCCTGACCAATCAGGGAAATCCCTCATGTACAAACAGTTTGGTGCTCTGGAGAATCAGTGCAGTGTGAAACTAACCAAACCAAATGACAATAACACAGTGTATGTGAGAGAGAGAGAAAGAAACAGACAGACAGCGATAGAGAGAGTGTGAAACAGACAGATAGAGAGAGAGGGGATAGAGACAAAGAGAGAGGCTGCTCGCTCTCTCACGTGTGTGTTATGTACATGAGCTAATGGTGTTATAATAAATTGTAGCTGAGATTGTGGAGTGCAGAAAGACGTCGCTGCTCCTGTAAATGTGCTGATGTGGCGTCCTGTCCTCTGATTTCTGTGTGTGAGAGAAACACACTCACATTTCTGTTACTTCCTAAACTTTAGCTGTATTATGGCTGTGTGTGTTTGAGATCAGTGTTCTGATATTTCATTATTTTGCATCCAGTCTGTGTGACTGTAACCTGACAGAGGAAAGCTGTAGAGTTCTGTCCTCAGTTCTCAGCTCAAACTCCTCCAGTCTGAGAGAACTGAACCTGAGTTACAATAAACTGCAGGATTCAGGAGTGAAGCTGCTCTCTGCTGGACTGGAGAATCCACACTGTACACTGGAGAAACTGAGGTACACACACACACACACACACACACACACACACACACACACACACACACACAGGGGTCAGATCATCACTTTATAACTTAAGATTACAAACATATTTGATTGTGTCTTTATATGTGACTTTTAGCACAGAAAAATTATATCCAACACACACTCTTACTTTCTCTCTACACACTCATGTACCTGTATCATGTTCCATCTTCTCTATAGTGAACTGATTTGTTGTTTAAACTGTAATGTATTATTCTATAAGAAACTGAAATACCTGTGAATCAGATTTACTTTGTAGATTAATTCCATATCATGAATAAATAAAAATTTTAATTGTGAATTGTAATTATATCTGTTTAGATCTTGTGTCTCCACCTCTATCCGTCTCTTTCCCTTTCTTGTTGTTAAATGCATCGTCTCATATGAGCTGAGACACGTGGATCTGTCCAAGTACAAATACACAGTCTCTTTATTTTATAGTTTTATTCTGACATCAGAACCTTGTGTTCAGGGAGACAGTTTATTTCCCAACTGATGGAATACTTTCCTCATCTATCAATCAGATTTTCACATATTTCATCATTTCTCTTCCAGTCTGTGGAAGTGTAATCTGACAGAGGAAAGCTGTAGAGTTCTGTCCTCAGTTCTCAGCTCAAACTCCTCCAGTCTGAGAGAACTGAACCTGAGTGACAATAAACTGCAGGATTCAGGAGTGAAGCTGCTCTCTGCTGGACTGGAGAATCCACACTGTACACTGGAGAAACTGAGGTACACACACACACACACACACACAGTAAGTGTACTGTATTAAAGATTATGTATGTTGTGTAATAAAACTGAGTGATTTAGTCTGTAACTGTGAAATGTTTTTCTCTCTGCAGCTTGTCTTACTGCAGTATTACAGATGAAGGTTGTGCTGCTCTGGCTTCAGCTCTGAGGTCAAACTCCTCATCACACCTGAGAGAACTGAACCTGGACAACAGTAATCCAGGAGAATCAGGAGTGAAGCTGCTCTCTGATCTACTGAAGGATCCACACTGTAAACTGGAGAAACTAGAGTGAGTTACTGACTTACTGTACACACACACACACACACACACACACACACACACACTCTGAATCTCTCAGACGCTTAGTCCTAATCTTACCTTCAGTAACCAGAAGGAAATATTTGGGATCCTTTTTGGTCCTCAAAAAACTGTCAATTATTCCATTATTCTATTAAATATTTTGCATTGTTTGGTTACGTGTGTGTGTGTGTGTGTGTGTGTGTGTGTGCTGGTGTTTGTAAGGACTCTGATGATTGATGGTGTTTAACATTGTCATTCTGTCCTGTTCTCTGTCTTACAGCATTACGAGCTGAATCATTCACATTCAGATGTAGAAGTTCCACAACAATCACCGTGACTGATCACATCCTTTATCCACTCAGCTCACGCTACTTCAGACTGTAATAATATATTTTATCATGCAAAGTCCTTCACTATTTACACACAACACAATAACATCTTTTCTACTGCATTTTAAATGATAATGTAAACATGTAGAACTGCAACACGCTTCAACTATTAAAGATATTTACATAATTTTAAAAACAGCAACTGAAAACCTTCTTGTATATTTACTGTATGTAAACCTGTTATTCCATACAATTTTGTCTAGTATATTAGAGTATATGTAATATGAAATAAACGGTGACTGGGAACACACAACAATGCAGTGTGTGTGTGTGTGTGTGTGTATGTCAGTGTGTATGTAAACCACATTTAATGTTGTGTCCATGATGTCCTAAAGTCCTCAAAAAGCTGATGTCTGATTTGAAAGGATCTTCATCATGAGCATAAACACATAATTACACACATTAATGTAAAATAATTAAAGATTCAACAGATAATCAGCCATTTCACCTGCTTTATAGCATGAGCTAACGTAAACCTGTGTACATGTGTAATGCTTGAGACGTGTTATATGCCATGTGATTAATCAGCAAGAACCTTTAATGATAAGAAACAGTTTAAAGCTCCACAAACACATGAAACTTTACACGAGTGAT
>CM040454.1:154578-157078 GCA_022758105.1 Pangasianodon gigas | reverse complement strand
TTTTTTCAGGCTAGGCTTCTGTGCTACTATTGGTGGGCGTTGCTTTTCCGCGCGCGAATGTGAGCCATTAGCCAATCACAGCGCTAGAGGCGGGACACTTGTTGACCAATCACAGAATAAATAGGGCGGGATGAATCAAAATACGGGTGCACAAACACACAAGTGAAGAGAAGTTAAAACAACATGGCACTATAAGTGTATATACATAACTATAACTAAACGAGATGTTATTAATCAACAACAACAACAATAACAATAATAATAATAATAATAATATGAAATGTGTGTTAGCAGATGTGTTTGAGCTTCCAGCATGTCAGGAAGTGAAGAGGAAACCGCAGAGCATTTTGGATCCAGGAGTCTTTTACACGGTGAGCAGGTTTAATATAAACATCTCTTCTCATGTAGAAAACTCTAATAATATAAAATCAAAGTGTTTTTTATTTATTATAATATTATAAATATGTTCCGCTGCGGCTGGTAGATGGTGGAGCAGAGGAACACACACCTGAGATGGAAACTCCAAAATCCAAGAAGAAGAAAAAAGCAAAGAAGAGTAAAGAGAGTAGGAGCAGTAAACGACAGAAAGCCCTCAGAGAGGTCTCACACACACACACACTCTCTCTCTCACACACGCGCACACACACACACACACACTCACTGTCAAATGATCAGCTGCAAAACTCAATAACCTTTAAAACGTCACGTCATAAACAAATCAAGCCACAACACTAAACATCACCGAAACACCAGAAAGTCGAACACGGTGTTAATCTGAGACGAGAGAAGGTCTGAGCTGTGTGCGTTTCTCCTCCTGTCCTGCAGGAGGTGTTGGTGAGCTCTCCTGAAGCTCTGGAGGCTCTGCGGCTGGTGGAGGAGGAGGAGGAGGAGGAGGAGGAGGAAGAGCGGCCCGTGCGGTCAGACAGCGAGGGGAGCGATTACGCCCCCAGCAAGAAGAAGAAGAAGAAATCCAGCTCCTCCTCCAAAGACAGGAAGAAAGCAGAGAAGAGTGGTGGAGGGAAAAACAAACGGAAGCTTCCAGACCCGGAGGAAGAAGACGAGGAAGATGATGATGAAGACATTGGACAGGTGAGAGGTTAAAGGTTAATGATGCGCAGTTATATTCACCATGAATACGTCCATTCAGGAGATTTTTAGAGAGGTGAAGCGAGGGATGAGAGAACGGATGAAATCCTCAGATGTTTAGATGAAGGTGGGAAGAAGGGATGGCAGAAGAATTGAGGGATGGAGTGATGAGGATGGATAAAAACACTAATACCGAGAACTGTATTTATAAGTAGAAGTTGTCTGGCTTCATCAGCACCGTTCTTTTTTCACTCCTTTTTCTGTTAATTCTTTTATCTGTTTTTCATTTTTGTGTGCGCATGTGTGCGCGTGTGTGTGCACGTGTTTGTGTGTGTGTGTCCAGGGGCCGAAGTCTTCGTCCCAGCTCCTGGCGGAGTGGGGGATGAAGGACATCGACTACACCTTCACGCAGGAGGACTATCACACACTCACCAACTACAAAGCCTTCAGTCAGATGATCAGGTGCGTCACTTTTCCGTTTGTCGCGGAGCCACGCCCTGTTTTCAGACCTCGCTCCAAATCGGGGGAGGAATGATGGAGAGCGAGAGATGGAGGAATAAATAGAGAGATGGAGTGATGCTAACAGGCTTTGTCTCTTTCTCTCAGGCCTCTGATTGCAGCACGGAACCCAAAAATCGCCGTGTCAAAGATGATGATGGTTCTGGGAGCCAAGTGGCGCGAGTTCAGCACCAATAACCCCATCAGGGGATCTGCGAACGCTGGCTCCGCCCCTCTGACTGTCGACACCGTGACCACACCTAGAGGGGTGGAGCTAACAGGTCCTGGGGCCGCTTCCATAGCAACGACAGCTACAACATCCTCTGTAACAGCGACAACCACAACACAACCAGCGTCTGCTGCACCACCGCTACGCAAAGCCAAGACCAAAGAGGGCAAAGGTGAGAGAGTGAGAGAGAGAAGGGGGGGAGGGAGGGAGGGGGGGAGGGAGGGAGGGAGAGAGGGAGGGAGGGATGACGGGATAAATCAGTAATAGTGGGACAGATGATTATTTTAATAATTAGAGATATATGGACAGATATATAATTGTTAATATGTTTCCTCACACTGTGTGTGTTTGTATGTGTCTGTGTTTGTGTGTCTGTGTTTGTGTGTGTGTTTGTGTGTTTGTGTGTGTGTGTGTGTGTGTGTTCAGGCCCGAATGCTCGCAGAAAGACGAAGCCCAAACCACAGGATAAGAAATCTAAAGCGAAGAAAGTGGCACCGCTCAAAATCAAACTCGCCGCGTTTAAGAGGAAAAGATCATCAGTAAGTGTATTATAAACCCCGCCCCCGACTCATACACACGCCCACAGTGTATTATAAACCCCGCCCCCGACTCATACACACGCCCACAGTGTATTATAAACCCCGCCCCCGACTCATACACACGCCCACAGTGTATTATAAACCCCGC
>CM040454.1:130395-141235 GCA_022758105.1 Pangasianodon gigas | reverse complement strand
TGATTTCATTCCGATTGAAACAAAAAGTGTCCATGTAAACGTGACTACTGATTGTCCCTACAGCAGAGATGTACTGTGCTGCCAGAGCGCTGCTCTCTTTCTGTTCTCCTAACAGGATGAGCAGTTTCTCTCTCTCTCTGTCTCTGTGTGTAGAGGTGAAGGAGGAGAAGGATGGTGTGAGAGCGGAGGAGTCTCGGATGAACGGAGAGGACGGAGGAGTGGACAGTGAGGAGAAGAAGAAACATGTTAAACAGAGATTCATGTTCAACATCGCTGATGGAGGATTCACAGGTTGTGTGTGTGTGTTTGATGATGACCTCTGAGTGTGTGTTTGTGTGTGTGTTTGATGATGACCTCTGAGTGTGTGTGTGTGTGTGTGTTTGATGATGACCTCTGAGTGTGTGTGTGTGTGTTTGATGATGACCTCTGAGTGTGTGTTTGTGTGTGTGTTTGATGATGACCTCTGAGTGTGTGTTTGTGTGTGTGTTTGATAATGATTTTGTGTGTGTGTGTGTGTGTGTGTAGAGCTCCACTCTCTGTGGCAGAACGAGGAGAGAGCCGCCACCGTCACTAAGAAGACGTACGATATTTGGCACCGTCGCCATGACTACTGGCTCCTGGCCGGCATCATACAGTATCCTCACACTGACATAACTGTCCCACTGAAGGTTTAAATAAAGTTTATTCAGACCATCCCAAACGCTTTAATTCATATTCAGTTAAAGTGCTTATTAGAGTATCAGCCATTTTGGCTGTGTCTCAAATGCCCTAAATCATACTCCGTTAAAGTGCTTACTGGAAAGTTGGCCATTTCAGATGCTCTATTTCATACCCGATTCAAGTCCTTATTAATGAACATGATAGAACGTCGGCCATTTTGGCTCTGTCCCAAATGCTCTAAATCATATTCAGTGAACATGCTCATAAAAGTACTAGGACTAGAACCATTTTGGCTCTGTTCCCAGTCGTACACAGTTGATGTGTTTAAAAGAATTTTCCCTGTTCACTACAGAGTCTGTAGAGTGCTATGGGTCTGAGGGTCACTCTGCTATGTGCACTATATAGGGAATAGGGAATAGGGACTGATTTTGGAGATAGGAATAACTTTTATTTAAATGTTGGCCATTTTGTCTCAGTCCTAAATTGTTTTGTTTTATCACAATACACAATACATATAAACCCGAGACACACTGCTACGACCGTCACTACACAGTCTGTGTGCATGTTGACCTTTGACCCTGTGATGTCAGACACGGCTACGCCCGCTGGCAGGACGTTCAGAACGACCCGCGTTTCTCCATCCTCAATCAGCCCTTTAAAGGGGAGATGAGCCGAGGGAACTTCCTGGAGATCAAAAACAAATTCCTCGCTCGCAGGTTCAAGGTACACACGCACACACCTGCACACACGCACCTGCGCACCTGCGCACACACACCTACACACACACACACTTACGCATAAACAGATAACTGTTTAATAACAATAACTCCTTTAAGGACATGCTATTTATGCAGGTGTCTGTCTCTCTGCCTGTCTCACCCCCTGTGTGCGCGTGTGCGCGTGTGTGCGTGCGTGTGTGCGCGTGCGTGCGTGTGTGTGTGTGTGTGTAGCTGTTGGAGCAGGCGTTGGTGATAGAGGAGCAGTTGCGCAGAGCTGCGTATCTGAACATGAGCGAGGACCCGTCTCACCCCTCCATGGCCCTGAACACACGCTTCAGTGAGGTGGAGTGTTTAGCCGAGTCGCACCAACACCTGAGCAAAGAGAGCATGATGGGAAATAAACCTGCTAATGCTGTACTGCACAAAGGTACACACTATATACACACACACTCTACACACACAATCTACACACACACTACACTACACACACACACTACACTACACACTACACACTGCACACACACTGCACACACACTACACACACACACACTATACACTACACTACACACTCTATACTACACACTTTAAATACAAGCCTGATCATGTGACCTCACCTGTAGTCTTTCTCTTCACCTGTCTGTCTCTCAGTACTTAAACAGTTGGAGGAGTTGCTTAGCGACATGAAGGCTGATGTTACTCGTCTCCCAGCGACCATCGCCCGGATACCGCCGGTTGCCGTGCGACTGCAGATGTCGGAGCGCAGCATCCTGAGCCGCCTGGCCAGTCGGGGGTCGGAGGTCACCCAGCCTCAGGCACCCCGCTGACCCCCGAGTAACCTGTTGACCCCTGAGTGACCTTCCCTACTTTAGGCTGTGTCCTAATCCAGATATGCTTCACTAGCTCACACCCTTTGTGCTGGACCAGGCGACACAGATACGACGCTACATTCACATTAGCAAGTGACAGTGTGACCTTTGACCCTTTCCCTAGATTAGGCCGTTACCCAATCCGAATAAGATAAAAAGGAGGGAGAAGGAGGGAAAGACCTTCTGACCCCTGTTACTCTATATATCCGGCTGTGTTCCAATCCGAATTAGCCTTACTTAGTGCTGGACCGGTTCACGTTCACATTAGCACATTAGAGATCCCTACATCTGGCTGTGTCCCAATCCGAATTAGAAAGGGGATGAGTGACGGAGCTGAGATAACGACGTCATCGACAGCAGACCAATCAGATTGAGGTTTTCTTGTTTCTATGCAAACGAGCGGCGGTGTGGTGTAAAGCAGCTGTAGTCCAGTCCGAGTGTAAACTGTCTACGTTTCAGGTCACGATTGGCTGAAAAGGTAACAGCTGCAGAGAGAAACTGTTTCAGCGTAACCTCGTAACTCAGACGCAGGGCATGTTCATCATCTAAAGCCTTTTTCTTTTATTTCTCATAAAAACAATAGAGCGAGTTCTTCTTTTCTTACTTTCATTTCCAGCGATGTTCAGCGTAATGTCGGTGAGAGATCCAGCGTGGAAGGTTGGAGTGTGGAGACGCTGGACTCAAAGTCTGTGTCCAGAATTTCATTATAAAATTAATCTTGGATTTACTTTATAAAGTTTTACTTTCATTTCTCTGGCTGCAGGAAAACCCACCGCTCTCATGAATATTCATTTTTATGTAAATGAGCTCCAGATGATTGGTGTGATGTCTGACGTGTCCTGCGTCTCTTTACCTCCTGCCTGCGACTGAAACTCCTTTCTGCAGATTAAAGAGAAGAAAGTTGTTCAATAATAAAACTGAAACACGACTCAGTAAGCCGAGTTTAAACATTTATCAGGAAATAATTTTCTCAGAATCTGACTTTACCCCAGCAGGTGAGCGTGATGAGGTCAGTCAGTGTTAATTACACATTAACGCTGTGGTTAAAGGTCTGTATTAGTGACCAGAAGGTTATGAGTTCAAATCCCAGCACGGCTTTACACGCAGCCTCCGTCTCCACCTGAGCAGGCAGTGTCCCAAATCACACTGCACCCGTACCCAATAACTAACCAGCTAATCGTTCACCACTTCCTAGTGGCTTTTGGCTGCGTCCTGAATCACCACACCACACACTGTAGTGCTGACATGTTAACGCACTGGTACGGTGGTTTGGGACGCAGCCCATGGACTGGAGCACACATCACTGTTTATTCCACACGTCACGTTCGCCATTACACAGTCACGGGCTGTGTCCCAAATCTCATACTACTATACTAAATAGAATAGCACCAGAGATACCAGAGCATAGAGTGTTCACTAGCTGAGTGTGTAGGGCTCAGTTCCTCATCCACAGCAAATGGCTGTGTCCCAAATCATGTACAAATGCACTAAATAGCACGCCAAAACTGTTCTCCACTATATCTGATTCGGTACGGAGCGTTAGTGAGCTTACTGATTGCGAAGTTCTTGGCCAGGGTGGCTGTGTCACAAATCCCATACTAGTGTACTATTTAGAGACACTGTTTAGTGTTGTTTGGGATGAGAGAGGGGCCAGCTGTCGGCGTAGTATTTAGTGTACTACTTATGCGGATTGGGATGCAGCCGTGCTCAGTTGTCATGGTAACAGGCAAAGCTTTGTTGTAACTGCTGCATCTTTAGCTAGCTATCTAACACTGCTCAGGTAGTGTACTACATGTAGTGTACTATTTTTCCACACTAGTTAGTGCACAGGGAATCAGAACGTAGAGACTGGAACACACTCACTGATGTTGTTGTTATTGTTGTTGCTGATGTTGTTGTTGTTGTTGTTGTTGTTGTTGTTGTTGTTTAGTCCACACACTCTGTTTCCACACACACAATTTTTTCCCCCGGTCAATGACTGATGATGTCACTCAGAAAGCTCCGCCCCTTTTGATGAACTCACTTTGTAATTACTGTTGTTACCCAGTTATTGTTTATAAACATTAATATTGTTGGTTTTTTTTTTTTTGAGACCTGCAATAAAAATCGTTAACAAGAATAATGTTGTTTTATTTCTTGTGTGTGTGTGTGTGTGTGTGTGTGTGTGTGTGTGTGTGTAAAGAGGATTTTCTGGCTCTCAGACAAAACAGCAATTATGACAATTACAGGGTGGAGAAGTGTAATCATCCTGCTAGATAACTTATCACAACACAGAGAGAAAGAGAAAGATAGAGAGAGAGACAGACAGAAAGAGAGAGACAGACAGAGAGAGTGAGACAGACAGAAAGAGAGAGACAGACAGAGAGAGTGAGACAGAAAGAGAGAGACAGACAGAGAGAGTGAGACAGACAGAAAGAGAGATATAGACAGAGAGAGATAGACAGATAGAGAGTGACAGAGACCGACAGGAAGAGAGACGTTTGGATCCACACACAGAGAGGAAGACAGCTCTGGAGTGGGTGAGTGTCGCTCCAGTCTGTTTATTTAGTTGTGTAACTTTTTTTGAACAGCTGCAGGAGAGACTCTATACACACACACACACACACACACACACACACACACACAGCCAGGAGAGAACATATAGCTGTTTAAATAAAGGTTAACAAGAGAGAGAGAGACGCTGTCTGTCTGTGGGTCGGTGAGTTTTTCCATTGTATAATATTATGATTTATTTGTGTGTTTGTGTATTTGTGTATTTTTGCCTGTTTGTCTTTGTTTAGCTGCTAAATGTGGTTCAGTAAATTCGTTACATTATCATTCTCAGATTCGTCAGTTGAGTGACTGTAAAGTCTACAGGTTTCTGATTGGTTAGCAGGTGAGTGTTTCGTTGTGTCAGCACAACTCGAATATAGAACCAGTCAAACTTTTAATCGCAGTTCTACAGCCCTGATCCTTATATTGTATGTTTGTTGGAATGTAACCATGACAACGGGCATAAATAACTGTTTTAGGCAAGACCCATATTTACACTGTGCTGTAGCATTCACAGTTACATTGCTAAGTAACAATATAAAAAAAAAGTCAAATATACAGTATGAGTGTTAGTCTGTGTGGGAGATTAAAAAATTAGCTGCTGTATGTAAATACTAGAAAACAGATTAGCTGAAAGCTAGAAATGACAAAGTCAGCTACAAATATTAGAAACTAGAACGTCAGCTAGATACTTTACAGGGTGGACTGGACATGAGGAGCCGGGAGGCAGGTTTGGGAAAACTCAAAAAGGGGCCCTTTATTTTTTTCACTATTTCTTTCCCTTTTCAGCAATTTTATTTCCCTATGCACACACACTCGTCTCTGTGCTGCTCATCTCTCTCTCTCTCTCTCTCTCCCCCAAGGCTCCCGTCTCTCTCCCTTTCATTCGCTAGACTCTCGCACAGGTGTAGATTCCTACCACTCACTTTTCCCGGCTCTGACCTCCATTCACAAACCGGCTCGACCACGCCCCCACCTCCACACACCCCCACCGCCCAACATAAACGTTGTGCCTTGATCAGTCAGGATCTCTTTCGGGATCCCAACCCGGAAGATAATTTTGAAGAGTGCCTCCGCAGCACTGCATGCTGAGATGTTGCGAAGAGAAATGTCTTTGGGGTATTGCGTTGCGTAATCTACCAGGACCAATAAAAAGCGATGCCCTTGTGCAGTTTGTTCCAACGGCCCAACAAAGTCCAAACCAATTCTTTCGAAGGGGACCTCGATTAATGGAAGGGGGCTCAATGGCGCTTTTGGGATGGCCGGTGGATTCACCAGCTGACATTCATGACATGCCGAACACCACCTGCAAACATCACTGCAAATGCCAATAGACATGGACCATGAGATGGTTTAGTGTTTTATCGTGACCTAAATGCCCCACCATCAGATGATGATGAGCCGCCTGTAATAACATTTCCCAACGGCTCTCTGGGACCAATACCTGGGTCACTTCTTCTTTGGTTTGAGTGTCCTGCATCACTTCTTCAGCAATAACAAAATAGGGGAAGGAGAGCGCAATGTTGGGCTGAACCCCCTGACCATCCATTACTTTCACTTGGACCAAGGTGTGCCTGAGGGTTTCGTCTCGTATCTGCTCCAAAGGGAAATCCCAAGGGGAATTCCCCTGAAAAGCAGGGCCCTCCCCACCCTCTGTGTCTTCCTGACACCACTAGGGGATACTCATGCTCAGCCCCGTGCACACACCTTACCTTCAACCGGCGTGCTGTACCCAATGCCTCACCTTGAACCAGGCATTGGTGAATTGAGGTCTGGTTAGAGCCTGAATCCACCAATGTGTGGTGTGTACCCCTTTGAATACTCACCGGTATATGGTGTGTCCCAGCTCGATAGGGGGCGGCCTGCGTCCCAGACCAACACCCCCACCTCCATCACTTGGCATTGGTCAGGGCAGGGCATCAGGGCAGGGCATCAGGGCAGGGCAGTGATAGCTCAGTGGTTAAGACATTGGACTGCCCTGATGCCCTGCCCTGATGCCCTGCCCTGACCAATGCCAAGTGATGGAGGTGGGGGTGTTGGTCTGGGACGCAGGCCGCCCCCTATCGAGCTGGGACACACCATATACCGGAAGTATATATATATACATATATCGGAAGTATATATATATACATATATCGGAAGGTCATGAGTTCAATCCCCAGCACCACCAAGCTGCCACTGCTGGGCCCTTGAGCAAGGCCCTTAACCCTGAACTGCTCAGTTGTATTAAAAAAAAAAAAAAAAAAATTTGATAAATGTAAGTCGCTCTGGATAAGGGCGTCTGACAAATGCCGTAAATGTAATGTAAATGCCCGGGCTCCCCGCAATGTCAGCACTCTGGCCCAGGCCTCACCCAGTGACAGACACAGTGGGAGAGGAAGGGGTAGGGAAAACCTGGGTTCGGGGGATTGGTTTCAGGGGAAAATGTTTCAGTGGTGCAGAGATGGGGGAGGGCAGGGAGAAAAACGGGAAGAACGAGAGGGAAGAAGGAGAGGGGGCTTGCCTGCCCCCGGATGAGCCACCAAGTGGTCCTCTCCCAGCTGGACCGCTTCTTCTAGCGACGCCGGACGGTGGCACTGGAACCATTCCTCTGTTGGGCAAATGCAAACAAGCATCAGCGAGTGGACAGTGCTTCTCGGGGGTGTGGCCTACCTGTTGCAGAGTAGCCCACTTTAGGTCCGGGTACTCCAGCAGGTTCGGAAGCTGGGCTTCCCTGACAGTAGCAGCAGCAAGCAGACCACCCACTGTGAGTCCGGCCAGCCCCATGTTTCCGCGGCACACTGAAAGAGTTCATTGAACGCTTCCAGGTCGTCCTGCGGTCCCACCTTAGAGAGCGTGATGTGGTGCATGGCCGCTGGTCCTCTGCCTGTGTTTGGAGAAGGGCCTGGAAGTGCTGCTTCTGCTCCGTGCGCAGCTAGAGGAGGGCTTGATGTTGCGTCTGGTGGATGCCGGCGAGAGTCTTGACGATCTCCGCAAGAGGCGATGGATCTTCCTCAATTTCCTGGGTTTCAGCACCAGTGTGACACTTTACAGGGTGGACCAGAAATGAGGAGACGGACGGCAGGCAACTCAAAAAGGGGCTCTTTATTTTTCTTCACTATTCCTTTTGCTTTTCAGTGATTTTATTTCCCTATGCACACACACACACACACACACACACAGCTCTGTGCTGCTCAGCTCGCTCGCTCTCTCTCTCTCTCTCTCTCTCTCTCTCTCTCTCTCATGGCTCTTGTCTCTCCCCTCTTTATCCTTGTCGCCACTCACTGAAACCCAGAACATGTTAGAGACATCCCGCACAGATGTAGATCCTTACAACTCACTTTTCCCAGCTCTGCCCTCCGTTCACAAACCGGCGCTCGACCACGCCGCCACCTCCACAATATACTACTATATATAATACTTGATATTAGAAAATTAGTTAGAAAGGAGAATGTTAGCTACATAAAATACAGTAAATGAGAAAGTTAGATAAAGAGCTAGAAACTGAAAAGCTGCGTGTCAGTTATGTGCCTTTATGTGTTTAAAGTTTTTGTTTGTGATGTTAGTGATATAACGTTAAAATCTTTCATTTAGTCTCTGGATATGTCTTTCTTTCTACCTGTCTTCATTTTCACATATTTGCATAAATGTAATTTTGTGTGTGTTTGTGTGTGTTTGTGTGTGTCTTATGAAGGACACAAACACAGCTGCTTTTGTGGAACTGAGGTGTTATCTTTTGTCATATTCAAAGCGTTGCTGCATCCAGTTGAGCCACTTCACATTTGCAATTCAAACAGACGTTACTTTACTTCCTCATTTTATGACGCTGTGAATTATGGGAAATGTCGTTTTTTTTTAGCAGCGAGAAAATTGTCATTTTTTTTATAAGATCTTGTAATCAGTGAATCCACAATATTGAAGCAATCGGCATGTTTACACAAGCAAAAGGAGTGTGCAGTTGTGTGTGTGTGTGTGTGTGTGTGTGTGTGTCTGTGAGCGTGCAGATTTTCTGTCAGTAATAAGGAAGTGCAATTTACACTTGAACTTTGTGTGCTTCTCTGGATTAGTGGATAAGATGCCAGAATATATAGAGAGAGAGAGTGAGAGAAAGAGATAGCAACACAATGAGACAGACAGGTGAAGAACAGACAGGTGCAGAGAGAAAAGGATAGACAATGAATGACCTATAGAGAGAGAGAAAAACAGAGAGAAGTGGGTAATAAATGAAGAAGTCGATGTGAGATGGGTGTTTTTTTGTCTGGTGTGTTATTTCTGTCTGTCTCTTTCTGTCTGTCTCAAAGGTCAAGGAGTCAGTGGACTCTACTCCTGCCTTGTTCATATTTTAGCCAATCAGAATGACAAGAGAGAGAGGGAGAGAGAGATAGAGATGGGGGGAAGGGGGAGAGAGAAGTGCAGGATGAAATTTCTCTAGCGACTGTTATATCTCCCCCACCACTACCACCCACCTCACTGCACTCTCGCTTTCGCTGTCTTCTGAAAAAAAAAAAGAAAAAAGGAAGGAAGGAGTTGAGTGTGACAGCACGAGAGAGAGAGAGGAAGAGGGAGGAACATAAACGGCATATATAGTCAGAGAAGTTGACCGACAGTTGATCATTCACAAAGCGCCGAAAACAGTAAGTGTATTTGTTTTTGCCTCATAAAAGAGATAGAGAGATACAGAAAAGTGACAGACAGAGAAAGAAACAGAGAGAGAAAGATAGAGACACAAAGAGGTGAAGAATGGAAAAGAGGAAGACAGAAAAATGCTGCAGGTGGCTGTCAATGTTACATTTGTAGCAGGGAAACTGGATTGGCAATTAAAAAAAGAATGTTAGCGAGACAGATGGAGGGATAGAGAAAAAGAGAAGTTGAGCGATTCATAAAAGGGTAGGGACACTAACAAAGGGATAGAAAGAGTGATTGGCCGACCAGACAGAAAGATAAACTGAGGACAACAGATATAGAAAGACAGATAGAGGATTGTAGATAGAGACGTAAAGAAACCGACAGACAGATATGGGTAGAGCGATGGAGACAGACAGACAGGTAGATGGGGTAGAGAGATGGAGACAGACGGATAGATGGGGTAGAAAGATGGAGACAGATAGGACAGATGGATGACGGAGTAGACAAATGGAGGGATAGAAAGACAAGTGGGTTAGAGACAGAGACAGATGGAGAGGTAGATAGATAGATAGAAAAACAGACAGACAATGGAGGTATAGACAGGCAGATGGAGGGGTAGACAGACAGACAGATGGTTAGACGGAGGTGTACATAGATGATGGAGGTGTAGAGAGAGAGATAGACAGACGGACATAGGCATAGACAGACAGATAGAGGGATAGACAGATGATGGAAGTATAGACAGAAAGACAGACAGAGAGAAGAAGCCATAGACAGATGAAGGGATAGACAGACAATTAGAAATATAGACAATGGAGGGATAGACAAGCAGATGGAGGATTAGACAGATGATAAAGCGATAGATAGACAGATGGATGGAGGCGTAGACAGACGATGAAGGGATAGAGAGACAGACAGCCAAGTGGAGGTGTAGATAGAGAGACAGACAGATAATGGAGGGATAGATAGAGCAAAAGAGTGATTGGAAGTGCAGCACTGTTAGCATGTTAGCGTATTAGCACATGCATTGTTATGTCTGTGGAAATGTGGTTGTTTATGCTGCTATAGTAACAGCCTATTTATTAGTTTATGTAAATAACTGTTTGTTTATTTGTTGTTCTGCTTTTATCTTTTTCAGAGTGACAGACAAAGATGGTTCGGTAAGTGTAGAGACAGACAGAGAGGTAGTCTTTCTCTCTGTCTTACTGTCTGTCTGTCTTTCTCTCTCTCCGTGTTTCTGTTTTCACTTTTACGTTTTCTCATCTCAGAGATTTGTCTTTTTTGGTTTTTTTCATTTTTTTTATCTTTTGTGTTTCCCTAATTTTATATTTTAATTTTTCTCATCTTCCTGACCCTGATTTACTACCCTGCGCTCCGCACACGCCCGTGTGATTACTCTCTCCGTACGCGCCCGCGTGATTACTCTCTCCGCACGCGTCCGCGTGATTACTCTCTCCG
>CM040454.1:68261-103649 GCA_022758105.1 Pangasianodon gigas | reverse complement strand
ATCTTGCCACAGAGCAAAGAGTGTTAAAGCTTTTCTTCAGGAAAGGCATATCAACTCAGTGACATGGCCAGCAAACAGTCCGGATCTCAATCCAATTGAAAATTTATGGTGGATATTAAAAAAACTGGTCTATGATAAGGCTCCATCCTGCAAAGCTGATCTGTCAACTGCTATTCGAGAAAGTTGGAACCAGATTGAATGGGAATATTGTTTTTCATTAGTGAAGTCTATGCCTCAAAGAATTCAGGCTGTTTCACAAAGCCAGAATGTTAAGCTATTGAACAAAACATTTTTGTGTCATATCTGTGATTTGTTTGTTTGCTTTAAAGTAAAAAAGCTGGATGAATATCCTCTAATTGTGGTGATTCCATAATTTTTGCCAGGGGTTGTATATGGTTGGGTGCCAGTTCTTTTGAGCAGTGTAATTATTTGAAGTCGCTTGAAGCCCATGTTCAGGTGAATGACTACACAACCTGCAGCGCTACAAGAAGCCACAATGTGATAACACAAGTTCATTAAAATAGAGTTCCAGTGCTCTAACCTTCAGTGAGTTATTCGTTTACTGACAATGAAATAATCATTAGAGGACCGCAGGAACGCTGTATTCCGTACACTGTAGTATTCCACACACTATAGTATTCTGTACACTGTAGAATTCCACACACTATAGTATTCTGTACACTGTAGAATTCCACACGCTATAGTATTCTGTACACTGTAGAATTCCACACACTATAGTATTCTGTACACTGTAGAATTCCACACGCTATAGTATTCTGTACACTGTAGAATTCCACACGCTATAGTATTCTGTACACTGTAGAATTCCACACGCTATAGTATTCCGTACACTGTAGTATTCCACACACTATAGTATTCTGTACACTGTAGAATTCCACACACTATAGTATTCTGTACACTGTAGAATTCCACACGCTATAGTATTCTGTACACTGTAGAATTCCACACGCTATAGTATTCTGTACACTGTAGAATTCCACACACTACAGTATTCTGTACACTTGATTCCTAAAAAGAAACAGTAAAAATAATAAATGATGTTTTTCCCATCTTCAGCTGTCCAGTTTGGGAAAATCTGCGTCCACTGTAGCCTCAGATTCTGTGCTTGCGGTGGAACCCGATGTGGTCCTCTGCTGTTGTAGTCCATTCATCTCACGGTTTGAAGTGTTGTGTGTTCTGAGACACTTCACTGATCACCATTTTTGTAAAGCGTGCTTATTTGAGTTACCTTAGACTTCCTGTTAGCTCTGGCCATTCTCCTCTGACCTCTCTCATCAACAAGGTGTTTTCTCCTTTCTGATGTTTGATATGAACATTAACTGAAGCTCTTGACGTTTATCTGCACAATTTTATAAATTATGCTGCTGCCACATGATTGGCTGATTAGATAATTGCATAAATGAGCAGGTGTACAGGTGTTCCTAATAAAGTGGACGGTGAGTGTTTATGTACGTATACCGTATATACACACACTGTATTATAGTGTTTAATGTCAGGAAGTTGTCTTTATAATAAAATAATATTTAACCCTTTAAACTACAGGTTTATTGTCAGTTCACACACGTCTACACTGTGTGTGTGTTTGTGCGTGTGTGTGTGTGTGTGTGTGTGTGTGTGTGTCTGAGAAAGAAAGATCTTGTTAGGTGATTAATGGTGGACACTCCAAGGCTGATTCAGCAGGGTCACTGATAACACACACACACACACACCCACACACACACACACACACACACACATTGTACAGTGTCATGTTACACACAGGAGGTGATTTGTGGTGCTGAGTGTAAATGTAGCACACTGACGTGAATAAGGAAGTAAATCTATACATTATATAATAACACCAGAGTGAACACTGTGTGAAGAGAGGGATGAAGGACACCGTGTGTGTGTGTGTGTGCGTGTGTGAGAGAGAGAGACTAATGAGATTTACCTTTGTTAAAGTGTTTAGAACATTAATCTGAGCAACACACACACACAGTCAGGATGGAGGCTGTGATGATGAAGTCCCTCCTCGCTCCCTTCAGGAAGTTCACTAGCTACGTTACAGAAACACTGCAGAAGGACATCTGGGGGTCTGAAGGTCAAAGGTCAAAGCTGATGGATCACAACCCCAATGTGCCGCGAGCCTACCAGTCCGAGCAGGAGAGAGAGCGGTGTGTGTGTGTGTGTGTGTGTGTGTGTGTGTGTGTGTGTGTGTGTGTGTGTGGTGGGTTTTGGTTCAGCAGTGTGTTTGTTTTATTGGACCTGTTTCAGGAGTGTATATATATATATATATATATATATATGTGTGTGTGTGTGTGAGAGCAGGAAGCTACGCGAGGCCAGGAACATGGAGAAAAACGCAGAGAGAGCAGCAATGCGAGCTCATTTCAGGAGGAAATATCAGCTCCCTACAGTAAGTGTTTAGGACAGAGCATTAATATAGTTGACTGTATAGTCAGAACACTAACTAGTCCTGAACTGGAGTGTTTACGACAGAGACTTGACTAGTCCTGAACTCGAATGTTAATGAATGAATAATTTCTCTTCTCTTCATGTTCTTACTCAGAATGCTGAAGATTCGAGGCGTGTACGAGCCGCAGTTGGGAAAGTGGTCATCCCCCACCACCTGACCAAAATGGTACAGTCCGAGACTGCACAGAAGGAAAGGTCTGGTTTACTGAGTGTGTTTCAGAACCTGAGCTTCAGTGCAGACTTTACACACAACACACAACGCAACGCAACACGCAATACACAAAGGCTAAGTGCACATAGCTGAGTGAAGTCATGTGATACAAACACACTACACTACAGTTGTTCTGTCATCTTTTTATTTGTCGAAATGTTATTTTAGAAATTTCTGTTTGCTGTCATAAGAAAAGGTTTTAGTGCTTTTTGTTGTTGTTTGAATTTTTTCTAGATTACATGTTTTATGATGAATGCATGATGTAAGCGATATTTTACTCTGCAGTAAGGTTTTAGCGCTACACTGTTCCTGTTCTGCTCCCAGAAAACTGTCATCTGCTTTTCTGATGATTTCAGTCGAGGACAAAGTGCTGCACTTTTGTAGCATCTGATCTACTGAAGCTATCCCTAGTGTGAATTTATAAACCAGTTGTCTAGCTGAAGATTGGAATCCTAAATCAGATTTATGCACGTTCATGACAAACTTTAAAAGATTTCATTAGTCACTGAATGAATATGTGATCAGTTGTGGCTTGTACATAGACTAAGTCATATACATTTTTAAAAAATAGAAAAGTAAAATAGCCGAAGCAGCAAAAGAATGAAGGAAGAACTTAACATCATCACAAAAATCACTTAGTCTTATATTATTCGGTTTATTTAGGATTCAGTAATTAGGCTAAAGAAAGTTATAAGAAAAAGTGCTGACAATCTTAACTGTGATACTTTTCTGTTAATTGTGAAACTCACAGGTATAAAACACACATGGCAATAAAATAAAGTGAAATAATTCTAGCAACTGGTGTGATTTGTGTAATAATTTGCTTTTCTGATGGAATGAGGCCAATCTTCACTTTCAGTCCTCAGGCCATGGGAGGAAGTCCGAGGTTTGGGAAGAACTCATGGTTTCCTGCTGCCACTTTTCACCATCATACAGCAACTTTAGAAAGTAAAACTTAGAGACTGTGCTCCAGGGAAAATTCTTACCACGGCTGCATCAGGACCCGAGTGCTTCTGGAAATTAGGGCAAATTATGACTGAATACTGGAACAGGGATGGACTTCCTCAAAATGCTTTTTCTGATGGCCACTGTTAAAAAAACCACTGCAACTGCTGTCTGTGTAACTGAACTGTACTGTACTGTACTGTATAAAAATTCTTACATTTATAAGTTTGTGTGTGTGTGTGTTGGGATGAGTGTGTGTGTTTGTGTTTGTTTGTGTGTTTGTGTGTGTGTGTTTGTTTGACTTTGAGAGCTGTTGTTCTTCTCTTGAACTTTGACCTTTACTGCCATAAATCCTGCATTGTGTCCTGGAGAGTCAGAGTTAGTGTAGGAGGGACGGAGGGAGAGAAGGAGGAGTGGATGACAAACAGAGGGATGTTACTCTCAGGGTTTAGCATGGACAGTTTGAGACACTGAGAGAGACGAAGAGACGGAGGCAGCATGATCACCTCATCTGTTCGCTCAGTGGTGAGGAGCAGAGCGCTGAGGGCCTCGGTGCCTGGAGATAGAGAGATGAAGGGAGAGGTGGATGGAGGGGTGGACAGAGGGATGGCTAGAGAGAAAGAGCAGAGAGACAGAAGGAGAGAGGGATGCAGTGGACGAGTGAGGAGTTTTGAAGAGATTCCACACACAGGTCGTAATGGCTGGATGAACCTTCTGCACTTCTGGAGGAACAGAACGTTCAGCCACCTTCACAAACACATGGAGCAAAACTTCAACACACTCGGCCCCATTTACAGGTACACACACACACACACTCAACACACACACTCAACACACTCGGCCCCATTTACAGGTACACACACACACACACTCAACACACTCAACACTCTCGGCCCCATTTACAGGTACACACACACACTCAACACACTAAACACACTCGGCCCCATTTACAGGTACACACACTCAACACACTCGGCCCCATTTACAGGTACACACACACACACTCAACATACTAAACACACTCTGCCCCATTTACAGGTACACACACACACACACTCAACATACTAAACACACTCGGCCCCATTTACAGGTACACACACAGCGCACTCAACACACACTAAACCCACCCAGCAGCATTCAACACACTTAACACACTCACTCTAAACACTCATACTAAACAGGGCGGCTGGTGGTTATTAAAATAGGGGAAGCACAGCTGTCAGTTACATATACAGTATATAGAGTATAAAACAAAACCTGCTCAGTATAACTAAAATATCATATGATTCAAAATACTATCATTATAAAAATAATATCTGTTTTAATTTAAACAATAGGATATATGCTCTTATGTATAATTAAAACAATCAGGTTAGCCAGACCATACTGAAATTACAGACTCCACTGTAGAAACTCCAATGTAAATTTTCCAATTAAGATTAATTGCACATTAGACCTTTTATGGTCTAATGTGCAATTAGTATACAGTATATATGGCTGGTTGGCTGCCTGTTTGTTTGCCAGACTGCATGTTACACAGGTATCAAAAACAAGCTGTTAACACCAGAGTTTTCTAAATGTTGGTCTCTTACGGGCTCTGTTTGATACATAATGGCTCCCAAGGAATTGCCTGAAAATTTGAGAAACCAGATTGTTAAGCTTCACAAAGGTGGAAAAGGGCACAAGAACATTAGTAAGGTGTTAAACATAAGCCGAAACACAGTTGCTGCAGTCATTGGGAAGTATCGGAAGAGGCACACGACCAGTAACCAAAGCCGTAGTGCCTGTCCTCGAAAGATGACAAAGTGCACAGTCCGCCATTTATGCAACCTTGTGCTGAAAAACACATGGTCTAGTGCTTCCAGCTTAGCCCAAGACTTGTCTTCAGAAATTGGCATCTCAGTGAGAGCCCAGACAGAGCGCTGATCTTTACATGAAGTCAACCTCTATGGACGCCCAAGAAGAAAACCAGTACTAACAAATCAGCACAAACCTGCAAGACTGAGGTTTGCCAAAGAACATGAAAAGAAACCTGATGAATATTCGCTGCGATTGGACTGGTGGCGATTGTTTAAGTTAGAGATGTCAGTCATGGCCCCATTTACAGGTACACACCTAACACACTCACACTAAACACTCAACACTAAACACTCACACCAAACATTAATGATTCACATAAAACACTAACACAACGAAGCATTCAACACACTCTACCCCATGTACACATACACACTCAACACTCAGCAAAAACTAACACTTGTCATTGTTTTGTCAGTATTGGGTCAGCGTCTGCGTTGGGTCAGTGTCGGTGTTGCACCATTGTCGGTGTTGGGTCAGTGTTGGTGTTGGGTCAGTGTCGGTGTTGGGTCAGTGTTGAGTCAGTGTCGGTGTTGGGTCAGTGTCGGTGTTGGGTCAGTGTTGAGTCAGTGTCGGTGTTGGGTCAGTGTTGGTGTTGGGTCAGTGTCGGTGTTGGGTCAGTGTTGGTGTTGGGTCAGTGTCGGTGTTGGGTCAGTGTCGGTGTTGAGTCAGTGTTGGTGTTGGGTCAGTGTCGGTGTTGGGTCAGTGTTGAGTCAGTGTTGGTGTTGGGTCAGTGTTAGTGTTGGATCAGTGTTGGTGTTGGGTCAGATTCAGATTTATTGCCTGCTATATGTATATATATTCTCAGTATCAGTGTTGGGTCATTGTGGGTGCTGGGAAAGTGTCACTGTTGGGTCTCTGTCAGTATTTGGTGTTAGCCCAACACTGACCCAACACAGAGTCACTGAGTCAACAATAACACCCCATCTAGTTTAGGACTCTTCTAACACTAGTAAGTAAGTAAGTAAGTAAGTAAGTAAGTTTTATTTATAAAGCACATTTAAATTCAGCATTACACTGACCAAAGTGCTGAACAAAACCAATACAACAAATTCTAAAACAGAATAAAAAGAACAACAACAATAATAATAATAAAACAATAATATCAACAACAATGACAACAGTACACAATAAATTAAAAGCCCGGAAAAGCAAGAGAATACAAATGTGTCTTAAGTCTAGACTTGAAAATAGAAAGAGAAGAGGCACTCCTAATGTCAGGTGGCAACTGATTCCACAGACGTGGAGCAGCGACTGCAAAGGCTCTGTCCCCTTTTGATTTAATTCGAGACCGAGGCACATGTAATAGAGCTTTATTAGCCGACCTGAGGGACCTGGGCATTGAATGCAAATGAATAAGATCAGAAACATAAGATGGGGCTTGTCCATTAAGAGCTTTGAAAACAATAAGTAAAATCTTAAACTGAATTCTAAAAAATACAGGACGCCAATGAAGGGACGCTAAAACTGGTGAAATAGGATCGCGTTTTTTGGTGCCGGTTAACAGTCTAGCCGCCGCATTCTGAACCATCTACAGCTGTGCCAAAGACGTTTGAGGAAGACCAACATATAACGATATTACAATATCTAGCTACAATATCACAGCTACAATCTAGCTACAATATCACAGGTAAATGATGAAACACTGATACAAAACTTACTTTCTCTATCTCTCTGTCTCTCTGTCTGTCTGTCTCTCTGTCTCTCAGGCAGTACCTGGGCTCTCAGTGCAGTGTGAACATATTGCTCCCAGTTGATATTGCTGAACTCTTCCACTCTGAGGGACAGAATCCACGCCGTATGACGCTGCAACCATGGGACACGCACCGCGAAACACGCAAACACAGCAAAGGGGTCTTCCTCAAGTCAGTGTGTGTGTGTGTGTGTGTGTGTGTGTGTGTGTGTGTGTGTGTATTATGATCTGGGGTGTGTGCATGTGTAATGATGTATGTGTAATGATGTGTCTGTGTGTGTGCATGTGTAATGATGTGTGTGTGTAATGATGTGTCTGTGTGTGTGTGTGTGTGTGTAATGATGTGGTGTGTGTGTACGTGTACAGAAATGGAGCTGAGTGGCGCTCTGACCGGTTGTTGTTGAACCGTGAGGTGATGTTGAGTTCAGCTGTACGCCGTTTCCTGCCGTTGTTGGACGAGGTGGCGTGGGATTTCACTCGTGTTCTGCGGTGTAAAGTCCAAGCTGAGGGACAGATGGAGAATGACACACACACGCTGACCTTTGACCCCAGCCCTGAGCTTTTCCGCTTTGCTCTGGAAGGTCAGTGTTTGTGCCGGGCCTGTCTGAAACGCTGCAGTTTATCACTACTTAGTGTTAATCCAAACTCACAACTACACAAAGAATGTACATTTCCTTATTTTACATTTATTTACATCAGAGAGCTCAGCAAATAACAATGTCTCTCTCTCTCTCTCTCTCTCTCTCTGTCTGTTTCTCACTCTGTCTGTCTCTCTCTCTGTCTCTCTCTGTCTCTGTCTGTCTTTCTGTCTCTCTCTCTTTCTCTCTCCCATCTGTCTATCTTGCTGTGTCTGTCTCTCTCTCTTTCTCTCTCCCATCTGTCTATCTTGCTGTGTCTGTCTCTCTCTCTTTCTCTCTCCCATCTGTCTATCTTGCTGTGTCTGTCTCTCTCTGTAGCGAGTTGTCATGTTCTTTATGGTGAGCGTATTGGTCTTTTCTCATCTGAGCCGTCTCAGGAGTCTGAGCGCTTTATTTGGGCGGTGGAGCGAATGCTGAACACGACTCCGCCTCTCCTCTATGTGCCCCGCCCACTGCTCCGCTTCCACACACCCCTGTGGACACAACATGCGACTGCATGGGATCACATCTTCAGCCATGGTGTGTGACCTCACACTCACACCAACAATATTGTCTCATAATGCAGTACACACACATGCACACATGCACACATGCGCAATGATAACACTCACTCACAAGACAGTACTATAGGGTGTGTGTGTGTGTGTGTGTGTGTGTGTAGCTGAGGAGCGGATCCAGCGTGTGTATGAGCGGCTCCAGGCTCAGGGGGGCAGTGTGGGGGGAGCAGCAGACAGCTCACAGTTCCCTGGAGTGCTAAGGCTGCTGATGGAGAGAGGACAACTTCCTCTGGAGCTTATCAGAGCTAACATCACTGAACTGATGGCAGGAGGAGTTGATACTGTGAGTGACACACACTCCATTACACACACACACACACACACTCTCTCTCCATTATACACACACACTCAGAGGACAACTTCCTCTAGAGCTTATCAGAGCTAACATCACTGAACTAATGGCAGGAGTCGTCGATACGATGAGACACACACACACACACATCCTAAAAAACAATCCTAAAAAACAATAAAATTTGTCTCTCTCTCTGTCCCTCTGTGTCCTGTCTGTCTGTCTTTCTATCTGTCTGTCAGACGGCGGTTCCTCTGCAGTTTGCATTATTTGAGTTGGCGCGTAACCCCGGGGTTCAGGAGTGTGTGCGTGCTCAGGTGCAGTCGTCATGGTTACGGGCAGAGGGGAATCCCCATAAGGCTCTGCAGGGGGCGCCACTGCTCAAGGGCACAGTGAAGGAGACACTAAGGTAACACACTATCACCACCATCACTACTCTCAGCATTATCATCGCCACCATCACCACTATCACCAATATCTCCACCATCACCAATATCTCCACCATCACCATTATCACCACCATCACCAATATTGCCACCATCACCATCATCACCACCATCACTATCACCACTATCGCCGCCATCACCATTATCACCACCATCACCAATATTGCCACCATCACCATCATCACCACCATCACTATCACCACTATCGCCGCCATCACCATTATCACCACCATCACCAATATTGCCACCATCACCACCATCACCATTATCAGCACCACCATCACCACCATCACCACCATCACCACTATCGCCGCCATCACCACTATTGCTGCCATCACCACTATCAGCACTATCATCACCACCATCACCATTATCAGCACTATCATCGCCAACATCACCACTATCGCCACTATCACCACTATCACCAGCATCACCATTATCAGCACTATCATCACCATCATCAGTATCATCACCATCACCACAATCACCACAATCACCATTATCACCACCATCAGCACTATCACCACTGTCAGCACTGTCACCGCCACCATCACCACCACCACTATCAGCACTATCACCACCATCACCACCACCATCACCACTATCGCCGCCATCACTATCATCACCATTACCACCACCATCACCACTATCGCCGCCATCACTATCATCACCATCACCGCCATCATCAACATGACCATCACTAACTTTACCATCACCACCATTACCAATATCACCATCACCACTATCAGCACTATTGCCAGGCGAGTCAAGTGGCTGTTATTGTCATTTCAACCATATATAGCTGGTAGAGTACACAGTGAAATGAAACAACGTTCCTCCAGGAGCATGGTGCTACATAAACAACACAGAACTACATGAGACTACACAGAACAAAATAAACCTACATAGACCTACACAAGACTCCATAAAGTGCACGTGTGCAAACAGAGCAAGACAAGTACAAATCTCTTAAAGCAGGACAATAGGCACAGTAAAGGACAGTGTAGCGTTGACTAGTACACAGTTCTAGTGTGGATAAAGTGGATAAAGTGCCATATGTAACAGGTTGTGCAAAAAGGTATAACAATATAATCTTAAAATGCTGTAAATGTATTTACTATGATAAATACAGTGTAAGCAGCAAGAGTGCAGGTGGCCACCATCACCACTATCACCATCACCACTATCACCATCACCACCATCACCACCATCACCACTATCACCATCACCACTATCACCATCACCACTATCACCATCACCACCATCACCATCACCACTATCACCATCACCACCATCACCACTATCACCATCACCACTATCACCATCACCACCATCACCACCATCACCATCACCACCATCACCACTATCACCATCACCATCACCACCACTATCACCATCACCACCATCAGCACCATCACCATCACCACCATCAGCACCATCACCATCACCACCATCAGCACGTCACTGATCAATAATTAACAAATGTGTGTGTGTGTGTGTGTGTAGGCTGTATCCGGTGGGCATCACAGTACAGAGATATCCAGTCAGAGACGTTGTACTGCAGAATTATCACATACCGGTTGGGGTGAGATTTTCAACATGTCCTGAATTACATGCCCTGTTCCCTGTTCCCTATTCCAGATTGTGTGTCCTAATAAAAACTGCAGTGCATTGTGGGTATTCTGAGTTTAAATCTCTCTGCAGACTCTGGTGCAAGTGTGTCTGTATCCTCTGGGGCGGAGTCAAGATGTATTTCAGGACCCTCTTACCTTCGACCCTGGTCGTTGGATTGGGGCTGAGGCAGGAGAGGGGCGGGGCAGAAATGATGTCACAGCGGAGACAGGCTCGGGGGCAGGGTTTCGCTCCCTGGCATTCGGCTTCGGGGCGAGGCAATGCGTGGGGCGAAGAATCGCTGAAAACGAGATGCAGCTCTTCCTCCTGCACGTGAGTGTGTAAGAGGTTTAAAGGTCACACGGGGGTCTGGAGAACATTAGGAAAGGGAGAGCAGAGTGTAAACGAGAGAGATGATGAAGTCATCAATGTGGGCAGTCATATCTAATAAAGGTGCGTGTGTTTGTTTGTTTTACAGATTCTGAAGAATTTCCGTTTGAGTGTTTCGTCCAAAGAGGAGCTCAGCACCAAATACACACTCATCCTTCAACCAGAGTCTCCGCCCACAATCACCTTCTCCACCCTCTCAGACTGATCACCTGTCAATTGTTCAATCAATCACTCAACCAATCAGCAAATCAGCTGACATGTCAATCAGTCAGGCCAGTTAATCACTTAATAAACTAAATCATTTTCTCTTTCTGATTTTTTCTCCTTATTCACCTACAGTGTGGTGTGTTCTCTAATCTCTCTCAGTGTGTTTATTACAGTTACACACACCAACACACACTGATACACACTGATACACAATGAAACACACACTGAAAAACAATTGACACACACATTGATTCACACTGACCCACACCAGTACACATCGATACACACACTGACGCACACCAGTACACATCGATACACACACTGACGCACACTAACACACTGATACACACTGACACATACTGATACACATTGAAACACACTGACACACACTTACTCACACACCTTCACACTATCACTATCTTCACCATCACCACCAGCACCATCACTATCGTCACCTGCACCAACATCATCTCCACCATCACTACCATCACCATCAAGTACACATCGATACACACACTGACACACACTAACACACTGATACACACTGACACACTTACTCACACACCTACACACACTGATACACACCGACACACACCGACACACTCCAAACTCTACACACTGCTCCTGTTAACGTGTGTAAAGATGTCTGTTTATCAGACATGGTCTTCATAATTAAACAGAAGTGGAGCTGAACATCTCAGATTGTGTCACTGAGTCATAAAACATGAGAGCAAATCATTGTGTAATATGCAAATTAAGACTTGTTTACCAGGGAAAGGGGCAGAGTGTGTAGGTTTGTGGGCGCTTCCAAAGTTTTTATAGTGGTATATATTTGCATTTAAACTTAGGGTCAGCACATGCTAGTGGTCACATGACTGTACACGCCCACTGTACACGCCCACTGTACACGCCCATAAACACTAAAGACAATCAAATTATTCCGATCTCAGAATGTAAACACAGCCAGTGTCCAGCAGATGGAGGTAAACTTCATCTCAGTGTGTATGTGTGTGTGTGTGTGTGTGTGTTAAGCCACGTTCCACACGGTAGCTGATCTCAGTTTCTAAATTGACGCTCTCTGAGGTGGGAAACTTTTTTTTTCTTTTCATAATGTCTTCTAGTGAAAAGTTTATCTATTTGATCTAATTTGATCTATATGACATATTTAGTCACATTTATTCTGGTGTGTTCTGTAGTGCAGAGGGTTAAATGTGTGTGACGGCTGCAGAAAAGTTCAAACTGAGTTTTTGTGGATGTAAATATTTTGATCTGGATTAAAATAAAATTGGCAGATTTGTTAAATGTTTAGCATTAAAATGTAAATAAACAATAATAAATTAAATAATAACATCAAAACCACTGTGTGTGTTAGAGAACGTTATTGTGTGTAACTGTGATATTATCTGGTGTTGTTCTTGGTGTGTATCTCCTGAGTCACCTTCTGCACAAAGGTTTATTTGTTCAGTAGATAATCATTCACAGGATATGATAAAGTCTGTCTTCAGGGGAATTTTAAAACTTTTTATCCAGTTTAATTTAACTTTAAATTCTGCAGTGTTTAAATGTTTAAACATTAAAATGCTTAAAAGTTAAAATGTTTAAACTACTCTGTAATACTGGGCCAAACTTGGAAGTTAAATTTGTTAGCACTTTTTCGCTTAAGGCACATTTTTCCATAAAATAAAAAAAACAGGCACTTTCTCAGTTCTCTGTATAAAACTAATTTGGGGTGGAGCTACAATTGAGCCCAGATTTTAATGTCATTAAATAAACTTCTCAGCTTTGGACCAATCACATCTTAGATTAAAGGATTATGATGTGATACCTAGAAAACTTTAGCCACTGCTGCATGATATCCACAGTTAACCAAACTCCGCCCACATGCGGCCCACATCTGTGTGTTCTTATCTGAGCCAAATAACTCAAGTCCAGGTTTGATCCTAGAGAATTTCCATCTACTTTTCTAGGTTTGGCAAAACATCTGGTCCATATCTCTCCCAAATCTGTTTAGCCATAAGTCCATGTGGCGCAGGTAACAGCCATGTGTGATAAACAGGAAAAATGATAAAAACAAATAATAACTAATGAGTGAAATTGTCTGTCTGTCAGTCTGAGGTGATGGACTCGTTTATTCAGCAACAGCAGGGTCACTCGGGTGTTGGTGACTCTTTCCTGGAACATTTGTGTTTATTGGACATTGATCAGGAGCCAATCGCAGCACGCAACACTGGCATCATCTGCACCATCGGTAAGCACCAAGCCCTCTGACTGGACAGAAAAATACTGACATTCACTTAAAGCTCTGCCCCAAACACTAGAGTTCCACTAGAGAGTTTATGATTCCATGATTATTAATAGATATTTATTGATATTTACACACATCTGTAGTTAGGACTTTCTCAGTTCTGTTTTCAGTCAAAGGAGTGTGTGTGGGTAGGGGCTATTACCCACAATGCACTGCAACCATACATCAGTGAGAAATGGAAATAAGATAGATTATCTCTGTGTGCCTGTGTGTGGTGAAGGCCCAGCGTCTTGCTCTGTGACGAAGCTGCAGGCTATGGTGAAGGCAGGAATGAACATTGCTCGCCTCAACTTCTCCCATGGAACCCACGAGGTGTGTGTGTGCGTGTGGGTGTGTGTGTGTCTGTGTGTGTGTTTGTGTGTGCGTGTGAGATGTTCTGACAGAATGTCTCTTAGTATCACAGAGAATCTATCCGGAATATTCGTGAAGCAGTGGAGTCATTGACCTCTGACCCTCTGACCTATCGACCAGTGGCCATTGCCTTGGATACCAAAGGACCCGAAATACGCACTGGCCTGGTACGAGGGGTAAGTGTGTGTGTGTGTGTGTTACAGTATGCGTACAAGCTGTGTGACTGAAAAAATGAACCTGCATTACACTATACTCCGTCTTAATTACTGGAATTCATCAGTCATGTTATTAGTTTAATGTTTGTTTAAGGATCTGTCACAAATGGTAAGAATGAGTGTGAATTATTGTATTTGTTTTTTCCTTCATATAACGCCTCACTAAAGTCTATGTGTGTGTGTGTGTGTGTGTGTGTCAGCTCGTGGATGGTGAGGTAAAGCTGGAGCGTGGCTCTGTGGTGACGGTGGTGACGGCGGAAGTGGATCGGAATGTGACGGACGGTTCCCGTGTTTGGGTGGATTATCCTGATCTGTCCCGCGTGGTAAAGACAGGAGGAACCATTTACATCGATGATGGACTCATCGCTCTCACAGTGCTGCACATCGGTACATATGCACACACACACACACACACACACAAACCTGAATATTCCACTAAAGTGTTTCAGCAACCTTCAAATGTTTTCTGGGTTACCATGACAACTGCACAGGACCTCCTCCTAAACCACACACACACACACGCATTGGGGTATTAAATAATAAATACTGTGTCAGAATGTTCTGCCTCTTATGTGAACCAGGGTAACCTTTCCCGACACACTTTTTAACGATTTGGGACACAGCTAATAACATAGTGAGTGTGAGTAGTGTACACCACACTGTACACGACCAGCTGTGCCGGAGGGTAATTTGTGATTTGGGATGCAACCCTTAGCCAGTTGTCATGGTAACAGAAAACTTGTTTTTCTGATTTTTGAGAGACTATTCAGTGCAGCAGTATGGTGATTTGGTGGACAACCCATGACTGTAGGGGTCAGGTGTGTCTGAGTTTCAGTGTCACTTCCATTGAATAGTAACATCATCTCACACTCGTGGGCCGATCAGATCACTCAATTTCAGATCAGATAGCATGATCATTCAGTTACATTTAACACACAGGCTCCGCCCCCTCTGTCCCTCAGGTGACGGGTGGGTGGAGACTCGGGTGGAGAGTGGTGGCATTCTGTGTAGCCGTAAAGGTGTGAACCTGCCGGGGGCAGAGTTAGTGAACTTGCCTGCAGTGAGTGAACGGGACAGAGCCGACCTGCAGCTGGGAGTGGACGAGGGAGTGGACATCGTCTTCGCTTCCTTCATCCGCTGTGCCGAGGATGTGAGGGCCGTTAGGAGGGCTCTAGGACCCAGTGGAGCTAAAATCAAAGTCATCAGCAAGGTGGAAAACAGACAGGGCGTGCAGAAGTGAGCTAACATACACACACACACCACTGTTACACACACACACACACTACTGTTACTGTGTAGTTTTGAAGAGATTCTGAGGGCGAGTAATGGAGTGATAGTTATCTGTCTGTCTGTTTATCTCTGTAGTTTTGATGAGATACTGAGGGAGAGTGATGGAGTGATGGTTGCTCGTGGTGATTTAGGGATTGAGATTCCAGCAGAGAAAGTGTTCATCGCACAGAAGATGATGATTGGACGCTGCAACTCAGCAGGAAAACCAGTCATTTGTGCCACACAGGTCACATGGATTACAACATCATCTGTGTCACTGCCGGTTGATCTTGACATGTTTCACTCCCAACACACACACACACACACGCACACACACTGGCACCACACTCCTCAGTGAGAACACCATCCTCTTCCTCTTCCTGTCCTTGCCATGATAAATGTCTCATGTTGTAGAAAAACATCCTCATCATATTGCTGAAGTCATGGAGGAGAAATCCTCCACAGAGCAACACACGCCCCAGTTCTCCTCTGTAGTGTATGTTGAAATCTATTGGCTGTTGTAGAAAATAAACTACGTCCCTCAAAAGGTCCCACCTTCTGCTTCAAAAGGATAATCACACAGGACACCACCCTGATACCATTTAATGGAAGTTTTAATTAGATAGGTGGACACACAATCAAACAGACATGCAGCCACACAGATAGAAAGATAGATGGAAATAAGAGCCTAAGAGGGCCTAGAATAGAGCCTTGTGAGCCACCTATTTTATTGTAATAAGGTCATTTTTTTACATTTGTTTCTTTTATTTGTGTGTGTAGATGTTGGAGAGTATGGTATGTAATGCCCGGCCAACCCGTGCTGAGAGTAGCGATGTAGCCAACGCTGTGCTGGATGGAGCCGACTGTGTCATGCTGTCTGCAGAGACGGCTAAAGGGCGCTACCCAGTGGAGGGAGTGTCAATGATGCACTCAGTGAGTGTGTGTGTGTGTGTGTGTGGTGCTTTGCTCTGTGTTTGGGCCAAGCCTTCTCTTCTTCAGTAATACATGTCTCTGCACAGCTAAGAAGTGATTATGTAAATTTGATGCGAATCAGTATGTAAATCAGATATAATGATTATGTAAATATGTGAATGTCACTTCTGTCAGAGGAGGCAGGATGCAGTCACCAAGTCTGTAGTTAGAGTCTGAATCAAGAGCTGGATTACACACACACACAAACACATACAGACAAACACACACAAATGGTGGTGGATCATAAAAGACCAAAAGTTCGCTCAGGTACTGTGGCACGAGACCATTCAGTGCTTTATAGGTCAATAGTAGTATTTTATAATCAATACGAAATTTGATTGGGAGCCAATGCAGTGTGGATAAGATAGGGGTGATGTGGTCATATCTTCTGGTTCTAGTAAGGACTCTGGCTGCTGCATTCTGGACTAACTGGAGCTTGTTTATGCATCTACTGGAGCATCCAGACAGTAAGGCATTACAACAATCCAAACTAGAGGTCTCAAAAGCATGAACTAATTTTTCTGCATCGTGTAGTGACAATATATTTCTCATCTTAGCAATATTTCTGAGATGAAAGAAGGCTATCATAGTAATATTATCTACATGAGCTTCAAATGAAAGACTGGAGTCAATAATCACACCAAGGTCTTTTACTGCTACAAGAAAACTTGCTTCTGGCTGCATGTGTCCTAGTACAAGTACTTCTGTCTGTTCAGAATTAAGTAGGATGAAGTTACACAGCATCCAGTGTTTAATGTCCTTTACACATTCCTCAACTTTATTAAGCTGGTGTCTCTCATGTGGTTTTGCTAAAACATACAACTGTGTGTCATCAGAATAACAGTACTCATAGTTACAGAGATGTCCAGAATGGAGACAGAGGAATATAGGGTGAAGGCAGTGGCCCAGGAGCAGCAGAGTTTCTGGACAACATGGGAGGGAGTTGTGAATGGTGTGGTCAATATGTAAACTGCCACAGGCTTTGCGCAGCTTTCTTATCAGGGCAACATATGACACCCTGCCCTGCCCCCGAAATCTCCATCAGGGGCTTGGCAGTGAGCAACTCTGTGACCTCTGCAGAATCAGCAATGCTACTCTCTAGCACATTCTGTCAGGGTGCAAGACTGGGCTGGCACAGAGTCACGTTAGGTGGTGAGACAGCCAGGTGCTCAAGAAGCTGGCGGACGTGGTTGAAATCAGGAGGCTTGAGGCAAGCAAAAAGAGCTCAGCGACAAGCCAGCAGGAAATGCAGTTCATCCGACAAAAAGAGGTACCAGATGTCAGCAGCAGGAAGTCAACACTCAACCTTCTGACACCAGGAGTGGAGTGGAGAATGGAAGTGGACCTTGGCAAGCAGCTGCGCTTTCAGGGAGAAATCTGAAAAGCTCCACTGTGGCCAGACATTGTGCTGTGGGGCAAAGCTGTGAAAATGATGATCCTGGTTGAGCTCACGGTGCCATGGGAGGAAGGGCTAGAAGCAGCTCACAAGAAGAAGAAGACAAAATACTCAGACCTGGTGGCAGAGTGCAGGGAGGGTGGATGGAGGGTAAGACTCTACCCAACTGAGGTGGGAGCCAGGGGCTTTGTGGGTGTCAAGAACATGTGAGCAGCAACTGAAGAAAGGTTAGCTGCAGGGGGTGGCAGGGAGACATCCCTGTTCACTGCCCCGCCACCAGGAGATGTTCCAGGATAAGGGGTGAAACATCAAAGTGTGATGGTCCCTGGGTGATGACCATACAGCGAAACAAGTGGGCACCAGTGGAGGTGCAACAGGCACAGAGTCCAGCAAGTCCAACACCTGCCTGTTTAAAATAATACTGATTTTTGTTTCTTTAAAGTGTTCCAATGCTTCCAAAAATATTAGTGTTTATGGACTCCTCAACCAGCGTTAGTTGTGTTTGTGTGTATACTGTTTTTTTATTTCTTCTGAGTGTACATTTGTACACTTTTAATGCATCACAATAATACAGGCTGAAATCTGCTTTTTTGGGTTTTTGGTTAGATAATTTCCTTAGCTCTTTTCTGAGTTTTTGCCATTCTGTGTCAAACCTGACCTCTGTATGGTCTCCTAATTTTGTACAGCTTCCTGCGCTGTGTGTGTGCAGTGGGGTTAGTTTCTTTTCTGTTAATGAACACAGTAATTTGGCTGTGATCAGTCAGAGGAATTCGTGGTTTAACAGTGAATGCACTGAAAGAGAAAGGGTCTAAAACTATTATCGCATAGTGTACTGTGCTATTGCCAAAAGGTGAGCAGAACATGTACTTTCTCAAAGAGTCTCCTTGTGTCCTAAAATTGAGAATATACAGACTCAGGCTTTGACAGAGCTGCAGTAGGTCCTTTCCATTCTTATTAACCTGCGGGTCAAAGTTGTGGTGGGGAAGCTGGCGGCTCTGTGGATGTGGTTGTGCTAGCTGGTCAGGTAGTGCCTCTGAGTGGGCGGAATGCATCTCAAAGTGGGCAGGTTGTGGTTCTGGATGGGCAGGTTGTAGTTCTCTAGGTGGGTGGGTTGTCTCCTTGCAGGTTTGGGGGGCTATTGACTGTCTTTGAAGCATTGAAGCTGGGACTTCATTATATATGTTAAAGTCCTCCTGTACAGAGCTGAGACTAGCTTTACTACCTTTAAATGTGATGAAGCCTCTGTGATATACATATACATTTACAGTCAGGATAACTGTATCATTGTCCTTTCCATCTACTGATGTCTGTCTCCCATTATAAAGGCCATTTGTTTTGTGGTGACTGTAGTGGGAGCAGAGAGCTTTGTGGCAAGCATTGTTGCAGTTAGAACATTAGGCTGGTGATGGTCCTGTCTGCTGTGAGGGTTTTTGGATTATCCTTAGCATGCCTAAGCTTGTATGTTTTCTTTGCCTGTGTACTTTTCAGTTATTTTTCATTTTCACACTCATTTTCATTGACATATTTATACTCTGCTTCTCATATTGGCCTCTCTCTCTCTCTCTCTCTCTCTCTCTCTCTCTCTCCCTCATCTATGTCTCTCTCCCTGTCTGTATTTCTCTCTCTGTCTTTCTCTGTCTCTCTCCCTCGGTTTCTCTCTCCCCATCTGTCTGTCTCTCTCTGTAGATCTGCAGGGAGGCTGAGGCGGCTCTGTTCCACCAGCGGGTGTTTGAGGATCTGAGGCGTCTCACTGCTCTCAGCTCAGACCCCACAGAGGTGACGGCGATCGGAGCAGTCGAGTCGAGTTTCAAATGCAGTGCAGGGGCCATCATCGTCCTCACTACCTCTGGGAGGTACACACCCATATACGCTGCCATATGCACACACAGACACACAGATCATCATTGCTGTTAGCCTAATGAACACTCCTGTACATCTTCAGCCTCTCTTCTCTTGGTTTGGCTCTGCCTCCTGTACATCTCCACCCCCTCTCTTCTTGTTTCTGCTACAATACCCGAATCCTGTTAAATTAATTGTAAAGTCAGCTCCTTTACATTTGCTCACCTGTTTTTTTGGCTCCTCCCACTCAGTTCTGCACACCCTTCATTTTGGCTCCTCCTCTTCAGGTCTGCCCATCTGCTATCTCGGTACCGCCCCCGCTGTCCCATCATTGCCGTGACGAGGAATGCTCAGATGGCCCGCCAATCACAGCTGCTCTGGGGAGTATTCCCCGCCCTCTTCCAAGTGCCCCCTGCTAAGGTTTGGGCTGATGATGTTGACAACAGGGTCACCTTTGGCATGGACATAGGTGTGTGTGTGATGTGATTTTTTTTTGTAGAGAGCTTTAAACAGTAATGGTCTTAGCCTCTCATGCATGCCTCTAATATTAAAGGTGTGTGTGTGTGTGTGTGTGTGTGTAGGTAAAGCGCAAGGCTTCTTTAAACCAGGTGACATGGTGATCGTAGTGACTGGATGGAGCCCTGGATCTGGACACACAAACATCATGAGAGCAGTGACAGCGTCATGAATCCTCAACTCTGATTGGACACAGCCTTTACACTCAACTCTGATTGGATACAGGCTTTAAACTCTTAACTCTGATTGGATACAGGCTTTAAACTCTTAACTCTGATTGGATACAGGCTTTAAACTCTTAACTCTGATTGGACACAAATACTGACTCATGTTATTCATTAAATGTTTCTGGTAAATTGCTTAATAAAATAGAAGTCAAACTGAAACACAGCAAAAGAAGCATTCATATACAAACAGTATAAAACAACCTGATCTCTCTCTCTCTCTCTCTCTCTCTCTCTCTCTCTCTCACACACAGTCACAGTTTAAGTGTCAGTAGGGATGACAGACCTGCTACTGTCAATTTGTAGAATGTCTTGCTGTAGCTGTATTACACAGGTGTGTGTGTGTGTGTGTGTGTGTGTACCTTCTTTAATTCACACTGTCAGTAGAGATAATCCAGACACCACAGATACTGTCACTGTCTTTATACACACTTTATACTCTCTCTCTCTCTCTCTCGTTTCTTCTGTGTATGTCTCGCACGTCCTCTCTCGCTCTAAGCCCCGCCTCCTGCCTCTTTTTGCTTTTACCTGGTTGGCTGACACTGTCGCGGCGCGCTCCCGTCTCGGGGATGCGGTTGCCATGGTAACGAGGCGCCGAGCCCTAGCCTGCTTGCGTGTGTGTGACTGTGTGATTGTGTGTTTCTATATTTATGTAATTGTGTGTGTGTGTGTGTGTGCCGTTCTTTCGCTCTTGCACGCACTATAGTCGAGCAGTAGAACCGGAAATCTGTACATTTATAATCATCAGCACGTGGAGGTCTGACTACAGAAAGACTTTTGTAAGAAATGTAAATAATAAAAAACAGACTCGGACTAACGGGAGACTGACCTGAATGCACGCGCACGTTTTGATGTCTTGAGGAGGAGAAGCGTGTGCATGGAATAGAGCGCGAGAGCTAGCGGAGTTTCACCTTCAGCTCGTGCTGATGTCTCGTGTTCCTGTCGGACGGAAGCCCTGTTGCGCGTGCATTACCGATGTCTCACTCGCGCGGGTTTGGTTTGGGTAAAGCTAAGATAAACATTAGGAGAGCGAGCGCGCTTATGGTTTTTCTTTCTTTCTTAACACGTCGTTAACGTGAGCGCGTGCGTGCGGGTGAATGTGTGTCAGTATGAATCAGCGCGCGCGGGTGTCTGCTGATCCTTCTGTTCTGACGCGGATCAAACGTCCTTGTCATCCTCACATTAACGGGACACACACGCCGCTGCCATATTAAGTCGGGCAGAACAAACGAGCACGCGAACGGAGCGACGGTCATCAGCACCCACCGGAGACCGGAGGAGCAACAGCGTGATCACGCGGGAGGGGTGGGGTAACGGTGGGGTTTCTCTACTGATGACTCCGCGAAGACACGGTGGTGGTGATGATGATGGTGATGAGGGAGCGTCCGCGGTGAAGGACAAAAAGGAACTCGCGCGCGGATGAATGACGCTCCAAGGGCGTTGAGGTGAGCAGCATGGAGGACGGAGGGGACACAGCGCGCGCTCTCAACACCGGATGAAGGAAGCGAGCGACCTTCACCTTTCTAAACGACACGCACGCGAAGTCACGCTCTTGTGTGTCCCGACACTTCAGTAACTCTGTATGCGTGTGTGTGTGTTTTATAGTTTCGGTGAGGCAGTGTAACAGGTCAGTGTGTGTGACCTCACGCACCATGGATGGAGCAGTGGGCGGGACCATGGGCGGGGCCTCATCGGACCCTCGGCCTGTGCGTAACGGAGACACGAAGCGGCGCAGTAAGGGGAGTTTACCCTCTCCCGGTTTCCGTCTCTCTCAGGCGTCTCTGGATGGTGAGGTGGCCCCAAGACGCCGCCCATCCGTCATGAGCTCATCACGAGACGGCACCAGTACGTTCCGGTCCGGCACGGCAGCAGGCACGCCCACCACACCTGGCCCACCTGGCTCCGCGCCCTCTGCTGGCGGGCCGCGCACTGTGGGATTTGCTGCGTCCCGTGCTGCCCTCGCATCCACCTCGTCCTCTGGCACAGGCGTGGTGGTGATAGCTGCTGGAAGCGGGGCCACAGGAGGGGCGGAGCCAACCACCACCATGACAACTGCAGCCGGAAGTCCAGAGGTTGTTCCTGGATTGGACGGAGAGGAATATTACAGCTACTCAAACCAGTCAACGTTTATGCAGCGGCAGCTCGGCGCCATGTTACAGCCTGGAGTCAACAAGTTCTCACTGCGCATGTTTGGATCCCACAAAGCTGTCGCTCTCGAACAGGAACGACTGAAGAGTGCCGGTGTGTGGATCATCCACCCATACAGTGACTTCAGGTACAGGGGACACAGGACAGGGGAGGGATGTGTGTGTGAAGGCAGAGACTGAACCAGGGATGTGGAGTTGCAGTGTTTGGATGGACAGATTGATGGATGGAGGGATGGACAGATGGGTAACAAATGGAATAGTGGGTATAGAGGAAGTTATTAATTGAGGGGTGGAGGAATTGAAAGGGGTAGAAAGAGATGAATGAGTGAAACTGTACTAGCTGATGAATGGGAGCGACAGATAAATAGTCAAGAAAGTACAGCCTGATGGAGAGACTGTAGAAACAGAAAGAAAGGAGAGTGATGTTGGAAGAGAGAGAGAGAGCGAGTGCGTTTGTGTATGCAAAGGAATTTCTAGGTAATATTAAAAGCTAATAGAATTTAGAAAATTCTTCATAATAATAATATTCACAAGCTCAGAAGTGTGTGCCACGTTCCTATTGGCTGTTTCTGAAAACCTCTCGGTCTGTATGCAAATGAGGGAAACGACCTGGCCAATCAGACTCTCCCAGTGGAAGCAAACACTTTACATTCAAGTCTAGAGTCTGGTGTAAAGCTGCTTATGGAGCTGTGTTCTGAGTGTTACTCACTCATACAGATGAATGGTTTAGACTTCCCCTGTGTTCTCTGGGTTCTCTCAGTTCTCCTGAGTCTCAGTACTCTTGATTTCTCTCAGTTTTCTCAGTTTGACTGGCTTTCTTGGTTCTCTCTGTTCTCTTTGGTCTCTTAGGAATTGTACAGTGTTTTTGTCATTCACACTTTGCTCCTTTAAGTGATACTTAATTTATGATATTCTGAAGTCACATTTACTATGAACGCCTCGTTGCACACCCTGTGATGTCTGACACATGGGGTGGGCGACATGATGATCTTAGATCATCAATTATTAAAATGTCTTGAAGAACTGCGTTTACAGAGAGATCATGAGCACTGTTATACTAAAGGTATTTTGACAGTTGCTCTCTAAATGCTCATGTTTCCATTCCCGTGTTTTTGTTCCCGTGTTTGCACTCCCATGTTTGCATTCCTGTTTTCATGTTTGAGTTCCTGTGTTAAGATTGAACATGACTTCTCGCCCTAACTGGATCTCCACTGCTACTCCGTATGTAAATGAACTCATCACATCATCAGACCACATCATATAAAATTAGCATATTTATATTTTCTATTTGAATTTATATTCACAGCACAGAACGATGAGATGAATATTAATGTAGATTTACACACAGTCAGAAGTTCACTCATTTCAGTTTCTCAAGGTCAGCTGTGTGTGTGTGTGTGTGTGTGTGCATGTGCTCATAAAAAGCATTCAGTTTTCTACTGCGATTATCTGCCTGTTTCTCTCTCCCTTTCTCTTTCTCCCTGTCTGTCTGTCTGTCTGTCTGTCTCTCTCTCACTCTGTCTCTCGCTCTGTCTCTGTCTCTCTCTCTTTCTTTCCATCTCTCTCTCTGTTTGCATACTGCTCCCATTATAATCAGTGCTTTACTCAGATTCTCAGATTCACCCAATAATTGAGAATCATCTTCACTGCTTTTGCACTTTTCACTTTATTAAACTCCTGCTCTGGAGGACTAGTGGTTAGGCCACAGTGCTCTCACTGCTGTGGCCTGGGTTCGACTGCCAGCCAGGGAACCAACCCCAGCCACTGGGGATGCGTGCAACAGTGCGCTCTCAGTGCCGGTCCCAAGCCCGGATAAAATTGGGGAGGGTTGCATCAGGAAGGGCATCCAGGGCATCCAGCGTAAAACTATTTGACAAATCAAATACGTGGACCAATGATCCCCTGTGGCGACCCCTAACAGGAACAGCCGAAAGAGGAACAACAGGAACAAACTCCTGCTCTGGAGCGGACACTCTAATGTACCACTGTCCTATCTTACTGATTAATTTCTGCACATTATGTCAGTTTTCTGAACCCATCCTCTTCTGGGTGACGCCAGATTAAAAACTTATGTCAAGTTAAAAAACTCACATTTATGGATGGAGATTTGTGCACATTCAGAAATGGCTTGCGCAGCTGCTTAAGTGGATTTTCTGAGCTCCACATTCAGATTATTAATATCACCTATGTGTAGTTCATGCCTCTGATGTCACCAGATTTTTCTTAAGTAGAAGCATCTGAGACAGGTACTGTGTTTGTAATCAAACATCTAGCTTACATGCCTAGTTTAATTTCATGTTAATGGTGAGCTCAATTAACTGGACACGTATCATCTCATCCTGAAGCGCACCTAACATGCATGAACTAGCCAGCCCCTTAAGTTAGCAACATATTGGCTTGCAGACTCACTGGGCAGCTGATGACGTTGCCTGATTATATACTATCTTAAGAGAGCATTCTGAGGAGCAGCAAAATATTTGTGTAGAAGATCTACAGCATTGTTGTATGTGATGTTGGCGATGTTACAAATCGTCCCAAGCACGCGTTGTCCCTCCGCTCCCAAACGCTGTAGCAGTAATGCCACTTTCTGAGCGGCGTTCACCTCGATTAGCTCCATAGCTATGATGTATGTTTTGAAGGGCTGTAAACAGTGAGTCCAGGGCATGGGGGCGGGGGGGGGGGCATTTGCCAGGCAGCGTGAAAAAAGAGTTCAGGAGGAGGGGGAGAAATGCCAACCATCCTCATTGCCAAATATTGTGTTTGTAAACAATCGTCTCAATGAAGTGTTTTCATTTACTGTCTCTGAACACCTCCGAACCACCCACCCCCCTTCTCATAATCCCTCATAGGTTATTATATTACACATAAATAAACATTTGCAGCATAACTGAACACAACATAACACAGAGGACACAGAACCAGTCCATTTGCAAACATAACATTCCCAGTGTAGGTGGGGAGGCACAAGGCTGGGGCAGCTGGGGTAAAAGTCTGGGGCCTGTGTAGGGACTGCTGGAGGTGCATGCCATGCCATGCTGAGGGTATGGTCTGGCATTTATTATCCTCACTGTGTGTTGGAGCTGGCACCTTCCGGAGGTGGCTGGAGTGCCATTGTGTGCCATCACTGAGAAAGTAGATAGCCAGGCCCAGCTGATGAGTGACTTGGAGAGGAGAGGACCAGTATGAGGCCATTGTTTTGTCCCTGTGAGGCCTCCAGACCAGGTGACTCTCATGCGCCATAGCCAAAACACATGCATGCAGGGTACCTGGGACCACTGTGCAATGCCATGCAGGCCCCATTCCAGCAGAAAAGCTCCTGTTTGACTCAGGAGAATGCAGCCATCTCCTCTGGGACCTTGTTAGGCCAGCCACCCTGAATGAAAATGCAGAGCTGAGAGAGAACTGGGTCCTGTTCGGAGGCTTGCCTCAGCAGTGAGACTTGCAAATACTTGCAGTGAGACTGTGGTCTGGAGGGGTGTGCATAGCATTTGGATGATGTCCTGCTCTCCATGGTCATTGGCCCCATTAGGAGCAGTGGCGGAGTCGCAACGAGAGAGTACATCCACCACAACATTGCCACTGCCTATAGTATAGTAGTACTGATGGAGACAGTCCGACCAACTGTGTAACCGTCTAGCAGCTGCCGTAGATCTGCTGTGACTCCATCACGGAGAGCCAGTGGGATGCAGAGAAGTGGCTAGATGACAGGGGTAACAGACAGGTTGAGGAGAGGCTGGTGCTCAAAGGCAGAGAGTAAGTCCAGTCCCTCAAATAGTGCAGGATATTTCTGTTGCCAGGGCGTGGCAACCGCCAAAATTGCAGACACACCTGTATCCAAGAGGGAGAACCCCAGAGTGGTGAAGAGGTCTAAACCCATTAGGTTGGCTCCCTGGCAGGAAGTATGAAAGCCAGTGCTGGGTAGATCCTTGGTTCCGTAACGAATGTGTTTTCTTTAGCTCGAACTTTACTGTCTCTGAACACCTCCAAACCCCCCAGTTCCCATAATCCCTCATAGGTTATTTTATTAGACATAACTAAATATTTGCAGCATAACTGAACACAGCATAACACAGAAGACACAGAACAAGTCTGTTTGCAGACATAACAACAGGATTTTTCAATGGCATCTAAACCACTGCCTTTAAAAACAACCATTCACTTTTAAACCTGAAAAAAATCACAGACAGAAAATACGGACTGAAAAAGAAAATAGTGTTTTATTTATTTGCTGTCAAATGTATATGGGATGTAGGTGAATCAAGCTATCAAGCTATGAAGCTATTGGGCACGTCACAAGTTTGGGTAATGGCGCAGGCTCTCCACAAAAGAATGTGATCACATGACTAGTGCGCTCTCTCTATACTTTAACACTGTGCACATTGCAGTGTCAGCAGAGCAACACTGGGCTCAGTAACCTTTTAGCTCCACCCAGCATGACTGGTCTATTGTGCCCGTTGAGTTAAAGCTCATTTCGCATGTAGACTAAAACTTTAATGAATGCTGATGAGCAACCAGCAGGTCAATGGCCTGGATATGCGACAAAATTTTCATGGAGTTTTCAGTTTGACTGCATAGAGAAGTCAGTACTAGGGGAACACTGTGCATTTTGTGTGTGTAGGTGTGATGTAAAGATCACAGGGTCAGGAGTGTTCAACATCAAAATGAAGATCAAAAGAAGAGAATGGGAAATGACACTCACTGCACTGGTGAAATGTCAATTAATCTGTGACAGCCAGTATTACAATTTTGTGATAATGCCTGGTCAAAAGTGGAAAGCAACCTACACAGTTTGTACAATATAGACCACAGCATTCAAAAATAATTAACACACACATACACACAGAGCTTTCTTCTTGTTTGTTGATATTATTTTTGATCCTTTATATCAATGTATCAGTTTGAAAAATTGCCCTATTTTACAAAGACAACAATGACGAGAAAAGTAAAAGTGTGGAGTGTCTTTTCATGGGGGTTCTTCCACCAAATTCTACAGCTTTTCTATCACCCATCTCCATATTTACTTTACGATTAGGGTTACAGGTATGCTTGGCAGAGAGAAAGAGAACACAGATTATTAGGTTTGAACTTGTCCAGTAATGGTTAAAGTCAATGACATTGTGTGCAGAGTGCAGGCAGGGACTCTGGCAGGACTACCTATGACAGCATAACTAAAAAGGAGAGCCAGAAGGTAACACAGACATGAGGGCTTCCTGGGACATAAAGCTCCAGCCACTCCACCGTCAACAAACCTGAGTGAACGTGTGAGAGTGGGGGGGGGCGACAGCATCCAAACATCCCAGTTCACCACAACACTCTATGCCTGTGAACCCTGAGTCCCAAAAACTAATAGGAAGGCTGTTCCATAACTTGGGACTTTGTAGGAAAAATCTCTGGCCCCTGATGTAATAATGAAACAGTTGGGCTCTGGTGTATGTGCTGTTTGGTTTCTATGTGCAGAAAGTAAAACTACCATTGGTGTGGGACCAGTATACATTTCACCAAAAGCAAATTTTGGATGTATAAACATCAGAGATCTAAACATTTTCAATCAATTTTCTGGTACTGTAAAAACCCTTCTTTAAAAACTGCTATCCCACAGTAGACATTTTAAAAACCAAATTAAAAAACATATGTATTCTTCCAGATTTTTGAGGCTTTTTAAAGTATGTATTGTGCAAGTGTCTGTTTTTAATCCTCTCCTGTCAGTAGTGGTTTGTCTTGGTTACTGTCTTTTTTGTTATGCCTGTGCCACTTAGTGGGGGAGGCATTAGGTTTTTGCGTTGTCCATCCATCCATCCATCCATCTGCCCATCTGTCCGTCCATCCATCCATCCGAGATTCTTTTTGTGCAGTATCTCAAGAATGAGTGGTTGAATGTTTGTAGGATTTATATGGAATCATTGTAACCTGCAGATGAACTGATTAGATTTTGGAATTGATCCAAACAAGGACAAGGTCACAGCAAGGCCAAATGTCTGGAATAGTTTTTTTTCAATAGCTTCCATCCTGTTTGAAATGTACTTTAAGGGTCGTTCTGAATACAAATTAGTAACAAGAAGGACTAGAGTTGGTGGTGGTTCGAGGTGCCCCTGTCTACACCTTTGGCATCGAGTTCAACTTGTTTTATTCATGTATTTTAGCATTGATTTGAATTTTATTTTATTTTTGTTTACATTAGTTTGATTTAACTATGCAGCACTTTGACTTGATTCCCTCTGTGTTCAGGTTTTATTGGGATCTCCTGATGCTTCTGTTGATGATGGGGAACTTGATCATCCTTCCAGTGGGGATCACATTCTTTAAGGATGAGAACACGCCACCGTGGATCATCTTCAATGTGGTGTCAGACACATTGTTTCTGGTGGACCTTGTGCTGAACTTCAGGACCGGCATTGTGAAGGAGGACAGCACCGAGATCATGCTTGACCCCAAAGCCATCCGCCGCCACTACCTAAGGAGCTGGTTCGCTGTCGACTTCATCTCCTCTATCCCTGTCGACTACATCTTCCTCATGGTCGACCTGGAGGAGCGCCTAGATTCTGAGGTGTGCGCGCACACACACACACGACCTTTGTCCTCTCATTCTAAGGCAGAAGTGTGTATGGTAGGGTATATTACCCAGTTCCTTGATAAGCTCCTTTATATAACAGGAAAGATGATATCATTAAACACTATTTGTCCCAAAACTGCACACTGGTCACAACATAGTGCACTACTGTATTTTGGGTATCAGCAATTTTATAGTTGTAACTCTAATGAAACTGTAGTGGATAATGTCCAGTACACTCCAAAGTATGGAGTCTGTGAACATCAGACATGCCCACCACAACATTATGAAATAGTTTGTGATCCCTGACCTGATTCCAAGTGTTGACCTATAAGTCACTTTAGTGAGTGTCTTGTGATCTTAATGATGTGTGAATTTGTATTTCAGGTGTATCGAACAGCTCGAGCTCTGCGCATCGTTCGTTTCACAAAAATCCTCAGCCTGCTGCGCCTGCTCCGACTGTCTCGCCTCATTCGATACATCCACCAATGGGAGGAGGTGAGATCATCAGCATCGTCAGTAGCAGAAACAACCTGAGCCTCAAAGGCTCTACCCACAGATGATGTCATACAATATATGGCCAAAAGTTTGTGCACACCTGACCATCACACCCATATGTGTTTATTGAACATCTCATTCCAGATTTATTCCCCTGTGTTTGCTGTTATAATGAGCTCCACTCTTCTGGGAAGCTTTCCACTAGATGTTGGAGCATGGCTGTGGGGATTTGTGTTCATTCAGCTACAAGAGGATTAGTGAGGTCAGGCGCTGATGTTGGGATGTTGAGGAGGTCTGGGGTGCAGTCGGTGTTCCAGTTCATCCCAAAGGTGTTCAGTGGGGTTGAGGTCAGGGCTCTGTGCAGGACACTTGAGTTCTTCCACTCCAACCTTCACACACCATGTCTTCATGGAGCTCGCTTTGTGCACAGGGGCATTGTCATGCTGGAACAGGTTTGGGCCTCTTAGTTCCAGTGAAGGGAAACTGTAATGCTACAGCACACAGAGACATTCTATACAACTGTGTGCTTCCAATTTTGTGGCAACAGTTTGGGTGTGATTGTCAGGTGTCCACAAACCTTTTAGCCATATAGTGTGTATACTGTACAAGCCAGAGGTGACAGTGATGAACAAAAACTCACTGGGTTCTTGGCCACATTGAGTGATGAAATCTAGCACAGTTTCAAGCGAAATCTAAAAGTTTGTCATGCAAGACTAGTCTGTGAAAGTCTAAAGGCTAACTGTAGTCTGAAACCCTAAAGGCTAATGATAATGCAAAGCCTTGATGTTAGTATGAAAATATAAAAGCAAATCTTAGTGCAAAAATTAAAAAGGTAAAGGCTAAATCTTCATTTGAAAGCTTAAATCGATGGATACACAGATCAAACATTTGGCCCAGACAGGGTCTCAGAAGAGGATGCCCAATGTGGAGGTTCTCACCCACTGCGCCATGGCCTTGGAAGCTAATCTAGTAATACAAAGGCAGCAGCACATGCTGACAGAGAAAGCACATGCAGGTAGTTGTGTCCTCCTGCAGCTGCAGCGTTGGTGCTGGTTGTCCTGTGTGAATGCCCAGAAATGATCTCCTACAATAAAGTCAAGAAGTGGTGATGGAGAGCTGATGGAGAAATGATCTCCTACAATAAAGTCAAGAAGTGGTGATGGAGAGCTGATGGAGAAATGATCTCCTACAATAAAGTCAAGAAGCCGTGATGGAGAGCTGATGGAGAAATGATCTCCTACAATAAAGTCAAGAAGCGGTGATGGAAAGCTGATGGAGAAATGATCTCCTACAATAAAGTCAAGAAGCGGTGATGGAGAGCTGATGGAGAAATGATCTCCTACAATAAAGTCAAGAAGCGGTGATGGAAAGCTGATGGAGAAATGATCTCCTACAATAAAGTCGAGAAGTGGTGATGGAGAGCTGAGCAACAGGAGCAGGTCTGAATGTCCTGGAAAATTCAGGGTTATTTAGCTGAACTAAAGTAGCAGCCACATTCGACAGACAATAAGCAGCCATATTATGGATTGCACTGCTCACCACAAAAATAAGAAGGGCCTAGAAAGAGTATCTTAATCAGGTTCCTTAAGGCCTGTGTTCCCACCGTACCATCTAAAGAGCATATAAAGTATTCTATTGATCACTAAGGTGCTGAAGTATTTCCTCAAAGTGGAAAAAAATGTGTAAAACCAAATCTGGTATAAGGCGCTTGGAAGACATGGGATGACATTAACCTTAGCCTTCTCCTCCTCTCCTCCTCACTGGAGGTTATCTACAATATCCTTTCAAGCCTCACCAGCTGTCACCTAGACTGCATCATTCTCACAGTACCCAAATCTGCTGACTGCCCACAGTGTGACAAATGTCTGTCATTCCTCAACTATCGCAATCATATCTCAGAGCCAGTCTATCATCTCCCACCATCTCACTGTCACTTCATAAGCTCTATATGTACTCTCTCTGCTGTACAAAAAGTGTTACTTTGAATGATGTCTGCTCCTCAGTGCTGTTCAGAGCTTCTCAGAGCTTCTTAGAGCTTCTCAGAGCTTCTTAGAGCCTACAACACAGAACTCGTATTTCCTTCTTTTATGAGCATGAGTTGTCCTCTGCTCTGCACTGTGCATCAGTTTGGTGGTTTCTGTCATTGGTTTACTTCTCACTTTCTGAGTCCAGAAGATCTTCTATACTGTGAGGAATCTACCCCATAGTTATAGAATCCCTCTTTTAGGGACACCAATGTATGAGCAGAGTTATTCTAACTCCATCATCAACAAAGGATGACCCAAATATTTTAACATAAAATCCTTCCTCCATCATCTCACTTGACATTTAGTAAAGTATCAGATCATAATCAGAGCAGCACATATCCCAGACCATTCTCTCTCTCTCTCTCTCTCTCTCTCTCTCTTTCTCTCTCTCGTTTCACAAGCTCACCTCATGCGAGCAGTGTGCGAACAGTGTTAGTTAAAGGCATGGCCTGCACTCCCAAAATTATACACACACAAAAATGGGTGGAGGATAGCCAAGGTTGGAGAAATATAGCAGCATGCACACCATAGTGACATACACAACTTTTATAAAGCTGTAAAAACATTATACACTGAAATCTACATGATAATGACCCAAACAGTATTCTCTGAAGATGGGTTGAACAATCTGAAGACCTCTTAATGCAGACTTGCACTATTCATTACCAAAATTCCTCTTCCAACGTTCACAGAAACTCTAAAAGTGGTTAAAATGCTGTCCTCGCACACAGAATATCTCATCACTAGAGCTCTCCATCTGTTCATTAGCCGGGTCTGGCAGCAAGGCCGTGTCCTTCACCAGTGGAAAGATGCCAAAATTCAACAACTGACTTTCTGACTCATTGGAATACTAGAATTCCAGTGAGATTCTCTCTCTTATTCACCATTAAAGATTTTGTGATGTCCATAGAAACATGGAATAACTAGCAGTCTGTCACAAACATTAATAACATTGGTCAGAGGGTACAGCACTTCCTGAGGCCCCGCCCACACATGTACGGATATTATTAAAATATCTGCGTTTTGGCACCCAATCCACACAAACATTGTTTTGGGTCACTGTAAACAAATCTTTTTGAAAATATCCTCCAAGGTGGAGGAATTTTAAAACTCTGTTTTTACTGTTTTGTGTGGGTGGAAAAACGTAGCATGAACATTCCCATGTCCATTCCGTGTGTGTTGTTTGTGTTATGAATGTGCTAGGACTTGGTTTATCACGGCCGCTGATCAGGTTGTTACTGTGTGGTCTTTGTTTTCTTGTTTGATAATGTGTTTGCAGTTTAATTTCACTTTGTTTTATTATTACACCCTCTTGTGGAGGAGACAGAATATGGTTGGCGCTGTACTGTTCATGAACCCATTGCTCTGGTACTACAAACCACACTGAGAATGCAGGTTTAGAATAAGACCCAGGAGAACACTTTGTATTCAGGTGGAACCTTAAAAACGGAATGACTTTATAAACCCTGACCTGCTAATATCTGTCCAGCCATCTGTGCCTCTACACTCCTCTACAGCTGTGAAGCCTGGGTTCTACACACTCACTGTCTTACCCTCAAAGAGACAATAATATCCAACATCACCAGCAGATTCTTGGCATTTCCTGGAGAAACAAAGCACCTTGTTTTCTTGAATTGCTGCAAAAAAGCAGGTTGTTTAAACATTCAGACCAGTGTAATTAAACACTTGCTTCATTGGTTTGGATGTTTTACACATTATGCCTTCTGAGACAGATGGTGTGCAGACATGGGAAAAAGCAACATACAGATCAACTACATAAACACAACACAACTACATTCTAAGGACACAAGACCAAGATGGCGGCCCATGAACATCGCAAGGCTCGGTGTCTCACTAGTTTTTGCAAATTAGTTGAACCTAACCTAACCTAAACATCAACCCATCCAGCTTAGAGAAATAATTCCTTACAGATGATTCTGCTTTTTTGGGGAAAGTAAAATTTACAAACAGCTAAAAAAAAACCTAAATTAACACTGCTGCATTTCATCAAACCCAGAATGCACCTGCAGTATCCTTGAAGAACGGTGCAGATCACATGTAGGGCCTGTACAGTCACATGATCAATCAGAAAAGGTCATCATCAGAAACAACGGACTGTCAACAATTTGTGTGTGTGTGTGTGTGTGTGTGTGTGTGTGCGTGTTTGTGTGTAAGCATTGTGTTAGTTGATATGTATCCACTATAAAATATGATATGACAACCAGAAGTTAAACAAAGGCCATGAGTCATCAGGGTTGATGTCGTGGTTACGTTGTGCATTGGGGAAATCCCTGTTATAATTCAGTTGTTGGGACAGTGAGGTAGGAGTGGTTTTTCCACAAGTTTGGCGTTTGATCTCGCACAACACATACTGCAACATTACTGCATTGTGTGTATTAATGCAGTTAGTTAATTATTAAGTGTGGCAATTGTCTCATGATCTAAGCTATTCCGTATGACCTTATATCTAACATTGTTTGTATCAATATTCATGTGTGTGTTTATTAATGCAGTGTGTGTTTTAAATGGTAAAACATCTGTGATGTGTGATGTTTAAAAGGAAAATGGCTAATGTCTAAAAGACTATTGACTCATGTTAGGCATAAAACCTAATATTAGTGTAAAGACTAATCTCAGATTGAAATGGTAATGGTAAATGAAAAGGCTAATGGTAGTCTAAAAGGTACAGAGTCATATAGTCATAAGTAAATGAGTAATAGCTAATGTAATGTTCTAAAGATTAATGTGAATGGCATATAAATATGACAAAAGTAAGTAACAATAATACTCTTAATGGATAATAACACACTATAATCACACACACACACACACACACACAATAATCACCCATTCTATAATCTCTCTCTCTCTCTCTCTCTCTCTCTCTCTCATACACACACACACAATAATCTCACATACACAAACACACACATACACTCTATAATCACACACTCAAAAACCACACACTCTAAAACCGCACATTCTCTAATCAAATACTCTATAATCACACACTTTATAACCACACACACAAATTAGAATCACACACACACTCTATAACCACACACTCTATAATCACATAATCAAATACTACTGACACATTCTATAATCATACGCTTTATAACCACACACACACATTGTAACCACACACACTCTATAATCACACACTCTGTAATCACACACTATATAATCACACACTCTATAAACACACACTATAATATCACACTCTATAACCACACACTCTATAATCACACACTATAATATCACACTCTATAAACACACACTATAATATCACACTCTATAATCACACACTCTATAACCACACACTCTATAATCACACACTATAATATCACACTCTATAAACACACACTATAATATCACACTCTATAACCACACACTCTATAAACACACACTATAATATCACACTCTATAATCACACACTCTATAACCACACACTATAATATCACACTCTATAACCACACACTCTATAATCACACACTATAATATCACACTCTATAAACACACACTATAATATCACACACTATAATATCACACTCTATAAACACACACTATAATATCACACACTATAATATCACACTCTATAACCACACACTCTATAATCACACACTATAATATCACATTCTATAACCACACACTCTATAAACACATACTCTATAATCACACACTCTATAACCACACACTATAATATCACACACTATAATATCACACTCTATAATCACATACTCTATAAATACACACTCTATAA
>CM040454.1:51886-65898 GCA_022758105.1 Pangasianodon gigas | reverse complement strand
CACACACACACACACACACACACGAGACAGTGTTGTTGCTGACTCATGCTGGGGCAGGGTTTTGACCGTGATTGCTATAGAAATTGTTGCCAGGTAGGAGATGCCCAGAAATTCTCAGACAGAGACAGAGACAGAAACAGAGAGAGAGAGAGAGAGAGTTAGCTGATAATTAGATAGTAAATCGTTAGCTGACAGTTGGCTGATAATTTGATTAGCCAGCTCCTAATTAAATATTCTATTCTATTGTAATTGACTCTTATTGATATCTTTCCTTACCTAATTATTACTTTTTTCTGTTTCTCTCTTTCTGTTTCTCTCTATCTCCTTCTGTCTTTTTCTGTCTGTCTGTCTGTTTGTTCTCTTTGCAGAACGACTCGTGGGGTGTGCAGTACTCATACGCTCTGTTTAAGGCAATGAGTCACATGCTCTGTATAGGCTACGGTGCTCAGGCTCCGGAGGGAATGACTGATGTTTGGCTAACAATGCTTAGCATGATCGTGGGAGCAACGTGTTATGCCATGTTCATCGGCCATGCCACTGCTCTAATCCAATCACTGGACTCCTCACGGAGACAGTACCAGGAAAAGGTATGGATGGAGGGAGGAATAGGCCACATTTGGGTTGAAAAGTCAAATGGGTAGATGAAAGAAAAGTAAACATGGTTAGATAAGAAAGACAAATAATTGCTGGATAGAGAAATGACTACTTGGTTGAATAAATACATGCATAAACAACTGGATGGATAAATTAATAGACAGTAGATAGATGGAGGGATGGATGGAGGGACAGGTTGATGAATGAATAAAAGAATAGACAGACAAACGGTTAAGTGGTTGGAAGGTGTAATGAATGCAAAAAATGGATGAATGGAAAAATAGGTGGTTAGATATATAGATGTATGTGGGGGTAGATGGCTGGATGGATGGACAAATGTATGTTTGACTCACTGGTCATTATAAAATGGGTTAATGGATAAAAGAAATGGATGGATAGTTGATTTTCTGGATGGCTGGATGATCAGATAAATGGATCATGGAGAAAAGAGTGGATGGATGGATGGGCAGACAAATGGCTACATTGTCTGATGGAAAATGGGTAGTTGAATAGATGGATGCATTAATTAATACATGGAGGATGATACATGAAGAGATAAATGGTGAATGATTGGAGATAGACAGATAGATGATTTGTCATTCATAAACATTTAGACAGATGGATAGACAAATGGAGCTGATGAATAGAAAAATGTGTAGATGGTTGAAGGGATAGACAAATTTATGTTCATCTCAGGTATCCAGGTACTATCCAGGTATAGACAGACATGCATGTAGGGAGGGATTTGATTCACTGCTTTTGTTTTGTTCTTTCTATTCTTTTATCTAATTTTATTTGTGTTTGGCCAATACTTGTTGTCTTTTAAATGTGCTGTATAAATAAAGGTGACTTGACATGTATAGCTGAATGGATAGAGGGATTGATCATAGCTAAGTGGGTGGACAGTCATACTTGGATGTGGGGATAGATGGAAGGAAGGATGGATGGATGGATGGGATGTGGCGATGGATGTGGAGATGGATAGAAGGAAGGATAGAGGGATCAGTGGGGGTGGATGAAAGAGTGGAAGGATGTAGAGATGGATGGAAGGGTGGATGGGGTGGATGTGGGGATAGATGTGGAGATGAGCGAAGATGGATAGAACGATGGATGGGGATGGATGGAGTAACAGGTGTGGGGATGAATGGAGGAATGGACAGAGGGGTTGATGGAGAGATAGGTGTGGGGTGGGTGGAGTGCCGGATGGAGGGGTGGAGATTGAATCATTCACAGAGAGGAAGGTTACTGAACATTGATTAATGTGTTGATGGAGCGAGTTGTTTATTGAACGGTTCATAATGACCCACTGATTTACATTTGAACTGAATAAATGGTGTGTGTGTGTGTGTGTGTGTGTTACAGTATAAGCAGGTGGAGCAGTACATGTCCTTTCACAAACTTCCAGCTGATGTGAGACAGAAGATCCATGAGTATTATGAGCATCGCTATCAGGGCAAAATGTTTGACGAGGAGAACATCCTTGGGGAACTAAGTGACCCACTAAAGGAGGTCAGTGTCTCTCTCTCTGTCTCTCTCACACACAGACACACACACAGCTTTCACTAAGAGACAATTTTTGGAGAATGAATTGTTGTGCTTTTCCTCTATAAACAGGAAATTGTGAGCTTTAACTGCCGCAGTTTGGTGGCTAACATGCCGCTGTTTGCTAACGCGGATCCAAACTTCGTGACTGCGGTCCTCACTAAGCTGCGCTTTGAGGTGTTTCAGCCCGGAGACTTCATCATTCGTGAGGGGACTGTCGGCCGAAAGATGTACTTTATTCAGCATGGCCGAGTGAGTGTCCTCACCAGGGGAAACAAGGAGACCAAACTCAGTGATGGATCATATTTTGGAGGTGAACACATTTATTTCCCAGAATATTATAAGATTATAATATTATATATTATGATATTACAGAATAATTATGAGATAAATGACTGCTACATAAGGTGTGTTACAGTGTTACAGATTTTACATAAACATGTGTTTAATTACGTATAACACACGTCATAATAGAGATGGATAGATAGACAGAAGGATGGGTTGATATATGAATGAATTGGATAGATAGATAGATAGATAGATAGATAGATAGATAGATAGATAGATAGATAGAGTAGTGGTTGGATTGACAGATGAAGGATGGATTGATGGTTCTAAGACCTGAATGGATAGAAGGATAAAAGAGCAAAAGGATAGGTAGAAACATTGTACAGATGAATATGTGGATGATCGGCTGGACGGACAGATAAATGGATGGGTGTAGAGGCAGAAGTATGAGCAGATGTGGTGAAATTGCTAATTTATGGCTGTTATGACTGTGTGTGTGTGTGTGTGTGTGTGTGTGTCCTTTATAGAGATCTGTCTCTTGACCCGTGGCAGGAGGACAGCGAGTGTGAGAGCTGATACCTACTGTCGTCTTTACTCTCTGAGTGTGGATAGTTTTAACGAGGTTCTAGAGGAACACCCGATGATGAGACGAGCGTTTGAAACAGTCGCAGCCGATCGACTAAACCGCATTGGTACCTGAAATCAGTCTCTCAGCCGTGCTTTTGTTTTATTTTATTTACTATGCTAACATGATAAGAGCATGAGTTATTTTATCATTCTGCATTTTATCATTTATTTATATTAGTTTACTTGCACCTCATGTCTGTACTTCATACTAATTGTTACAGCTTTATGTCATACCTGTTTATTTAATTTTATAGCATAGAATACCCTAAAGTCAGACATAACCTAATGTCAGACATACATTAAAGTCAGATAAAACTCAAAGTCAGACATAACCTAAAGTCAGATATACATTAAAGTCAGATATACATTAAAGTCAGACATAATCTAAAGTTAGATATATTTTAAAGTCAGACATACTTTGGATTTGGATCGGATTAGTTCATCAGATGGATGGCGGTAATACTTCTTTTTTTTACACATCTCCTCAGTGATAAAACTCTTGCATCCAGACAGCAATAAAATGACCACAGGAGGAGTGAGTTTCTAGCGTGTTGTATTCTCTACGAACCTGAATCACGCAGTCATATGATCATGTTCCATTTGTAACATGGTGTCCAAGCGGTCAAAGAGGAATAGAAGTAGAGAAAAGATGCTGCTTCTTATTTCACTTTGGGGGGAACCAAAGTTCCAGCAACAATTTGGAAATACAATAAAACAATAATTAAAGTATACAGGAAGCATCTATTTTTTGTTTCATGACTCGGGAAGTGTTTAATATCTGGGGGAGGGGCACTGATACGCATGATACAAGACCGAATACGGCAAGTATCAACAGTCAGACATCTTTTTTCCAAAGGAAGGTGGCATCTGCATAGAAAATCATGGACATGTGTATACGGACAGGACAAAAATGATCAGATGACCACTGAGTTTGGTGAAAAACAGTAGGTAATACGGCCTGTAATTTTCTCGGAGAAGGATGGAGCAAAACATCAACATGGCCAATCCAAACAGAAATAAAATCACAGAGGAGCAACTGTAAAACTGGAAATTACCCAAGGACTGCATATAAATTTAATCCAGTCCTGAACTGGCTATAATCTAATGTAAAAAATTATATTAGAAAATGTTGTGTTGGAGTGGTGATTTTGGGGAGTTCTATGCCACATTATACATCATACATGAATTCATTTAAATTTCTTTTGTTAAAAAACATCCTTGTCATGTTTTGTTTTTTGCACCCACTGTAAAACTTTTTGAGATACGTTTTAAGGTATGAAAGATGCTTTATATACTACGTTATTTATTATTATTATTATTATTATTATTATTATTACTTTCATTTGTGTACATCAGGTAAGAAGAACTCCATCCTCTTGCGAAAGACGTCTCAGGGTGGCTCAGTGGCGAGCAGCACTCTGGGCCGTGGAGGTGGGCCTGGGACTGGGGGTGGAGCCAGCAGTGGCCGTGGAGGTGCTGGATCCTGTGACAGCATTTTAGTGCAGCAGATTGTCAAACATGACAGCATGCCAGCCATGCAGGATGTTGCTACTGGTAACTGGATTGGGGGTGCAGGAGGGACTGTGGCAGGGAGTATGTCCTCACACCCACGGCCAGTGATCTGGGCTCCATTAGTCCATGCCCCCTTACACACTGCAGCAGCTGCCTCGAATGTTGCCATTACTCTTCTACAGCAGCAGCAGCAACAACAGCAGGGCATGTTTCTTCCCTCCCCCCTCTCAATTTGCCCCACCCCCCTACCTATTTGCCCCTCCCCTGTTCCTATTTGCCCCTCCCCCTCCTCTTGCCCCCTCTCACCTCCACGTGCCCCTATTCTGCCACCCCGCCAGTCCCTCAGTGCTATCATAACCCCCCGTGGCGGCCACACTTCCAATACATCAACTCCTTCCCCTTCTACAGCAGGCCCACCTATTATCGGTGGAGCAGGAGTCACCAAAACACCTTGCACTCCCATGTCATCAGTCCCTGCCCCCTTGCAGGCCAGCAGGACTCTGCACAACAACCTCCGCCTTCAGACAGAACCAAGTGTTATGGTAGGGGGGGGCACTAATACATTACCTCTCCAGAAAGCCTTGCTCCCTTCCTCTGGAGCCAAAGAGGCTCTGATGCGTCACGTTGGAGGTGGGAGCACACAGGGCCTCCCCTCTTTGGGCCGTCTGACCCAGGAGGCACGTCTACTCTCTGCCTCTCAGCCTACCCTTCCCCATCGTGGTTGGCCACACCCTCCTCTCCATAGAAAAGCTTCTGGGGGAAACTTACTCCCTGCTCCTTTTGTGATGTCACAGGCTCAGTTTGCATGGGGGGGCAGTGCAGGAGTGCTTAGTTCTCACAATCCGCAGGTGCAGAAAATACCTGCACAGACATCTTTGCCCCTTCCCTCTCCACTCACACACACACAATCAGCCACACAGGCCACTCCCCCTCCCACTGGCTCCTCCCCTCCAAAAACACATGCTTCTTACTCTTCAGCTCATGCCTCTCCAGCCTCAGGTCCTGCTTCTTCTGCTCCACTGATGCCCCAAACCCAGCATCCAAAACCCGTCCCTACACGGTCCTCCCCTTCCCCTACTTTCTCTACTATGGATACGCCCACTTATTCTAACCCTGCCCCCTTGGTTCCACCCCAAACTCAGAGTAGTAAGCCCTCACCCACTTCCCCTTCTCAGCCTCAGAGTCCTCGTTCAAAACTTTCTCAGACTCCTCCTCCACCTTCTCCATTATCCTTCACTCCATCTGCAACTCCATCACACACTCGTACCCCAACTCCCATTCACACACCTGCTCCAACACCAACACACACTCAAGCTCCACCCCCAATCCCAGTTCCCACCCAAACCAGGACAAACACTCCAGCTCAGACTCCAACAAGCTCAGCGATGCAGACCCAAATAACAAATCAGACCCAAACCGTTTCTGTTTCACCTCCTTCCGAAACCTCTGTGCAGATGCCAAATGTACTTTCTCCACCTACCCAAAGCTCAATTCAAACCCAGACGCAAACTCAAACTGCAACCACGGCCCAAACTCAAACCCAAATTACACCTCAAACTCCACCATCTGTTTCAGCTCTGTCCCACACTTCAGCCACCCAAATTCAAAGCAAGGGGATACCACCAACCAACACCACTCAAATGTCAGCTCAAGAAAATACAGCCAGGTCTCCACTCACTCAAAGCCCGACCCAAATGCCGATGCAAACCCAAACTCCCTCCATGGCTCAAACCCTGAGTTCTCATCAAACTCCATCCTCAGCACAAACTCAGAGTTCTACTAAAACTTCAACCACAGCCCAAACTCAGAGTTCTACTGAATCTACTTCCCAAAACCCAACTCCAACCCAATCCCAAAACACAAGCCCAGTTCCAAACCAAACTCTAACACAAACTCCATCTTTATCATTTCCACCCCTATCACAAAAAGCCTCCTCTTCAACACTTCAAATCCCCAAAGCACCCCAAACTCCCACTCAGCCTCCATCCACCCTCCAAACTCCACAGCCTTCTTCCACATTCTGCCCTTCCTCACCACAGTCTCCTACACCTTCTTCAAACCCACCTTCAATCTCACCAGGACTTGCCAAATCCACCGCAGCTCCAGATTTAGGGGCCTCAAACACTGCTTCCTTCACGTCGTCCATGTCAGGGAAATCAGACACTGCCGCACTGCCATCACAGAAAGAGTCTGATGCACTAAGACACAAGCTTCCCGCTAACATGTAAAGGGTCATAGGTCATCGCAGCAGATGATAAGTTAGAGGTCATTATGTGTTAGTGATTGTAAGCAGCAGGTGTGGGAGCAGAGCTGGAAAGAGCACATGACATTTCTTTCACTGTTCATTAAGTGCACGCTATACCCAAAATTCTTATAAAGACAGTGAACACTTAGAGGAGAATGTAATCGTGATTTGGAAATCAACTGGTCAGCAGCTGCAGTGAGTGGGGAACACTTTTTCACTTTTATTCATTAAAAATTAAATTATAATGAACCTGTAATGATCTGAACAACAGCTTACACATTCAACACTGGAGGATGTATAAGGTAAAGAAGTGTGATGTCATTATTTTCTAGCTCTGCCCCCTTCAGTCACCTTTTATTCACCAAAGTGTAATATAATGTAAATAATAATACAAATAATAGTAATGATTATTAATATAAATAGGCAAAAAAAAAATTCTGTACTAATTAGGAGCAATCCACTCATGGTGTCTCGTCTCAGGTGTTCAGTGTTAGTTTGAGACAGTGCAGCTCTAGTGTTCTTGTACACACACACACACACACACATACACACACACACACTACTGTGGTTACTGTGTGTTTTTGGTGTGCAGTAATGTAGTTCCACACAGCTCTGTAAATATAACAGCTTCTCTGTTAGTCTGTGAAACACACTGAGGCCCTGTTCCAATACTGGAACACTTCCCCTAGACCACTTCCCTTGGTTAAGTGGTTAAGTCCCCTCAGCCGTCTTACTGGTTGTTACCATAACCTGGCAGCTTAGCGAAATGTATAAAGCAGTGATCAGAGCAAACAGGAATAAAAGATGATCTCTTTGTACTTAGTGCTCACAGTGGACTTTACCAGTTGGAAAAAAAAGTTAGGACTCACTCATTATCACGAGCGAGGGATAGTTTTTGATTGTATGTTCAGGTTAGGTGTGCCTTCATGTGCAATTATCAGTATACTGCTAAGTCATAAATTCTAATATATGTGTTCAAGAAGCTACACTGAGTTTTATGACTTGTTGCTGAACTTTATGCTTTCATCGTGGAGGAAGATATAGTTTTGGTTCCTTACTGTTCAAAATCAGGCTCACATCAGGCTCACATCTCTGATTATCTACATTTTTACAATGGGAAAAGACCAGTGTAGGCCAGGCTAGCTAAATAGCTAACAATAAAAGTGCACCTGAACTCATACAAGGTCATGGTCCACTCTAACTGTCCACTATTATGATACTCACTATTTTTATTTAACTGAGTTCATGAATTGTGACACAATGTTGATATTTCACAATATGGTTAAACACATTATTTGTGTTAGTGGTGATACTAAGTTTAAATTTAGTGTAATTCTAGTCTTGTCTTATTACTTGACCAACACTGAGGGAAGTATTGATGTTCCAGATGGTTCCGTCTCGTTTCCACACTCACTGTGTCTTTCCACTCTCTCTATAAAACACTTAACTTTAGGTTACACATTCTAGCTACCTAATTTACAGCAACAGCAAGGTCTCCTGTCTCAGTTGCCTAGCAACAGTGTTTCACAAGTTTAACACCCTGAATGATATCAGGTCAAAATCACAAACATCTTAACATTAGGGAAGTGGACGTGGGTACAATGGAGACAATACTGCAACGTTGGGTTAGTGTTTCGACTGTGTCATTCATCTCCATCTGTATGATCAACACACACACACACACACACACACACACACACACACAGTGGTTGGATGTATTAGTACAATTAGCAGTCTCTTTTCTAAACCAGGCTGCCTATAGTATGTGCACTTATGGACCAAATGAGTTTTATTTTTCTGTTGGGGAGAGGGGATGAGGGCTGGTGTGTGTGTGTGTGTGTGTGTGTGTGTGTGTGTGTGTCGGGGGGGGGGATGGGTATGGGGGTTTGGGATAGTATAATGTAAAGTGAATTATGGTGCATAAGGTGATGTTAAAAAGAATAAAGACAGTTTAGAATCAGTGTGCTGCAAGACCTTTCTCTCTCTCTCTCACTTTTTCTCTGTCTCTGTCATCACACACTTGCATGTTTTAGCCTAAACCACATTCTCCTCATCTTCTGACTGTCTGACTGACCATGAGGCCATTATTTTTATTGTATTGTTTATTTAATTATAATTGTAAATTGTGTATATGTGTGCTGACCTTTACATTGATAATTCTGAAAGTTTCTACTTTAGAGCTGAAAACACACACTGACACACTGAACTGCAGTTTGTTTCTCCCTTTTTGCGTGTTTCTAGCATTTTAAAGTGAAAAGGACAGAAAATCACATTTAAAGATCTCATTCCAATTCCATTGAATGATGTGACGTCTACATTTATAACCTAATGTACTGATGGAGAAAAAAAACATTTTAGAGAATGATAAATTTACGACAGGAAACGAGTTCTCACTTTGATTATCAGCATCAACCACATCAGTCTGTCTTATCACCTGAGTTAAATGTCACCTGTGGTGTTTAAACATGAGCTTCATGTTAAAGAAAAAAAAATAACCTAAACAAACAAACAAAAAAACCTAAATAAAATTATTTCCACATCGTTCCACAAACTCAGTGTTGCTCAAAACAATTCAGCTCTAGCGTCTTTCAAAGGGTTTTTCCAGACCACCTCACATTTGTGGTTCTTGTTATCGTATTATTTATTGGAATTAATATTTTGGGGGGATGCTGAGCTTTTATACTGTAAATGCTTATGTGACAGTCTACAATAAAAAGATTTGTGCATAGGAAGTTCCTTTACTTCATCGACATGTTTCCCGATTCTTTGATTCCTGTACGTGTGGTTGAAGGACTTCGATCGGTTTCTGGGTCATGGGATGAAGGAAACTGGATCGAAGAGACAAAGAGGCATTAACCCGAGTTTGTGTCACTGTGCCACTCTCACAGCACCCTCTCCTGGAGCTGAGGTTCAACTGTGTATTATTACTAATACACAATTCCTTGCTTCTTGGCTCCAAGGAAGTAGAGAAAGAAGGCAAGGAAAGGAACTGAGGAGAAAGCTCATTAAAATGACTGTAGTGAATTCACTTTTTGATTCTGTTTCTCAGCTGTGTTAACTTTAAACAGATCTGCATTTACACTCCAGTAATTTCACACAGAATAAACCTTCATTTAAGCAATATGGCACGAGCGAGTGTGTTGGTATAGTAAATATCAGCACAGCTATATAAACAAGAAGTTAATGTTGAGCAACTGACATTTCAGACACAACATGGTCAAATATTTATTTTATTTTTGCTCCATCAATGAAAATAGTTCCCAGAGAAGCCACAGCGGGATAGAGCGTGTTGCCATGCATACCACTGACATGTTATATAATACTTTATTATACATAAAACATAAAACATTATTGCAGTTAAATATTTTTCTACACTGAACAAGATCCTACTCATTACCTGTCTCTCTCCTCTCTCTCTTTCCTCTCTCCTCTCTCCCCTCGCTCCTCTTTCTCCTCTCTCTCCTGTCTCTCCTCTCTCTGATCTCTCTCCTCTTTCTCCTCGCTCATCTCTTTGCTCTCTCTTCTCTGTCCTCTCTCTCCTCTCTGTCCTCTCTCTTCTCACTCCTCTCACTTCACTCCTGTCTCCTCTCACTTCTTTCTTCTCTAAAAATGATTCATAGAAATTTGATATTTTGTGCATAATTTTGTCCATGAAAGTATTTTTTTCTTTTATTTGTTGATATTTTTTACAGTGGAGGAGAAAGTGAACCTCATCGCTCATACAGTGAGCACACAGGTTCTCCTGTGTTCCAGGATCTCCTGTGTTCCAGCTTCTCCTGTATGGGCCCTTCTCCATGGCGAGACTGTGCTCACTCAGCCTGTACCTGGTCAGGACGTGTCTCTGCTTTATATCTCTGATGGTGAAGAGATACTCTGCCAGTTCATACTCTCTGTTTAGGGCCCGATAGCAGTGTAATCTGGACTGGGTTTGGGTCTGACTGTCCCAGTGCTCCAGATAGACTCTTCTCATCTGCTCAGTAATTTGAGTGACTCTGATTAGACTTTGGTGAGCAGTGCTGGTCTGAGACTGCTGTGTGGTAGGGGTTAGTGTGTTAGTAGTTAGTTTGTTAGTGAGTCTTAGGACCAGCTGACAGAAGGAAATGGTTTTAGGACTGAGCTCTTGGGTTTACACTTTCATACTGCAGTGTGTTTTCATTACTTATTTTAGGATTTACATTTACATTTATGGCATTTGGCAGATGCCCTTATCTGGAGTGACTTACAGAAGTGCTTTGAAGTCTCTGTCAATAAATACATCCAGATACTGGTTCACTAGGTCATGGACTGAGAGTACCATCAGTCTAAAAAACTCTGTTGGGGAGGTAATATAGTAAGAAAAGCACACAGACAACACAATTTTGTTATTAAATTAAAGTGATAATTCAAGTACTTCCAGAAGAGATAGGTCTTTAGACATCGTTTGAAGACTGCCAGTGACTCAGCTGTTCGGACATCTAGGGGACGTTTATTCCACCACCTAGGCCCAGAACAGAGAAGAGTCTTGATGCAGGTCTTCCTTGTACTCTGAGAGATGGTGGGAGCAGTCGAGCAGTGCTAGAGGATCAGAGGGAGCGTGGTGCCGTGTGAGGTGTGATAAGTGCTTTGAGGTAGGTGGGTGCTGGTCCGTTTTTGGCTTTGTAGGTGAGCATCAATGTTTTAAATCTGATGCAGCAGCTACAGGAAGCCAGTGGAGGGAGCGTAGCAATGGGGTGGTGTGGGAGAACTTAGGAAGCATGAAAACAAGTCGTGCAGCTGCATTCTGGAATCACAGCTAAAAGACATATAGGCCTACTTTTGTATTATTTCATATCGTAAATATTTATGTAAGCAGTTGTTGCCGTTTCCAATTTCTACAATTTCTGTGGAGTCTTGGTGTGTTTTACCTCGAACTTATTTATTGTTGTTATTATTATTATTATTAAGAGGAAGAAGAACAAGAAGCTTTTATTAGTATAATACATTCACTCAGATACACACACACTGCACTTCCAGCTTGGACCACTTGATGGTGACAAACATCATCTGAATATCTGCTGCTGAGGACAAGGAGGAAACAGAAATAAGATAAAATATGAGATGTACATGACTCATCATGAGTTAATGCTGATAGAAGGATCACAGAAATAAAATATTTTCATTATTTTAATTCACAACAACACTGAACAATAATACTACACATTCCATTTAATATTAATGTCATGAAGGTTCACTGAGTGCGCAGTTTATCAGCTCCACCTTCACACAGGTCACTCTGTAGGTGTAGAATTACTGACTGTAGCCCATCTGTCACGCTGCACAAAGAATTGCCACCCTACCGATGGAGAGGGACCACCACAGAAGCAGCAGATGAACCTCCAGGATCTTCTCAGGTTCAGCGAAAGAGTTTCCTCACAGCTCCAAGTTCCATCGTGATCTTGGGTAACTGCCCATGTGGAATTTCCCATGTTATCCCCAAGTCTGTGTGAATGTGTGTGTGTGTATGGTGCTGTGAGATGGAGTGGTATCACATCCAGTGTGTATTCCTGCCTTAGACCCAAGATTCCCAGGATAAAATCCAGATCCACCATAATTAGGACAAAGCTCTTACTGAGAGAGAGAGAGAGAGAGAGAGAGAGAGAGATAATGAATTAAATACACATTCATATAAAACACCTTCTCCATCAATATTTTATCATTCCTGTGATTCCTTTGATTCATGTACTTTTGTCATGAGACAGAATACACTGTATTTTTATGTTGGAATACTGTTTGTAGTATTTTAACACACACACACACACACAATGTAGATACAGTCTCTGGGAGCTGTACAGTAGCTGAGGTAAAGCAGGTGGGCAGGAAAAAGACCACAACAAACAAACACACACACACACACACGCACACACACTGCAGACTTCTCGAGAGCGAAGTGATCCTCCAGAGACTGCAAATGTTAAACCACTTCAAACAGGAAGTGTGTGTGTTCCTCTTTCTAGCTTCGTCTTCACTGTCAGTCATTTTCTGCAGTGTGTCATCTTTGCAGAACACACACACTTACAATCAATTGCGTGTGATAATACCATAAAGGCTGGTAGTCAGACATACACTTAAAGCTGACACACACACACACACACACACACACACACCTCCCGCTCTGTTCCAATCCCATGAGCGCTTCCTGGTTGTCGCGGAGTCGCGAAGGGGCGGCAAAGTGGGGGGGGGGGATGTCAAAAGGGGCCGAGAGAGAGCGAGACAGACAGACAGACAGACAGAGCGTGAGACAGACAGACAGACAGACAAAGAGTAACCACGCGCGGACAGGTGAGCGCAGTGCGCGCGGACGCTGGACGTGAATGCGTGTGAAGGTGACGGAGTGGGTTGCTACCGGAAGTAAGCGCGCGCCGGTCAGGTGGGACGCAGCGGAACCGCTCAGGTGGCACACACACAGGTAACTCTCTCTTTTCTCCTTTCCTGACACACACACACACATACACACACACATATTTATACACATACAGATGCGCGCGCACGCTATTGTGATTAGGTTCTATTAGTGACGTAAGAGCCGAACCGGACCAAGTGGAACAGAATTACACAGAAATGATGCATTCGAGACACAGATAACACCGCCACTTGTGTATTTACTTTTTGTGCTAGTTAGCCCACCTAAGCGCGCGCGTGTGTGCGTGTGTACGTGTGTCTGTCTGTCTGTGGACAGGTGAGGCTTCAGCTTGCTCCTTAGACACGCACACACACCACACACTGCGTGTGTTTATTGTTCATGTCATAAATATTCTTCTTCATAATTAAAGTTTAATGTGCAGTGGTCGGGTTGCGTGTGTGTGCGTGTGTGTGCGTGTGTGTGTGCGTGAGAGAGAGAGAGAGCGAGTGTTGTGGCTTGAGGTGACACTTCCTCACTGGAAATGTGTTGCTGACTCTCCCTTAAAAGACTGGCTGAACCCGCTCGACCGGCCCTACACACACACCCACACATACACACAAACACACACACACACACACACACACACACACACACACAAAAAGTGTGATATGGAACACAGCCGAAACAGGTGTAATACTACACACTATTTATGGCTGTGTTCAAAAAATGACATTACTGATATCAAAACTCCGTTGGGAACACAGCCCATTGTAGTAGTAATAATAATAATAATAATAATAATAATAATGTGTGTGTGTGTGTGAGAGAGAGAGAGAGAGAGAGAGA
>CM040454.1:21836-51786 GCA_022758105.1 Pangasianodon gigas | reverse complement strand
GAGTGAGTGAGTCTCTGATTGGGTGTTTTGTTTGAGAATAGACAAATCTCTGATTGGTCAGTTTATTTGAGAAAAAAAACGAGTCTCTGATTGGTTGTTTTGTTTGAGAGTACACATACACACACACACACGGGCTGTGATTTTAAAGTGTGATATGGAACACAGCCGAAACAGGTGTAATACTACACACTATTTATGGTTGTGTTCAAAAAATGACATTACTGATGTTAAAACATTATATTGATATTGGAACACAGCCCATTGTAATACAATCAATTGTAAAACAAGTCTCCGATTGGTCATTTTGTCTGAGAGTATACGAGTCTGATTGCTCATTTTGTTTGCAAATAAACGAGTCTGATTGCTCATTATGTTTGCGAGTAAACAAGTCTGATTGGTCTTTTGTTTGAGAGTAACTGAGTCTCAGATTGTGTATTTTGTTTGAGAATAAACAAATCCCTGGGTGTTTTGTTTGAGAGTAAACAAGTCTCTGATTGGTCTTTTGTTTGAGAGTAATTGAGTCTCAGATTGTGTATTTTGTTTGAGAATAAACAAATCCCTGGGTGTTTTGTTTGAGAGTAAACAAGTCTCTGATTGGTCTTTTGTTTGAGAGTAATTGAGTCTCAGATTGTGTATTTTGTTTGAGAGTAAACAAGTCTCTGATTGGTCATTTTGTTTGAGAATAAACAAATCCCTGGGTGTTTTGTTTGAGAGTAAACGAGTCTCTGATTGGGGGTTTTGTTTGAGAGTCTTTGATTAGGCATTTGCATTGTCATCTGACCCCTTCCTGTGAAAGTGGGTGGTTCTTAGTCATGTTTATTCATGAAAAGCACCAGACTGTCTAGTGATTGTTACAGGTGTATCCTAGGCGCACACACACACACACACACACACACACATGCACACAGTAAATCCTGTGATTTAGGTATTGGGAGTGACATTTTTCTGTTTAAAAACAGCCTTTCACAGTCTGTTTTGTGGCGGAGCTATGCATAATCTCGGATTGGTCCAATCATATCATCTATTTCATATGTAAAATAAGCTAAATAATTAGACATTGACATCAGGAACACAACATAACACACACACACACAAACACATGCAGATTCCGATAATGAAAGTAATCAGAAACAAACCTTTACACATTCTACCTTTACACATTCTATATTCTATACTATTCTAGTAGTCAATTTACTCTATTCACATGAATGATTTTATTCTTTAAAAAAAAAAAAAAGTTCAGATTATTTACAGATTATTAGGCTGTATGCAAGCTGATAATGACCAGCTAGATAAGTTAGCTAATGCTAGTGATATAATGCTGTTAGAGATGGCTAATGGGAGTATTACTAATTTGCATATTCATAATTATTCGTAGATTCTGTTATTTGTAATGAGAGTGTAGAAATGCTCAATGGCAGTTGGGCATTTCTTGGGCATATTGTTGATTAATATACAGATTATTTACCCCATTTATTTCTGAAGAGGTCTCAAAATATATATTTTCGGACTTAGAATGTTGGGATGTGCTGGTCTGCAAACACACACACGTTCCTGTAAATGTGTTAGTCATGGTGTAGGGCCATATGTAAATTCCCCCAATCACTCAACCAGTTTCTGTTTCACACTCCTGCAGAGGGGAACAGTGTGTGTGCGTGTGTGTGTGTGTGTTTGTTTAGGGTATCATTTGAGCTGTCTGATCCAGTTGAGGAAGTGGATTGGCATTTCCTTTTTCTAATTCAACTTTCAGTCATATTGACAACTGACCAGCAGCCAAGCACACACACACACACACACACACACACACACACACACACACACACACACACAGTCACATGCATGTAATACACAGAACTCCCATCACATGACTGGTATTACAGATTTTCTTTCATTTTCTAATCTGTTATGAGCTGAACACTCAGAGAGAACCCAAACCAAACATCGGACTAAACAAAAAATAGACACTCAGACTGAACCCAAACTGAACGATCAAACTAAACCCAAAGTGAATTCTCAGCCTGAACCCAGACTAGTCAAGTCAGTTCAATTTATATTTAAATAATGGACATTGTCAGAAAACAGATTTACAAAAATCTGGATATGGATTTAAATTTATCCCTAATGGGCAAGCCAGAGGTGATGGCAAGGAAAAACTCCCTGACATGACATGAGGAAGAAACCTTGAGTGGAACCAGTCTCAAAAGGGAACCCGTTCTCATTTGGGTGACACCGGATAGTGTGATGGATCAGGCAGCTCCGGAGAGCAGAAGGAGTCAGGATCACCAGCATCTCAACAAGCAGCAGGAATAAGGTGTGACGAGAGAGAGAGAGAGAGAGAGAGAGAGAACACAGATTACACAGTAATCAGAGAGAACACAGACTGCAAGCAGGGACTCCAGTAAGACTAGCTGACAGAATAACTAAAGGGGAGAGCCAGAAGTTCTCCACTCCAACAAACCTGATTTAACACGCGTTGAGATTGGCATCCAAACATCCCAGTTTATCAAAATATTCTACGTCCATGGACTCTCTAGATCTGCACCTTTACCTAAAAGAAAAGCTTATTAACAAAAGGCTAAACAATAAGGTTTTCAGTCTGGACTTAAAGATTGACACTGTGTCAGAGTCAGGGGTGTTTCTAGAGCTTTAAGATATGAGGGGGTCATCCCCCAGAGGCCTCACTTTTATTTATTTATTTATTTATTTATTTATTTATTTATTTATTTAAAGTTTCCTGGTTTAATCATGACAAACCATTATGAGTGAAAGCATTAATCGAGGAACATTAATCAAGTTTTTTCCTGAACCATACAATTAATATTAGAAATTTTAAAGCCTGATTTTATCTGTATTTTGTGTGTATGAAATATTACTGGGAGTCACATTCAGATAAGCCACATTTAATTTAATAATGCAATGTCCTGCACTGTACACCTGAAACTACATCTGAAAAAAGTGGACTAAGCAACTACTGCAATAACATAAACGTGGAGTTTCTTCATGACTTCTATCCCTAGCTTCCATATAAACTGCATTAAAATTACTGCTCCTGTTATTTCAGTACAGTAATTACAATGAATGTAAGCTGCTGAACAGAACTGAATATTGAATTTTACAGATGCTAGCTAGCACTACCTACTTTACAGCTACCTACCATACTAGCTAGACAAGCAATGCTATCAGTCTATGCAAGCTATATAGTCTCGTATTTAGCTGATGTGAGATCATACAGCAACAGTACAATGGTGCATTGAGAACAGCAAAAACAGATTTTAAAAAAATCACAACATTCCCATAAAATGGTATGAGAGCACTCCTTACCACCTGAAGCCATAGTGTTAAAAAATTTGATCAAATTAATAAACACAGTCTCTGTCCTGGGAATTTTAAAAATGATGGACTGAAACACAATGAGCTCTGTGGCAGCGACTGAGGTGTCATTTTAGCCAGAAACAGAGCTCTGCTAAAATGCCCAAATTCCACGGCTTCTTTCTGAGGCACCATAAATTGGAGAGGTGCACGCTGGTATCATTTGAAAGGTACCAAAGAGCTCTTTATAAGAGTTATAATGTGGTGTGTGCAAACGATTCTCATTTTGGTAATGGCGCAGGCTCTCCACAAAGGATCACGTGACCAGTGCACTCTCTCTTTCTCTCTCACTCTCTCTCTCTTTCTCTCTCTCTTTCGCTCTCTTTAAATCTATGACTGGAGCCTGAAAAAAGGTGATAAACTGCCTTAGAAAGGCATTTTAAATAACAGATTAAGAAAATGCTTAATCTGCACAAAGAATATTTACAAAAAGACCGGGGGCTTGACGCAAAACTTCAGGGGGGTTAAGCCCCCATAGTTGCCCTGTATTGACGCCCCTGATCTGAGTCATGAACACTTATTGGAAAGCTGTTGCATAACTGTGGGGCTCATGTAGTGCATCGTGCAGTGCTGCACATGATGAAACAGAAAGGCCATCCTGAGTTACTATGTAATCAGAAAGCTTACTTCTAGCTGCCTGTGGTCCTAGTACAAGTACTTCTGTCTTGTCAGAATAAAGTAGGAGGATATTACTCAGCATCCAGTGTCAAATGTCCTATACACATTCCTCAACTTTATTAAGCTGGTGTCTCTCACCTGGCTATGCTAAAACATATAGCTGTTTCATCAGTGCAACAGTGGAAGCTAATACTATGTTTACGAATATGTTTACCCAGAGGTAGCATATATAAAGAAAGAAGCAGTGTGAAAAAAAAAAACAGAACCTTGTGGAACACCAAACTTTGCATATGCATAGAGAACTCACCATGTGTGTCTTTAAGCTGATAATGATCAGCCAAATAAGACCTGAGCCAGGAGAGAGACGTTCCAACATTTTCTAGTCTATCGAGGAGAATAGCATGATCAATGGTATCAAAAGCTGCACTAAGGTCAAGCAACACAAGCAAGGAGACACAACCCTGATCAGAGGCCAGCAGTAAGTCATTTACCACTTTAACCAGTGCTGTCTCTGTGCTATGATGAGGCCTAAATCCTGACTGATACATTTTATGAATGTTATTCCTATGCAAGTATGAGCATAGCTGCTGTTCTACAACCTTTTCTAGGAACCTGGAGATGGAGGGGGTGGCGTGGGGGGTGATGAAACTAAACTCTCAGACTGAACCCAATCTGATATAGTTCTGTCTTCTTTATCTTCTTTAGTTTTCCATCACTTCACAATTGTTTTTTTCTAAGACAGACAGACAGACAGATAGACAGACAGTCAGACAGAGAGACAAGAGAAAAAAAAAGGGAGAAACAGGAAATTGATGAGGATCAGTTGGTTTGCAACATCTCACAAAAACTGTGAGACCCTCCCTTATAGGGTAAAAACAACACACACACACACACAGAAAAGTCCTACATTTTCTTCTCAAGTTCCCACAGAGGCGAAAGTGCTGAGCAGATACTGATACTTCAGATGAAATGCAAAAACCACACACACACACACACACACACACACAGGCACACAACTCCTACACACACACACAGGCACACAACTCCTACACACACAGTCTTTACTGGCACACATGTTGTGACACATAGCATTGTGTGATTTAGTGGTGCAATCTCTGTACATACACACACACACACACACACACCACTGAATTCTGCACCATATTGTCCCACATACTGGAATTCTATTAATGCCTGAATTAAATAAATGAAAAGGCAATTATGAAAGAAAAATCACATGAAAAATTTTATATTAATTAAATAACATGTTTTCTAATTGTGTACATATATAAAATCCGGCCATGTGTAACATTTATGTAAATGTTATAATAGGTTCTAATTTCCTTTTATTTACTAAATTTAGGCACAGATGGTATTCATTATCACTAGCCAACTTTTTAAAGTCTTCCGCCCAAGTGGCACTTGTCATTTGTTTTAATGAATTTTTGTGACTGTTTAATTTTGTGACTTTTTATTTAAAAATTTAAACACAAAGCAAATTCAGTGTTGGATGTGATATATTAATCTCATAAAATTTGTAAATCCATTAAAAACACCTTTTTTACATTACACGTGTTAATATATTTATGTAATGTTCATTTCATCACAATTCATATAAACTTTGTTCTATTACAGAAGGTGAGTTATTATTACAGAACAGAGGTTGTTATGAAGTGAGTGTTCTGTGTTGGATTGTAAAATGGCGTCAGTACGAGATTACATGCCGCTCATTTTCCCTCCACATGGCTGCGTTTAGCTCATCTGATGCACACAAGCACACACGCATGCACGCACGCATGCACACACATGCACACACACATCACCATGCTACAGTGTTTTATTCACAATAACGCAAGTGTTCTTCATGATCTGAAATGTAAGTGTGCTAACTCGGCCTCGTCTCTCAGACTCTGAGTGCTATTTAGCAAACCACTAATATTTAGCCTGTTAGCTTTCAGCAGGGTTTGGGACAAAGCTATGGGATTTTATTTTTGATATAGGAATGATTGATTTAAATCTGTGTAGGTTTTTTGTCTGTATTACACGCACACACACACACACACACACACACACACCTGTGCACACATACTGCAGCTTCCTGTCTCTCCCACTCTCACCCCAGTTCTTTGTGTTTGCAGTTTCTTCCCCCTTTCTCATCCCCTCTAACCACGCTTTCCTGTCTCTCTCTCTCTCTCTCTCTCTCTCTGTCTCTCGCTCTCTCTTTTTGTGTCTCTCTCCCACTCATCCCACCTCTGTGTGTTTTCGAAGAACATGTCTGTTTTTAGAATAAAGAGATGCGCTGTGCTGTTTTTAGGATTTTTCCTCAAATCTCAGACCTGAGATTTCAATCTCTCCCTCGTCTCTCTCTCTCTCTCTCTCTCTCTCTCTCTCACCTGTATCTCTCTCTGTCTTCTCTCTCTCTCCTCATTTCTCTCTCATCCCTTCTGTCTTGTTTCTGTGTTTAAACCCACTCTCTCCACATCACTTGTCTGTTCCTCACACTTTTTCTCTTTATTTTTGGTGTGTGAGCAGCTAAGTTTGCGTGTTACACATAATACATTGCACATGTAACGGAGTAGGCACCAAGAAAACTCCGGAAGTGGCATCTAGACTCACAAACATCACTGAGTCAATCTAATGGATTTTATAATCTTAATTTCAGTCCAAAGAGTATGATTTAATAAAAACTAATGAACAAAACTAAACTGTAATAATTAACTAAGTTAATTAGTATATATGGTGGTTTTTAGAAATTTTTGCAAATGTATTAAAAATCAGAAAACTCTCATTTAGATAAGTATTAAGGCTCTTTATTCAGTACTTTGTAGAAGCTTGTTTGGCAGCAGTTCCAGCTCCGAGTCTTTTTGTGTAAGTCTCTACAAGCTTTACGCACCTGGATTTGGGGAATTTCTTCATTCTTCCTGGCTGATCCTCTCAAGCTCAGTCAGATTATGTGGGGATCACGTCTTCCTCTGGACAGATATGCTATGGGGGTTTGGGCTTTGGCTTGGCCACTGAAGGACATTCAGAGACTTATCCCAAAGCCACTGCAGTGTTCTCTGAGGTCGTGTGCACTCTGGAGTGAGTTTTCTTCAAGGACCTCTCTGTATTTGGCAGCATTCAACTTTTCATGAATTGTAACCAGTCTCTGTGTCCCTGCTGCTGAGAAATACCCTCATAGCATGTTGCTGTTGTCACCATGCTGCACTGTATGGATTGTATTAGACTGTTGATGAGCAGTACCTGGTTTTGCCGGACATAGTGTTTGGAGTTCAGCCTGAAAAGTTCAATTTTTATCTCTTCAGACCAAAAATCTTTTTCCTCATGTTGGAAAAAGTCCATATGTCTTTTACTCAGGAGTTCAATCCAATTCAGTTTACTTGTATAGCACTTTTAACAATGGACATTGTCACAAAGCAGCTTTACAGAAATCTGGATATAAAACTTTTATTTAAAATTATTTTAAATTTATTGCTAATGAGCAAGCCAGAGGCAATGATGGCAGGGACAAACTTCCTGAGGAGACAAGAGAAAGAAACCTTGAGAGGAAACAGACTCAAAAGGCAACCCATCCTCATCTGGGTGACACTGGATAGTGCTATTATGAATCATTCCACATTCCACACAACTGTATAGTATGAAGTCAAGCAGTGTTAAGTGTGTTAGGAACTTGACTATGAGCATCATTAGAGTTTTAAGTTTCTTGTATCAATCTGAAGTTATCAACTGTGATGGAGACTTGAGTGTAAACTGTTCTTAGCAATTGCAGTCTTTAGGCTATCCAAGGAAAACATCTACAGCCATCTTTAGAGTGTCTGTGTGGTACCATCCACAGTAATCTCATGGTGATCTTTAGGCAATCCATTCAGGGCCATCCTTAGGAGCAGTGAGTGATTTTCAGGTGAGTGAGACTTCAAGCAGAAGTGGGTCCATCAGGATGGATCAGACAGGTCCAGAGAGCAGAAGGGGCGACAGCATCCAAACATCCCAGTTCACCACAACACTCTATGCCTGTGAACCCTCCAGATCTGCTCCTTTACCTAAGGAAAAACTATTCACAAAAGGCTTGACTAAACAAATATGTTTTCAGCCTAGCCTTAAACACTGAGACTGTGTCTGAGCCCCGAACACTAACTGGAAGGCTGTTCCATAACTGTGGGGCTTTGTAAGAGAAAGCTCTATCCCCAGCTGTAGCACGCACTATTCGAGGTACCAACAAATAGCCTGCACCTTTTGATCAATGTAGGCATGATGGATAACAAAAGACCAAAAATTTGCTCTCATCTGGCTTTGCTGAAACATACAGCTGTGTGTCATCAGCATAACAGTGGAAGCTAATACCATTTTTACAAATAAATTTTACCATTTGTCATTGAAATATTTCATGAAGTCATCGCTACTACACGCTAACGGTGTGTATGCTTCTGTGGTGGTCTTATTTCTAGTTAATTTTTCTACAGTATTAAATAAGAATCTAGGATTATTTTATCTTCTATTAAGGTGGAGAGGTATGTTGATCTAGTAGTGCTAAGAGCCTTACTATAGCCCAGGAGGCTCTCCTTCCATGCAGTTTGGAATACTACTTATCTGTTTTAAGGTGTGTGTGTGTTTGTTATACCAGGGTGCTAGTTTTTACTCTCTAATTGTTTTTCTTTTAAGTGGCGATACATTATCTTTAATATAATCCTCAGTAAAGCATACACTGTAATCCATCTTAAAGTATAAACTTTAATATAATCCTCAATAAAGTATAAGCTATAATCCATCTTAAAGTATAAACTGTAATTTCTAATAAAGTATAAAATACAATCCACAACAATGTATTTATTTTAATCCACAATAAAGTACAAACTGTACTCCACAATAAACTATAATGTATGATGTACTTATATGCAAGCATTACATAACATGTAACATGTTGTGTCTTGTTATGATTCTTGGCTAATTTGGACAATAGGGTGCATAAATTGTCAGGACGGCATGAAGTGGAAAACTCTTTCTGGTTACACGAAACCTCCTCTACCTCCCAGCAGCGGACACACTGTTGAGGCAGCTCATATGCCCAGATCTAAGAAATATTCAGCCAGGCACAGGTGGACCTCTTTGTCAATGCTGTGTCAACTCATTGTGGTTCTCCCTAACGGGGCTGAATGGGACAAGACCCAGTAGCTGACAACTGACATTGTGGCCTACTGTATGTATTTCCATCTCTTTTTCTGTTACTTCCCACACTGTGCAGAATTCAGCAGTTGAACCACAGAATTCTACTCATGGCCATGATATGGCCAGTGAGAGCTTGGTGCCCACTGTTAACCTAGCTAGTGGTTGGGACATCATGTCAACCTCCTCCCTGGGTGCAATTATTGTCACAGATGAATGGCGAGATGTGGCATCCCCAGCCAGATTATCTGTGCCTGTAGGTATGCCGCTCGGAGCAGTGAACCAGGACGCAGGCCAAGAAACAATCCTGATCCCTTGAGCCCCTACTACATGTGCCTTGTATGCTATCAGGCATCACAGACTCATAACAAAGTTTCTGAAAATATCTATGGATCTTCATCCACCACGCTCCCCCAAGAACATGGCTGGACTTTCAGCCCCTACTTGGATGTTCCATTCCCTGACAAGGGTTTCATCCTCATAGGCACTCCTGAGAGGTGTGCTGCTGCAAGAGATCTGAACCACAAATATATGGGCCCTTCTGATGCTTGAGCACTATGATCATCTCCAAACGCCTTTCCAGTAATAGGTGAGTTGGTTCCTCGTGACCTTGTGGCAGAGATATCCATATGTTAAACCCCGTCCATGGTGGTTAGAAGGTGTGAAATAGAATGCTAGATATAGTTGCGAATGTGGTTCTATGAACACTGGATAAGCACCAGGCTTCTCTATCATTTGGAACTGCCTCTGGATCAAGTAGGCACTCGGCAAGTAGGTTCCAGGAACCAAAAGGATGGGGTGCAAGGTATTTATTGAAAATACTACATCACTGTCACTTTGTGACTTTGTTGAAGATCCCTGCGTGGTGTGAACATGCACAAGAGCATATCCAGGTGTTAGACACTGCCCCTTGTGGTTACTACAGTTACATTCAGAGTGTTATCTCCTGATAGTTTCTGCTCCATCAGAACCATGGTCCTTAATCCTGCCATCTGAATAGAATAGGCTTTATCTTTGCTCAAACATGATAGCTACATAGTTCTGTCTGTCTGTCTCTGTCTGTCTCTCTGTCTTAGGTTGACCTTTATCACAAATGACAATGCAAATGAAGAGGCAGTATGGTCATATGTGGACACACAAAAAAGTGTGTGTGTGTGTGTGTGTTTGTGTGAGAGAGAAAGAGAGCGAGATGACACAGAATTTCCAGTAATTGAAATTGAAACGTGCCATATGCTGTGTGTGTGAGAGAGACAGATAAAGAGAGATGGGCCTGATGTGGGTGGCTATGTTAGTGTGTAGCATCTCCTGTGTAACAGCCACTTAGCGAGCTAGTGAACACACACACACACACACACACACACACACACTGTCTCCTTGGTGAGTGTGTGTGGATTGTGAGTGAGCAGCAGACTGACAGTGAGACGGGTGCAGGGAGACAGATGCAGTCTGAGCACTAACTCTGAGTTTCCATTCGTCAGCCTGCTGGGAAAACGAAACACGCATTGTGCATGAGTGTGTGTGTAAGTTAGAATGTGTGTTAGTGTATGTGCTTAAGTGACATGGGGGACATGTACCTGTCAACATACACACACTGTGTTCATGAGTGTGTGTGTCCTGAGTATGTGTTAGTGTGGGTTGGTGTGTGTGTGTGTGTATGTGAGTAAGTGACACAATGGGACACGTCCCTGTCCACAGACACAGACTGAGCCTCATTTATCGATCTTTCAATAAAGTTATGTGTAAATGTTTGCATAAGCCAAACCAAACTAAAATTTTCCTGCCCAATTTACAACAGTTTCGGAAAGGCTGATTCTTGATACTTATGATTTGATTCTTTGTACTTACGTGTGTATGTTGATCACCTGTAATGTACAAAGCGTGTTCCTGACACAGCTCATTTTCATTTAGTAACACCCACAAGACTCTACGCTAATAAAAATGTGTAATAATTTATATTAATAACATATAACACCAAAATAGCGCAAAGTCAGTACATAGTACATAATACAAAGTTGCGTTCCTCTGAGGAACGTGAAGCCAGCTGACCACATCTTTTCGAACTGCTGCTCATCCAACGTCTGTTGGCACAGCTCTGTCCACTGGACCCGATCTGGCGCTCCCTTTTTAGCGAGATCAGTCAGCGGGCTGGTGATATCCGAATAATTAGGCAAAAACCTATGATAATAGCCAGCCAGCCCAAGAAACTGTCTCACCTCCTTTTTGGTCTTGGGTCTCAGGCAGGCCACAATCACTGCTGTCTTATCAATTTGGGGATGCACCTGCTTGTGGCCAAAGTGGAAGCCCAGATACTGTACTTCCACCTGTCCAATTGCACACTTCTTTGGGTTTGCTGTGAGTCCTGCTTGTCTCAACAATCTCAGGACAGCCCTCAGATGCTGAATGTGCTGCTGCCAATCATAAGTTGTAATGTCATCTAAATAGGCAGTGGAGTAGGCAGCATTCAGACGGAGGATTCTGTCCATGAGTTGCTGGAACGTTGCTGGGGCACTGAACAACCCAAAAGGATGGGTCACCAATTGATGTTACCCAAACAGAGTGGAAAAGGCCATTTTCTCATGAGATATTGGAGTGAAGGGGATTTGTCAATATCCCTTTGTCAAATCCAGTGTCGAATGAAAGCGAGCCGCACCTAACCAATCGAGCAGTTCATCAATGTGGGACATTGGGTACACATCAAATTTAGACTGCGTTGACTTTTCTAAAGTCCACATAGAACAGGACCGAACCATCTGGCTTGGGAACCAAGACCACCAGACTGGACTAGTCAGTGGGGGACTTCTTGATTACCCCCATATTGAGCATGGCTGTGAGCTTCTCCCGAACCACCTGTTTTTGTGCTTAGGCAAACGGTAGTGGTGGCTGCGTACCACCACCCGTGGGGGCATCTCAGTGTGGGGTTATATGAGATTAGTGTGACCGGGTAGAGGCAAGAACACGTCGGAAAATTCCGCCTGCAACTTGGCAACCTCAAGGGACTGGGGTGGATTGAGCCACCATTTTTAGATTTACCTCTGGTCCCAGCACTGCGTGCTGAGATGTGGTGGAGAGGCACTGCTTTTGGGTATCGTGCTGCATAGTCCACTAAAATTAACACAAAGCGATGCCCTCGTGCAGTTTGTTCCAACGGCCTGACAAGGTCCCTCCATACCAATTCTTTCAAAGGGGATCTTGATTAAGGGTAATGTGTGCAATGGCACTTTTGGGGTGGCCAGCGAATTCACCAGCTGACATTCATGACATGCCTCACACCACCTGTGAACATCGCTGCGAATGCCCAGCCAATAGAAATGGGTCATGAGTTGTTTCAGTGTTTTATCCTGCCCTAATTGCCCCTCCATCGGATTACGCTGAGCCACCTGGAATAACATTTCCCAACGGCTCTCTGGGACCAATAATTGGGTCGTTTCCTCTTTGGATTGAGTGTCCTAAGCCACTCAGTATAACCTATGTTTAATAACTGCAAAATAAGGGCAGGAGAGCCCAACGTTGGGCTGAACCCGTTGACCATCAATTACTTTCACTTGGTTGAAGGCATGTCTGAGAATTTTGTGTCATGTCTGCTCCAAAGGGAAATCCCCGGGGGGGGGAATTCCCCCGAAGGGCAGGAGAGTGGGGCCCTCCCCACCCTCCGTGTCTTCCTGATTCTGAGCTGACATTGACGGCCCAAGCAGCGCCTCCCTAGCCAACGCTGCGCCCCTCCCACACCATGCTACACTGCTGCAGGACCCATCCAAACACATTAGCCTCAACAACGTCTGAAAAGCCGATTAATTCATTCAAATAAGTGGATGGGTTAGGTGGGGACTAACCGCCGCCTCTATTGCATGTTTTTGTCCCTGGAATTGAACCGTGACTGGCACCAGCGGATACTCATGCACAGCCCTGTGTACGCACCTCATCTTCACCAATCGTGCATTTCCCAATGCCCCACCTTGAACCAGGCATTGGTGAATTGAGGTTTGGTTACAGCCTGAATCCTCCAATGTGTGGTATGTAACCCTTTGAATACTCACCGGTACACGGTGTGTCCCAGCTCGATAGGGGGCGGCCTGCAGTACATCGGGGCCCTGAAAAACGCCTCCACCTCCATCACATGGCATTGATACTGGAAATGTCCGGGCTCCCTGCAATGTCAGCACACCCTCCCAGGCCTTACTCAAACACCTGTGGCCCCGGAGTCCCCAAGCTGATTGGGGAAAGAGACAGACACAGGGAGGGAGGAGGGGTAGGGAAACCCTGGGACCGGGGAACTGGTTTTGGGGGAATTGGCCCCTGTTTCCTTGGTACAGGGACAGGGGAGGGTGGGGAGAAAAAGAGGAAGAGTGAGAGTGAGGGAGAGAGAAGGGGGGGCTCATCTGCCCCCGGGTATGCCGCCAAGTGGTCCTCCGCCAGCTGAACCGCCTCATCTAGTGATGCCAGATGGTGGCACTGGACTCATGCCACTGTCCCCTGTGGTAGTTGGCCAAAAGCTGCTCCAGCACCATTAGGTTGACTATGTTCTCAGCGCCGCACTCCTCTGCCAGCAGTGACCTTTGATTGGTATCCCAGAGCTGTTGAGAGATTGCAAACGGGCAGCCAAGCTCGTTGCGCATCGGCGACCAGAAGCACTGACAGTGTTTTTTGGGGGTGCAGCCTACCTGTTGCAAAATGGTCCATTTTAGGTCCAGGTACCCCAACAGGTTCGTGATCGGAAGCTGTTGGTCTGCAAGCTGGGCTTCCCCCAACAGTAGTGGCAGCAGGCGGACTGCCCACTGTGACTCTGGCCAGCCCCACACTTCCGCTTCACGTTCGAAGAGCTCGACAAACGCCTCCGGATCGTCCTGCAGTCCCATCTTCGAGAGCGTGATGTGGGGCATGGCCGTGGCGCCCTCCAGGGCTGCTGCAGGAGTACCCGCAGGTTGGCCTAGGCTCCGTAGCACCTGCCGGTCCTCTGCCTGAGCTTGGAGCGGGGCCCGGAAGTGCTGCTCCTGCTTTGTGCGCAGCTTGAGGAAGGCCTGATGTGTCTGGTGGATGCCGGCGAGGGTCTTGATGTCAGCGAATGGTGAGGACTCTATGACGGCGAATCTTCCTCAAAGTCCCGGGTTTCAGCACCAGTGTGACAATTTCCTGGGATAGGTCTGGAATGAGAAGATGGGAGGCAGGCTTGGGACAACTCAGTATTTTCCTATTTTCTTTACTTTTGCTTTTCAACAGTTTTATCTCTCTCTCTCTCTCACACACACACGCACACACACACACACACACACACACGGCTCTGTGCTACTTAGCTCTCTCTTTCGTAGCTCTCGTCTCTCCCCTCTTTATCCTTGCCGCCGCTCACTGAAACACAGGGCACTTGTTAGTCAAATTCTGCACAGGTGTGTGATCCTTACCACTCACCTTCTCCGGCTCTGCCCTCCATTCACAAACCAGCGCTCAACCATGCCCCCGCTTCCACATGTGTATGTGCGTGTTGATGTGTAGTTTCATATTATTGTAGGACTAAAATATAAAATGTTATTATCTTAGTCCACTACTGTCCAATGACCAAGGACAGAAATGGGTGAAGCCGAAGGTTAAATGCATGTTTTAAGTTCATGACTTAAACGTCTGGCTCCAGTACATTTAATCAATGATCTGACTCCAATTTATAATAACTGTTAATTATCTGACTCCAATTTACTAGGTTAACTTAATGTAACTGATTCCAAAGAAAATCTTTTAGTTAGTGCTAGCAGTGTAATATCTCAGTTTTCAAATTACATTTAATCTAAAACAGCTTCATACTAGACTTTCATGATATAGTGATGTTCCTACGTCAGAGGCTACTATTATTCTGTTAGCTCAGAGGTTTCTATCAACGTGCAAGCCTAGGCCTTTCCTATTTACTTGTCAGAGTTTTTTATTTAAACTTACAAGTATTAGCCTTTTATATTAGCTTGTCAGAGGTCGCATTCAAATGTGTCTAACGTCCTAAAACTAGAAAACTATTTCTAGTAACCACACAAATCATACAAATCATGCACTCTTAAAGCACCATACTTTCCTGCAGAAGAACTACTGAGTATTTAGAGACAAAGTAATGAAAAGGGGTTATTATACAAAATACAAATACACAATAAACAGAAAGTAAAAATGTAGAGAACTTACAAAGTCAATGCACAGAATCGTGTGGATGGTAATGCATCTCAGCCATTGTATAATAATGCAATACCTTTTTATACCCGTGAGCCTATTTGAAATGTCTCATGACCAGAGTACCAAATGGGAGAGACGCTATAGGGCCTTTCGCACCGCGGGAACCTTTTCATAGTACCTGAACTAATTGTGAAACTACCCACTTTTTGGCGTTTTCGCACCTCCGGAACTGGGTGCGATTTTAGTACCGGACTGCCTTTTTCGAGAACCAAATTAGCTCCTACTCCGGAGCAGGGTCTAACCAGCACAACTGGTACTATCCGTGACGTAGATGGAGATGGATGGAGATAGATGGACGGACGCTGAAGTGCAACACAGCTCCGATCACAGCGTCCTCCATCTATCGCTGTTCTCCATACTTGCGAAATAAGTTGACACTACAGTATGTTTACACGGCGTTTTAAATCATGGCGGGTGAGGGCGTTTTCGTACGCGTTTGGCCAATCAACGTCTACTTACGTCACGGATAGTACCAGTTGTGCTGGTTAGACCCTGCTCCGGAGTAGGAGCTAATTTGGTTCTAATGTATTTTGTGAAAGGGTGGACCCTCAGCCGAGTAGTTCACTCTAAGGTGGTAAATGTTAATTAGGTTCTTGAGAATCAGTTTGTGGAACAATGGCAAAGGACTCTGATGTAGACCAGGTGGTTCCAGTATGTGTGTGTGTGTGTGTGTGTGTTTGAGAACAACAATCACACCTTGCAAAATATAAAAACATACTGTACATTTTATTACAGAAACTTGTATGATACTTATGATGTCACCACATTGCTCACAATCGATACCAAACATGCCCTGAGGAGTATTTTAGTTAGATGTAATTTAGATGACCAGATTTATTACACGTGGTCTCTCTGACCCACATTCCTGATCATTTTAATTGACCAGTTCAGCATCATCTTACAGCCACAAATTAATAAATATTCTGCATTATGGTCATTTTAGCTCTGACTTTTTGACCTTTCCCATTTATTGGTTCTTCACATTCTGTTTTAAATCTCAGTTTCAGATTCACACACACACACACACACATACACACACACACACACATATACAAGTGTATATCAATATGTGTATATCAGTGTGTGTATATCGGTGCGTGTATCAGTGTGTGTATATCGGTGCGTGTATCGGTGTGTGTATATCATTGTGTGTATATCAGTGAGTGTATATCTGTGAAAGTGTATCTGTGCGAGTATATAAATGTGAATGTACTGGAATAATGAAATCTGATATAGTGACTATATAAAATAACATTCATATACCTTACATATGTTCTGTTTTTTTAAATAGGTGTTTATTCTGAAGACAGCCAACGTCTCCAAAAGATAATAAATACTCTACCGTACTTGCTTTCACCTGATATTTCCTGTTTCTCTGGAAACTTTGTGTAATTACATTGTTTACGTTTATGCAGTGACACATACCACAGTTACTCCCTGGATTCTTCTACACACACACACACACACACACACACACACACACACACACACACACAAGTTTGCAGGTTATTGTTTTGGCCTTTTAATTTAAAGCAAAGAAAAAATAGAAAAGTTTATTTGAATTTCTTTTATTCTAAATACTGTTTTATAAAAAAAAATCAATATGACAAATTTAAACTGTGTGTGTGTGAGATGATGATGATGTGTTCAGAAAGCAGTGGGAGGGTGATATCCGCTCTGACACACACTCTACTGTCGCCTGCACTGACGTTTCGGATGTGTGTATGTGTAACAGGAGTGTGTGTTGAGTTTAGCGGTTCGGTGTTTGAATCAGTGAGGTGTGTTTTTAAAAACACACACACACACACAAAACACTGAGTCAGGAGTGTGTGTGTGTGTTAGCCCTGTTTTTCTTGAAATTTATTTTTAAAAGTTGATTCAGATTCATTAGCTATGAAGCTAATATTGTGATATAGTAAGGAAAGTTTATAGCCACCAGTTTAGCATCATGCATGTGTACAACATCACACACTCACATTGGTGTGTCTGCAACAGAGCATATTACATTTATAAAATTAGAGTTTTTCCACTTTACTCAAATAAATTTGCTTTTAGCAAGTTTGGAAAACATTAAAATTATACTAGAATTATATTCAGACAGGTATCACAGCATTTAAACCTAACTAATAAACACTGAACATGTTTAAGTGATACGTTTTTAAGTGATGTGGTATAGTTTCAAGTTTTAAGTGTTTAAGTTTCTAAAACAATGCAATATAGAAACTTTCTCAGCTGCTAACACACTTCTTCTCATTTACAGTTCAGTGCTAAAAGTTGCATCCATGTTAATTCAATGTTGCTTTCTGATTGAAACTTAAATATTAAAACAACTCAGAGTCATTTACCAGTTATTTTTATAAACATGCTCAAATGTTTACACCCCTGCTGACATGCTGTAGTTCATTTATTTGAAGTTGTGCCCAAGTTCAATCAGCTGAGTTCTGAGTTAGTGTGAATCAGAAAAACAGCTCTCACACACCCTAAATCTGGAAATATCACCATTACGCAGAACCAGAGACGGAGATAAAAATATATAAGTGTTTACCAGCATTCAGAAAAACAAAGTCACGAAAGAAGAGTGGGAGAAAAAAGTGAGGAAAAAAAACCCTATCAGAGATTCACAAAATTCCAAACCAGACATCAGGAGACCTGAAAAGTCCATAGAGAACTATATAGTGGAATAGAATTGCACTTTTATATCACGTTCAGAAATGTCAATTTAATTATTTCAATATTAACATTTTAAGAGTAAAACTGAGGCTGATTTGTTTATCATAATTCTTTAATCCTTTGTGCAGAAACAGTGGATTAAAGCTTCTTCAAAAATGCTTTTTCATTAATATTTAGAATTGATGCCTTTTTCTGTTTCTTTTACAAATTGAGTCAATATAATCCAAATGTATTACTTTTAATTTTATAACGGTAATATAATTGACTACGTTATGAAATATACCACCATAAAAACAAATGAAACATTTATGCTCCATGTTCCATGATCTTATATTATTTTAATGATAAAATAAATTATATATTATAATTGATACATTATATATAAATTTCTAATATAAATATTATAAATTAATAACAAATTGTTTAGCCTATTTTATAAATTATTAATTGACATAAAATTTTGTTACTTGTAGGTGAAGTACAAAGCACCTGTATACTGTCGGCGACTGCTGATGTTTATTTCACTACAGAACAGAATTAATTAATGAAGTTTTCCTCTGCAGGCTTTTTTGACCCACAAGCAGTGATTTAACATTTATAAAATACTCTGATGTTCAAATAAATTAATTCTATTAATAATTCCTAAAACAGATCAGGCAACAAAATGTCGTCACACAACCTGAGATGAATTTACCTTGAAGTCTGAATCTGAAATATCTTGTATCTTGTAGTGGTTATTATTAAAGTTACGAGGCGCTTATTATCGATTTGTTGATGGTATTTAATCTTTGAGATGACATGCGTGTGTGTGAGACAAAAACTGAGCAGGAAGACCAATGACTAAGAGAAATTGAGAACACACACTAGGCTTCTGTGACTGTGTGTGTGTGTGTGAAAGAGTGGGTGGGGGGGTGCTTCTTGTCAGTGTTGACTTGTCTTTACTGTACACATTGTTCAGGAGAATTTTGTTCATTTTTGGATGCTATAGTTTGTAGGTGTGTTCTTGGTTGTGTGTGTGTCTGTGTGTGTGTGTGTGTGTGTAAAATCAGCGACTAATTCTTGTGAATCCTACCATCTTCCGAAAGACAAAGTGTCATAAGTAAAAATATTCCGAGCTGCAGAGGCGGATAAAGACGTCCGTATTTTTCTGAAGTCTGAAACAGAAACTGTGAATTTGTGGTTTGTGATTTTTATTTAACAACGGGAACTTCATTCACTAATATTCTTTTAATATTTTTAAGATCCTGTTTTTAATATTAAATTTATATACATTGGTGAGCAAAACACAGTAAAAACATTTCAAAATGTAATTATGTAAAAGTATTGTTGGCTCCAGCACAGACTCAGCTACATTTCCATTCCTACACCGTTAACATGAGTTCATTTCCTCAATCAGCAATGACTAAAAGCACCGTCTTCACTGGGACTGTCTCAGAGCTGCACCTTGTTCAGTTTTTGTTGAGTGAATGCAGGGTGATGTTTATCTCTGACACAGCATGGGTACTGTTTGGCAACATGATGATAGTATCCATATTAATATAATTAATAATATTTATATTAATATATCAATAAGTTATGTTCTATTTCTAATACATATTTAGTTTAAAATAACATTTACAAAATGTCGCTGATTGTTATGTAACATAATTTAAAATTTTGTACCAAATATTTATTTTTCTTATTTATTCGGATTTATTAGAATTATATTTTATTCACAATTATAATTCATTGTTTTTTGGTGCCAGCTAGCTCAGTTGGTAGAGCACGGGCCTCTTGATCTCAGGATCGTGGGTTTGAGCCCCAGCTGCTGGGGTGTACAGGCTAGTGTACTCTCAGTGCCAGTCCCAAGCCTGGATAAATGGGGAGGGCTCCGTCAGGAAGGGAATCCGGCGTAAAACCTGTGCCAAATCAATATGCGGACAACGGAAGGTGAACCCTAACAGGAGCAGCCGAAAGAACAACAATATAATTCATTGTTTTTTTCCTTTACAGTTTTATGTAATTTATTTTTCTAGACATTAAATAACTAAGTTTTTCATCTTTTTTTAATAAATGCAACAGTGCTATTTTGTTGGTAGTTTGTTAGAAAATGATATTGTGTATCTTCCAATGATATTTTTGTCATATTGCCCTCCAGCCCTAATCACTGCTATCATCCCCACTTTGTAGTAAAATATTTTGTCTATATTGTAAAATTGGTGTCTCTGGGTTCCCATAGCTCCACTGTCTAATAATGTTGACTTAATATTTGAATTTATTTATTTATTTGGCAGACATGTTTCTCCAAAGTGAATTACAGTTGAGCAGATGAAGGAGACAGTGCAGACATTCAGGACTGGGATTTCAATTTTATTTGTGTAGCACTTTAACAATGGACGTTGTCCAAATGCAGCTTTACAGAAATACGGCTATAGATGTAGATCCCTAATGAGCAAGCCAGAGGTGACGGTGGTGAGGAAAAACTCCCCGAGACGACAGGGAAGAAACCTTGAGAGGAACCAGACTCAAAAGGGAACTCATCCTCATCTGGGTGACAACAGATAATCACACTGTAAATCATTACAGTGTACAGGTGTAGAAGAGTAAAGACAAACGGTACTGAGTGTGTAATGTTCAGTACGAGCATCAGAGTCTTTTGTGATTACAGAAGAGTCATTAGCTTTAAATGTACGGTGTGGTGGTGGGGGGGGGGTTGTATTTTCAGGACATAAACTTTCAGAACATGGACAGTAACGAGTGTGTGTATGATTGGAGTGGTGCGGTGATTGATCCACTCTGTATAGGTGCCCTAGCTCTCTAGTGCACTTCACTCCCTCATCATTTGTTCAGATTGTGTTTAGTTCACTTTGATCTTTCAGTTTATTAAAAGTCAAAAGAGTGCATTTCAGAGATAGATAGCGCTGTTTCCTCCCCTGTATGTGTGTGTGTGTGTGTATGTGTGTGTGTGTGAGAGAGAGAGAGAGAGAGAGAGAGAGAGAGTGAACGGAGGGCAAGGGATTTTTGTTTTTCGGAAACTTTGTAGAAACAAGTCGATACGTTTGGAGCGAGGGAGGGGGGAGGGGTCGCGCTTTCTCCATCGAATACCACTCTCAGTTGACAGGAAGGAGAAACAGACAGCGAGAGAAAGACACAAAGACAGACAGACGGAGAGAGAGACGGAGAGAGAGAGTCCGCAAGATCCCCAAAAACTTTGAACAGAAGTGTTTGAACTTGGCAGAGCAGGGGCGAGAGACTATAACTGACTAGAGAGAGAGAGAGAGAGAGAGAGAGAGAGAGAGAGAGAGAGAGAGGAAGCTGAAGAGGAGATGATGGCGATGACACACACTCCAGCGAGCCTCGAGTTCACGGCACCCCGCTTCTCCATGACAGGCAGAATGGTACGACCCATCCTCCCTGTGTGTGAAATGGTTCTGCTCACTGGCGTGTGTGTCTGTGTGTGTGTGCGTGCGTGTGTGTGTGTTCGTGTGTGTGTGTGTGAGCGAGTGTGGCAAAGCTAGTAGCAGAATAGACGGCATTGTCTGTGTGTGTGTGTGTGTGTGTTGGAGCAGGTTATTCAGGTGTGTGTTGTTGTGTAGAGATACTGTAGGATGGAGAGGGGCCGCTGGTTGCTAAGGGGAAGTAGCATAGTGGCGGTGGAAAGTTCCGGGCTCAGGTGTATGGGTGTGTGGGTGGGTGGGGGGAAGCGGGGTTAATATCAAAACAAGGTGCATGAACACTCATGCACTCCTGAGACAGCGAGACAGACAGAAAGACAGACAGAGATAGAAAGACACACGTACATCACTCACAGTGCATTATGGGTAATACACACTCCCTCAGACCTAAAAACTCATACATACACAACACGATCTCAGCTGAGATGCAAACTATTGCCTCTCTCTCTCTCTCTCTCTCTCTCTCTCAATTTAATTCCGTTCAATTCAGTGAGCTTTACTGGCATGACTGTATGTATTTACAATATTGTGAATGCATCATAGAAAACAGAAAAGAATTGTTACAAACACATGTAGTTAAGTCAGGAAGTGTCAGAGAGAACAGAAATTAATAACGGTAATAGTATCAAATGTAATGAAGTAAAAAAAAACAACAGAAAAATGATAAACAGGGTTGTGTGTTGGTGCGTTATTCACTGTCCCTCAGTGTGCGCTGAGTGTGTACTTATAGCGGCCCGTCTCAATGGTCAGTGTGTGTGAGAGTGTGTACTTATAGCGGCCTGTCTCAATGGTCAGTGTGTGTGAGAGTGTGTGTGTGAGAGTGTGTACTTATAGCGGCCCGTCTCAATGGTCAGTGTGTGTGAGAGTGTGTGTGTGAGAGTGTGTACTTGTAGCGGCCCGTCTCAATGGTCAGTGTGTGTGAGAGTGTGTGTGTGTGAGAGTGTGTACTTGTAGCGGCCCATTTCGATGGTCAGTGTGTGTGTGAGTCTGAACTTATAGCAGCCAGTCTTATTGGCCTGTGTGTGTGTGTGTGTGTGTGTGAGAGAGAGTCTGTACTTATAGCGGCCTGTCTCGATGGTCAGTGTGTGTGTGTGTATGTGTGTGTGTGTGTTTGTGTGTGAGAGAGGCTGTACTTACAGTGGCTCGTCTTGATGGTCTGTGTGTGTGTGTGTGTGTGTGTGTGTGAGTGTGAGTGTGAGTGTGTACTTATAGCAGCCCGTCTCGATGGCCAGTGTGTGTGTGAGTCTGTACTTTCAGTGGCCTGTCTCGATGGTCAGTGTGTGTGTGTGTGTGTGTGTGTGTGTGTGTGTGTGTGTGTGTGTGTGTGTGTGTGTGTGTGTGTGTGTGTGTGTGTGTGAGTGTGAGTGTGTACTTATAGCGGCCCGTCTTGATGGTCGGTGTGTGTACTGATTGTGTCTCCAAGACCTTACTACCATACAGATAATAAAGCAGGACCGGGTCGGCTGCATACAGCAGGAATTTGAGTTGTTTGGTATGAATTCACTCTGACTTTTACTCAAGACATTGTGCTTAGCAAGGAAGTCTTGAATTATTTATGCTACAGAAAACCAGATTACCATTCACACATATGTCTCGGTAACTATTAGTGTCGAATTTGTCTATCTTATAAACAGGTGTTATAAGACCTTGAGTCCAGATGTTAGGGAAATAACCTACACTAAGTATCGTGGAAAAGTTTAATAATAGCTAATTGGAATGTTTACTTGTGTATTTGTACTTGTGTACATTTCATTTAGGATGCCGTCAGGCCCACTTGCATTTTTTGGATTTAAGCGTGCCTAATTTGTTTGAAAGTTTCAGCTTAGTAATGGGGGAGTCCAGGGGATTCTGGGAACCTTTTATAACCAATTCTAATGTGATCAGTTTTTCAGTTATAATATTATGTTCAGGTTTTTTGTTAATGGGTATTGGGGTGAAGTAATTTAAATGGCTGATCCATCTTTACGGACTCCTCATATAGTGTCAGTTATGTTTGTGTGTATTGTGTTTTTTTTTTTTTATTCTGAGTGTATGTTTATAAAGTCTTAATGTATCACAATAATTAAGGCAAGAATGTATTGTTTGGATCTCTGTGTTTTTTGATCGTATAATTTTTTCCATCATCATTTTAGGGTCTCTTTCTCTCTCTGTCTCCCTTTCAGCCACTCTCTCTCTCTCTCTCTCTCTCTCTCTCTCTGTCAATTCAATTCAATGTGTGCTTTATTGGCATGACAAAATATTTTGTATTGCCAAAGCAACATACATCAACAGAGCAGGGTTAGAGAAGTAGGAACTGAACAAAACATAAAGTGAAAAGTAGTAATAAAAAATACCAGTTGATTTAGAGCTGTTCCTTAGCTCTGGTTGTCCCTCAGGCAGTGATGAGATGCTACAAATCTTGCAGTGATGTTTGCAGTAATGGCTCCGTCACCAGGAAGAAAGGGTATTTTTTGAATTGGGGTGCATGTATTGAATTACATGAATTACATGTAGGGAATATATTATTATATAAATTTTATATCATATATATATATATATATATATATATATATATATATATATATATATATATATATATATATATATATATATATATGTATAATCTGGTGACCTCGTATTTGGGGCATTCTATGAGGAAATGCAGCTCTGTCTCCATCAATCCCAGGCTGCATCGGGAGCACAGCCTCTCCTCACGGGGCAATAAGTAATGTTTGTCCAATAAGTAATGTACTTTTTCTTTTCTGTGTTTGTAATATGGTTGAGCTGAATGGTTGTGAGTATGTGGTCCTGAGTCTCAGCGACCTCCATAGATGAGAGGTTAGTCAGTCTCAGGTCCAGCTGACAGAGGGAACTCCTCCCTACACTCAGCTCCTGGTATTTTATTATCTCTCTCTCTCTGTCTCTGTCTCTGTCTCTCTCACTCTCTCTCACCCTGTTTCTTTCACAAGCATGTCAGTGAAACTGTTTTAAATAATTTACATAATTTGTATAGTTTGCTCTGTATGTAGTGTGTGTTACGTCTGTACTGCATCACACTTTTTTTGATGAGAGTTAGAGTGTTGTGTGTATGTATGAGTTTTCATGATAGAGAAAAAAATGAATGAAGCAGACAACGAGAGCAGGACACCGACGGCTAATGGCAACAAAAACTGTGATATAATTTAATTGGGTATTATTTGTACTTAGCAGGTGACATTAGTCATTGATGTAGTCTTACTGTAGTTAAGCTACTTGTATTATATAGCCTGTAGTGTAGCTTTAGCTAACTGCATTAAGTGAAAACTTTTCACAAATCAAATAATGTTCCTTCGTTAAATTCACTATGGTCACCACTCAGATTGTTATAATCCTGTTTTAACTGTTGGGCTAATGCCAACTCCAACCCACCTTTCAAGGAATTAAACGTAATATAATGAACAACACTGTGATGTTATAAATGTGTGTTAACACTAGTTAACACTAACCATAAACCCAAATCAGCATCTCATGCACTTTATTAGCGGCACTTTATTATCTGCTGTTGTGTTGTGTGTTCTGAATAGTGTGTGCACTGTGTCCCGTGTGCCCGCAGGTGGCGATGTCTCCTGGAGAGGACGGTCTGATCGGAATCCCATTCCCTGAGCATAGCAATGAGCTGTTGTCCCGCCTCAACGCTCAGCGCCGCTCCGGCCTGCTCTGTGACCTCACGCTGACCTCCCGTGGTGCTCGCTACCCCACACACCGCGCTGTCATGGCCGCCGTCAGCCTGTATTTCCGCCGGTTGTTCGGGGCGGAGGAAGTGGGTGAGGCTGGAGAGGTGAGTGAGGGCTGCAGCGTGTGCCAGCTGGACTGCGTGTCCCCAGACGCTTTGGATGCTCTGCTAGAGTTTGCCTATACAGCTACGTTAACCATCCGCTCGTCTGGCATGCGCGAGGTCCTCGAGGGGGCGCAGCTGCTCGGCATCCAGTGTGTGGCTGATGCCTGCCGCCACATCTTGGGCGAGGTGGGGGAAAGTGGTGAGCTGGGCGGGGAGGGTGGCGAATCAGGCAGGGGGGGTGAGTTGGCTGTGGCCAACAAGGAAAAAGCAAGTCACGTTGAGAACGAGCAAAAGACACCATCACGCAGGAAACAAGACCGTCGCAACGTAGAAAAAGCATCACCTGTACGTCTGGCATGGAACGCACAATCCCAGGAGGACAAGCCCAAATGTGAAGCTCCACCCACCCCTGAGCACAAACTCCGCCCAGCACAGAATGGAGCTTCACAAAGTGCTCAGCAGGTGGCACTCATGAACGGAGGAGTGCACTGGGATCCACAGCCAGCTAAAGAGGAGGAGTCAAAACCCGAGGAGCTCACACCTCCTCTGAACCACGCCCCCTCTCAGGCTGAAACAGTGGGAGGAGCAGTAGAGGGTGTAGCCAGGAAGAGAAAGTCTCAGGCTCCTCAGCAGTGTCCCGTCTGCCAGAAGATCATCCATGGGGCAGGAAAGCTTCCACGTCACATGAGGACACACACGGGCGAGAAACCGTTCCAGTGTATGACCTGCGGCGTGCGCTTCACGCGGTGCGACCTTTCACCTTTCTCTTTGTTAACTTGCATCAGCATTTATTTTAACTGTTATGTTTAGAGCAGATTTTTTTAGACAGAAAATGGCAGTGCCTGTTCTGTAGCTAACCACATGCTAGATAATAGATTAATTAGCCATTAGCAATATTAGCTAGTGCTACATATGTCACAGTGAAACATAAAGTAAAAGTGCCTTCTCTGTAATTAGAACTAATCACGTGTGTTTTACCTAAAAGAACACTAAAAAGTAGTGAATTTGCGATGGAGCATTAAAGAGGACGATGTTCTAGTAAAACACAAAACATGACTTCATCCTGAATGCTAGAACTTCATCTATTTTGGATCTGTCCATTGACAGAGAATGCTGTTCCAGATGCTAACCAGTAATTAGCTGATTAGCGAATGGTAAGGGTGTAGCCCTAGCCTTTGGGCTGTGGTAATGAATTTGGGACACAGCTGTTAGAGCAGGTGGTGTGTATCTGACCCTGCACCTGTGTGTGTCGTGTTTCCTCCACAGGAATGATAAGCTCAAGATCCACATGCGCAAGCACACGGGCGAGCGGCCGTACTCCTGCCCCAGCTGCCCCGCCCGCTTCCTGCACTCCTATGATCTGAAAAACCACCTGTCCCTGCACAGTGGGGTGCGGCCCTTCGAGTGCCCGCTCTGCCACAAAGCCTTCGCCCGTGAGGACCACCTGCAGCGCCACCGCAAGGGCCTTGCCTGCCTTGAGCTTCGCCCACGTCTGGAGCTCCGCCCACGCCGCCCTCGCCACGCTGCCTCTCCGCACTCTCCGCTGTCGCCAGCGTCGTTATCTCCAACATCCTCATCATCCACTGCTCCGCACTTCCTGTTCCGGCAGGAAGTGGAGAACCCGGGCGCTCAATCACATGGGCCATTGATCTCTGCAGGCATGGGGTATTCCAGAATCGTCCAGTGGAGGGTGATGGAAGAGAGGGCAGGCACAGGATGGAGGGAGGATAATGAGGAGTCTTAGTGCGTGCATGTTTGTGTGTATGTGTGTGAGACTATGCCGCTAATTAAAGACCAACTTAATGTAAAAATAACCAAAAATATTAACAAAAGGAATCTGACTCGGAGAAACGGGTTCTTTTCTTTTTCCTTTCGTGTTGTTTTTTATAAAATGTGCTTAATTTTGTTTCCGTGTGTGTAACGCTGGAACGTCGGGGCTTTGATCTCATGCGCTTTGTGTTCAACTTTAATCTTTAATCACAAAAATGAATAATAAATGATAGATTTATGTTGTTAATATATTCAGGGTGATGAAATGTAAAATTAAATAATACTGTGAGTTTAGAGTGTAAAGTGTGTGTGTGTGTGTGTGTGCGATTTATGGGGTTTAAACAGTGCATTCTAATTTAAATCTAAAGTATCTTGCTAAGATTCTGTTTAAACGCCATGGAAAGTGGTTTATTAGTGAAACGCTGACACCTGCTGGTGGAGGACAGAACTGCACTTGTTCACTTCAGCCCTAGTGCACTCCACTACTGTTTATAACACACCCTCGTCTCGTCCACTTCCCCTCTAAAGTGTATAACCTTAGTGTAAAGTCACCTGAGTGTGCATATAAGAGAATACACATACATTGTATTTTATATAAATCAAATTTATTGTTTATATTGTTATTTATTAATTTTCTTAGCAACCCTCTAGCTACAACCAACTGGGCTTATACTGAAACCTGCTAGAAACACCATAGCAACCACCTGGGACCCCATAACAGCCACCTAGCACCACACTAGCAACCCAAACGATTAGCATAGCAATAACCTAGCAGCACCCTAGCAACCAACTGAATTAGCATAGCATAATCTTTAAACATATTTAAACATTTTAACCTTTACATATTATAAACTTTTAGACATTTTAACTTTACACGCTTACCTGTTACACATTTTAACATTCTGAAATCAATCAAGTCAATTAACAGCTTTTCTTATCGGCTAGCATGCTAATTACCTGGTGATACGTAAGCAAGCTGGAAGTGGGAGAGGGGAAGTGTTAAAAGCAGGATTGGAACAGGGCCCAATTCCTGAGGTGCACAATGAGTTTAGTGCTTAAAACGGTAAATCTCTGTACCTTGTCGTTATTATTATTATTATTATTGTTCTTCACAGGAAGTTCATGTCACTTCCTCTGTAGATTAGTATAAATTGTAGAGCTCTCTGTGGGTTTATTTATTAGTTAAATATTTAATATTTGTTTAATGTTTGTCTTTAAAACACACACACACACACACACACACACACACTGCTGTCTCTCTCTGTGGTCAGTGATGCCACAGTGATGAGGGAAGGGCTTTACTCCAGCAGGGGTGTCGCGCTCTCACACACTAACCTTCACATGTTTTAGTACTTATAATCTGTGTGTGCTCTTATGTTGAATCTGTGTCTCAAATCATCTATCTATAGTGCACTAGCCCTAATTAGTGCAGTAGTGTGCTCACACCGGGAGACTCAGTGAGATAGGGCACTATTAACACTTGGATAAAGCGCTGTTACTGTATGGAGCAGATGGAAACTGGCCAATCAGAACAACAGAGAGCTTACACCAGGAACCAGTGACCACACAAGGGATGGCAGTGTGCTGAGAGTGTGGAACGCCCAGGGGTCAGAACGCTTTCATTTCCAATTTAATAAACTTTTCAACAGGGAGCTTTGCTGTTCTACTGGGTGAACATTCAGTTCTGCAGATGCTTCTTTTACTTCCTGCTGCAGACTTGATACTTTTCTGTGGACACGGAACTGTTGGGGACGGAGCTTGCTCTTCTGAATGCCACTGATCATATACAGTCTTTACAAAATAGCAACCCTCTTACCATTTTAAGTTTTTGGTTCCTCAGATGGTTTTGGAACTCTTTGGTTTCTTGGACTTTTCCAGACCACTCTGGTTTCTCAGATGGTTCTGGAAATACTTGGTTCCTCAGACAGTTCCAACACTTTTGGCTTCTCAGGTGGTTCCAGAACTCTGTGGTTCTGGTTAATGGTTAATGTTCTGTAACTCCATTCTGACCAGTTTCACAGAGTACTGATTTGTTTTTAGTTCAAGTTAAACAAACCAAACTGAATAACTGAATCAGTCATGTGTGTTTTAAAGAAAGGTTTTAGAGCTGTGTGAGTAAAACTGCCTTCACTTTCTCAGGAATTATAAAACAATGCACTGAAATGAGTATGTAAATGAGAATGAAAATGAATATGCAAATGAGTGGTGGATATTATTTTTTGTTTATTTTTGTGGAATACAGATGGTGATATTTGAAATTCCTAAATAAATGATTAGAGAAATCTATATTATATAGAATTATAGTTTATTACACAGAAGTGGTGATAATGAGGGAATTAACAGATATCCTTATCACTGTTAATAAAGAGAAATAATGAAATGCTTTTCTCTGGTGTAAACACACATGGTCAATAAACAGAGAATATTCTAGTAGAATCTCTTGTGAGTGTTGTGGGTTATTTATGTGGGTTATTTAATCTAGCCATGGGGGTCACAGTCCAGTGACTTCTGTGCCGGTCCCAAGCCCGGATAAATAGAGAGGGTTGCGTCAGGAAGGGCATCCGGCGTAAAACATTGCCAAATTTAAATCATGCGAATCGTCAGTACTCTAAATTTCATACCGGATCGGTCGAGGCCCGGGTTAACAACGACCGCCATCGGCGCCGGTGACCTACAGGGTGCTGGTGGAAATTGGGCTACTGTTGGTCGAAGAAGTAGAGGAGGGAGGAGAGTGCATAGACAGAGAGAGAAGAGGAAAGGTAAGAGTGTAGGACTGAGAATAGGAACTCTGAATGTTGGTACTATGACAGAAGGTAGAGAGCTGGCTGATATGATGGAGAGAAGGAAGGTGGATATACTGTGTGTACAGGAGACCAGGTGGAAGGGTAGCAAGGCTCGTAGTATAGGAGCAGGATTCAAGCTGTTTTATTATGGT
>CM040454.1:10033-20052 GCA_022758105.1 Pangasianodon gigas | reverse complement strand
TGTGGGAGACACACACTACACCGCTGTGGGAGACACACACTACACTGCTGTGGGAGATGTGGTCCCAGTGTTTGGACACATGGCTGTGATAGTGGACACAGTGCTTTTTGTTCAGTGATGGTTATATGATCTTCCCTAAGCTCTGTCGTTTATGTGTGCATGTAGATCAGCAGGGTGAGTGGGGCGGCCGTGTCCACCAGAGGGCGCTACATGACTGCAGAGGAGAAGAATAAAGCTCTGCCCAGGTGCAGTAACTCAGTGACAGAACAAGCGTGTCAGTGTTTACATTTTTTACATACAGCTCTGTTTGAGCTGGATTATCTTCCTTTGTAGAACTGCTATAATTTATCTGATTAAGAACACAGATCCAGTAACAATCAATAACATATCCAGTCTGAGCCATTTTTAGTAATTTATAATTGTAATGATCGAGGAAATAAAGAATTAACACAGAACATTGTTCATAAAGCTGGCAGAAAACTTCAACCAAAAAAAAGTCATGTTTTGAGCAACAGATGTGCCACAGTGTGTACGTACTTCCACACACAACTCCTAAACATCACAGTATCAGCTCTGCTTTGTTAGTCCAGGTGCATGAACAGATCAGGATTTAGTATCCTCACCCTGTGTTCACACTACCAGCCACCGAGTCGCCCGTGTTGCATATAGTGTGCACCAACTCTTAATGTTTTTTTGTTTTAAGTTTGGATGGGAAATGCTAGTAGCCAAAATATAAATGCTTCTAAACCTAACTAGTTACACAAAAACTAAATAACGCGTTAATTCGTGTGAAAATCAGTTGTTTGATTTACATGTACTTGGCTTTGTACTCACTTTGTTATCATATTAGGTTAGCAACACAAACTACCTTACTAGCCAGTGTTATACATTTTTCTTATATTTATGCGTGTCAAACGGTAAATAGGAACTAATTGTAGGTAGAAACAAAAGTTGTGGGGAACTGAAAAAGTGCCAGCCCACACACACCATAGGGTTGGTCTGAGGAATCTTACTTAATTTATATAGAGTTGAGAAAATCTCAGTTCAAATATTGTTGGATTCGTGGTTCAGTGGCAAACATGTATGTAGAATAGGATCTCTGTCTTTGTGCCTGCTTGGAGAGGTTAGTGTCCAAACCATCCATGCAGCTTATCCTCTAGATCTTAGCTATAATGCACCATCTGGTGAGGTAGGAGAGAGCAAGACTGTGTACTTTGTGAATGGTTTCTGATTAGTGTCAACTCTGATAGTGATTGTGATTTCTTTGGTTCCATAGCGACCGTCCACTCTACCTCCATGTCCAAGGCCAAACCAGAGAGCTTGTGGACAGTAAGTTCACATTATCCTACCCTTGTGTGTGTGCGTGTGTGTGTGCGTGTGTGTGTGTGGAGTTGTAGATTTTGATTAGCTAATTATTTGCTGGATAATGTGGTAAGTGATACAAAGTGTGTGTAAGTGAACTCTGTGTGTGTGTGTGTGTTTGTAGAGGCTGTAAACAGGATTAAGGAGCTCATCACTAATGGAGTGGTTAAAGCGGCAGTATCTCAGCCCCCTCCCTCTATGCTGCCTCCCGCAGGACCCAAACCTCACTGCACTGGGGTAACTAACACACACACACACACACACACACACACACACAGAAAGACGCACAGAAACACAAACACTGAACGTAGTTAGTGGCTTGAAGGCCATGTTTCATTAACCAAACAACATGTAATTCTCAACGTATCCTAAATTACTGTGTTCTCTAAAAAGCGCATTACTGTGGGATTGATTTTAGAATAGAAAAAAAAAAAATCCCGCAGTGCACCAGGCTGCCTAGTATCAGAATACCCATACTGTACTGTGTTGTTGAAGATGAGATTAGGGTACGATTTAGGACACCTACACATCAATATATGATTTGAGACACTTAGAGATCAGGGTACGATTTTGGGACTCTTAGAGATCAGTGTATCAGTACCATGATTTGGGACACATCCACAGTGTAGTGGAGGTGAGACAGACATATCTAACTGCCTGTCTCACTTCTCATGTGTCTCTCAGGTGAAGGTGTTTGTGGGATTGGACCATGCTCTTCCTGGTTTCTCAGTGAAGGAGCGGGTGGAGGGACCGAACTGTTCTTACCTACAGCACATTCAGAACGAGACGGGGGCCAAGCTCTTCTTGCGGGGTCAAAGGTCAGGCTGCATTGAGCCGGCGTCGGGGAGAGAGGCCTTTGAGCCCATGCACATCTATATCAGTCACCCCAAACCAGAGGGTATCACTGCCGCTAAGACCCTGTGTGAGAACCTGCTGCAGACGGTAAGTGTATATACACACAAACACACACACACACACACAGAGTGAGGTTATGCTGAGTTCTCATTGGCTGCTGTGTTGTGTTTACAGGTACATGCAGAGTATTCTCGCTACCTGAGTGAGATGAGTGCTGTGATGCCCACACAAGGTAATCATTCATCATCATAATCTTCATCATCATAAACTTTATCATCACTGTCATATCCTTTATCATCATCATAATTATCACCATCATTCTTATAGCCTTCATCATTTTCAACATTGTCATCATCATAAACTTCATCGTAACCTTCATTACTGTCAAAACCATCATAACCTTTATCATTATCATCATAAACTTCATCATAATCCTCTTCATCATTATCATCTTCATATAAACTTCATCATCATCACCACCTCATTTATCAGGCTCCATGCTGTTCTAATTGTGTGTATGTGTGTGTTTTATGTTTTAGGTTTTCTCCCCCCTCCTGGGGTAAATGGTATGCCCCAGTATTACCCTCCTACTGTGCCCCCTGCGGCCCCGGTGCCCACTCATTACCCCCTTCCCCCTCCGACAGTAGTGCCCACTGCAGCACCAGAGCCCACAGTGCCCCCTACTGCCCCTTACCACATCACACACCCTCTCACGACTAATCTCACACAGGTAAGTCTCGTGCGCACGCACACACACACACACACACACTCTCTCTCCTAATGTGTTCTTCTTTTCCTGTTTAGCCCCTCCCACCAGCAGTGTACCCACTTGTAGCTCCACCCCAACATATGAATCCATCCCCAGTCAAACCTGCGGCTCCACCTCATTCCAAGCCCGTGGCTCAGACAAAATCAGTGGCTCCGGCTCCTGCTCAGAAACGGCGCTTCACTGAGGAAGTGCCTGAGGAGAATGATAACGGCTTGCTGGGATACCAGGTACACATAACGTCTCACTGTCTCATTCTCTGTCCCTGTGTCACACTGCCTGTTTCTCTGTCTCTTACTCAGTTCCTATCAATTTTACTTTCTCACTCTTTTTAACCCTAACCCACTCTTATTGTCTGTCTCTCATTAGCTCTCTCTGTCTCGTTCTCTCATTGTCTATCTTCTTGTCTCACTCTGTTTCTCATTCTCTCATTCTCTTTGTCTCTGTCTCTCTCTAACTGTTTGTCTCCTCGTGTCTCTCTCTGTTTCTCTGATGGCCTGTCTCCTTGTCTCTGTCTATCTCTCTGGCCCTCTAACTGTCTCTTTCCTTGTCTCTCTCTCTCTCTGTCTCACTGTCTGTCTTCTTGTCTTTTAAGTTGTCTGTGTCCTTGTCGCTCACTCTTTGTCTCTCTCACTGTTTGTCTTCTTGTCTCTCTCTCTCTCTGTCTCTCAAACTGTCTGTATCCTTGTTTCTGTCTCTCCACCAGTCTGTGTCCTTGTCGCTCACTCTTTGTCTCTCTCACTGTTTGTCTTCTTGTCTCTCTCTCTCTCTGTCTCTCAAACTGTCTGTATCCTTGTTTCTGTCTCTCCACCAGTCTGTTTCCTTGTCTCTCTCTCTCTCATGTTCTCATGTTCTATGGTCTTCCTCATACTTCCTTTTCAAATTTATCTAAAACCCATAACAATATTTCTACATTATATTTATACATTAACACACTTTATAACTTATCTAAATCTCATAACCATATTTCTACACTATATACGTTAACACACTTTATAAGTGCTGGTGAATAACAATACACACACGAACACCACACTACACTCGCACACACCACTGAGGACTGACGTGTGGTGAGTGTGGCTTCTGTACATTATTCAGTAGGTGTGCAAGTGTGTGTATGTGTGCGTACACCTCTGTGTGTGTGTGTGTGCCTGCCTGTATGTGTGTTGCGTGAGAGTGTGTGTTAATGGTATTGTGTGTTTTTCTGCTCATAGCATGGACCCATTCATGTGACTAATTTAGGTTCAGGCTTCTCAGTGGGCAGCCCCGAGACTGCAGGACCCCAACACGGCATTTCTACTTCCCGTGGGGAGAGACAGGAGAGAGACAGGTACACACACACACACATACACACACACACACACACACAGCCTCAATACAGTCTGTCCACATTCTAAGGAGTGAGAGTTAGGATACCAGAGTGGACAGGAGAGAGACTGGGACCTGAGTGAGTCTGGAGAGAGACAGGAGTGGAATAGAAGACAGACGCGACAGAGACGAGAGTAGGAGAGGAGACAGATGAGAGAAAGAGAGACAGGAGTAAGTCTAGAAAGGGACAGGAGCAGGAGAGGAGACAGATGTGAAAAAGAGAGACGGGTGCGTATGGAGAGAGACAGGAGTGGGACAGGAGTGTAATGTAATACAATGTCCGTCTCTGTATCCCAGTAGGCAGATGATGCCCCCTCTACCCCCACCACTGAGCAGTGGAATGAGAGAGCAGAAAAGTGAGGAGAGACCACACAGCTCCCTGGGTAAGACACACACACCATATATCCCTGATACAAGCAATGTCAGGCATTGTTTGTTGTGGACTCACAGAAGCCCCTTCTCCTTCTCTGATTGGCTGGTGGATCCGTCAGTCCCTCACCCTCTCAAACGGATGGCTCGCGCGCCTGTGTATGTAGACATGAGGCTAACTGTGCTCTTTCTTGTCTTTGTGTGTTCTCTCTCTCTCTCTTTGTGTTTTTCTGTTTCATGACCTGTGGGGTGATGTGGTGGGGGTGGCGCCACCTTCCCTTCTACTTCCTGATTGGATGGCTTCAACATTGTCCCCCCACCAACCGACCAATGAAAACCGTTCTTCATTCTTCACCACTACTGATGGTCAACACCGTGTGTGTGTGCTGCATTGACTATTTGTTGCTATGCGGGTTGGTTTTCTCTCTCTCTCTCTCTCTCTCTCTCTCTCTCTCTCTCTCTCAGCTCCTCAGGTAAAGCGCATCAGGACGGGGTTGGTATCGTACTCTGGCGATTCTTCTGATGAAGAGGAGGAGCTTGCGTCTCAGAAAGTGGGTGAGGCCAGTGTGGTTGGCTCCTCCCCTTCAACATGGACTGCTGGGACATACAGATGCCCTGCCCCCTCTCAGCCACACCCCAAAACACAGACCACACAGTCAATGCCTTTCTGGATGGCGCCATGAGAGGGAGGTCTAACACACACACACACACACACACAGATACCGCCTTTGTGTGACAAGCATTCCCTGGGCGGAGCTTAAGTTATGTTTCATCAACCAAATCGTAAACTTAATCATGTGACATTATTAGTAGCTTTTCTTTTCTCCAGATATATTAACACAGTAGTGTGCTAGCACTAGCCAGCTAACTCATTTGCGATTGGTTGATCAAATGTAAGAACGCAGCTCCACCTTTGTCGACCCAAAGACACCTGTTACATGGCAACATCATTACACCACACACACTTGCACACACTTCTGATCCTCTCTGCCCATACGCTTACAGTGAGCAGGCAAACTTATTCATTGATGTGACAGGAAGTGATGTATAGGTATAATGTAATGAACTGGACAACAGTGTGAGCGTTTATTTCTCAGAATAAACTGCTTTATCTTACATCTGATTGGTTGTTTTGCTTATGGTAAACACATTTATTGTTGATGTATAACACATTTTGAAGTACAGTACACACACGTGTTGATGTGTAAACTTGACTTGAGAATGTGTGTGGGGTTTAGTTGGGCTAATTAGTGACCCCAAGTGGCCATGCGAATCTATGCACTGTTAAACGGGACAACATTAACGCACAATCGACGGTACAATATTTTGCCGCCAACAACATGCAAATAATATGCTTTCAGTGTGAATTGGCCTTGAGCAGTGGTGTGTACAGGTGAGGATAGGACAAAGGTGTGTCACAAGGTCACGTTGAACGGCGGGGTTTTGTTGACTTGTTAATAAAACTTTATTTAATGAGACTGTGGAAAACTCAAGTCATGTCATTTTTCAATATATAAAATATTTCACTCTGTAGCAGTGACGGCTGGTCGTGATATTAGATGGAAGCTAAAAACTAAAATTGATCAATAACTTGATTAGTGTTAAGTAATCCATTATATCGTTGTAACGCTCGACTGGCTTCATGTTGCATTTCCTCTGAATACCAAACACAGTAAGCAGAAAAGTTGTACATTTTTAATTCAATTCAAGAAACACTAAACTTACAGTTCTGTTGTCTGTCCTTTTATGTAATTTGTACTCTGATTGGACAGTGGGTGCTCAGTCTGTCTACTTTTAGTTTCTCCTCCAAAGGCATTTTGTGGGGAAAAAGGATAATGGAGTAAATAACCTACCTTGTTCAAGTTCTTTCCAATAACGTGTTCTTTATTTTATCTTTCAGAAGAACCATGAACACTTACAGTATGAGTATTAGCATTAGCAGCTAGTCACCTAAGAGTTTTGTTTTTTCCTTCCTGTTCTGTCCTTTAGAGGTAAACTGCAGTGACTGTTAACATGCTAACACTGACAAATATGGCTCCAAATTTTTTTTATGTTGGTCCAAATATACTTTTGTTGTTGTTATAGTAATTCAGTTTCCAGTAAATCTGTAATTTGGAGTACTGTGGGTTTCATGCTACATCATGCTACATTGTCTGATTCATTGCATTTCTATTTCCTTATGAAATATTAAGTAACCATTATGGCTTGGTGTTTTGGTGTGTCCAACTGATTATACAGTAACTGTCCACAAAATATTTTTTGCCATTGAAAATGTAATTTTCAGTTTAGGGTTTCACTCTGTGATCCAGCAGTAGGCAGTTTTTGTTTTTCCTTTTGGATTTCCCCCCAATTTTCTCACTAATTTAGTCAGGAGGCTTTCCCCTATCACACAACAGCTACCAACCAGCGAGGGTGAAAGCAGCATGAGTGTCGCTGTGATTGCTAGGGGAGAGAGAGTATACCACCCCTCCCTCAGAGCCAATTTTGCTCCCTTGGGCTCCTGGCCACAGATGGCTGTGGCATCATCGGTATTCGAACTCGTGATCTCTGGATGATAGGGCAAAAGCGTTTTCGTCGCGCCACTTGCAAGTCCAGGAGTAGGGGTTTTGATGATGGGATTTGGGCTCCCAACCTTCTGATCAGCTGCTCAGAGTCGTTATCATTGCCACATCAGCACTCCTCCACCTTTAACACACCTGAGTGTGAAAAATTAAAGTTAAATTAATTAACACAGTGCTAAACATTTATTCTTTTTTTATGACAGAGACTTTCTCAGCACTTTTGTATTAAACTGGTTTGGGGATGCGGCTACCCGTGAGCTCACTAAACAAGTGCACAGCTTTTGGAGCAATCATTGTCTTAGATTAAAGGAAGACGACGTGGTACACCTGTAAACTAACTTAGCTAATATTAGTGCTAAACAGATGATAGATGTCATGGTAACATTAAATAGTCATACTTTTATTTTTAATAAAGTTCCATGTTTAGGGGACTTTAAATATTGTGAATGAGTTTCTGACACTCGTGTAGTCCATAGCTGAGGACTGAATAGCAATAAGCTCCATCCCTGGCTGGACTTTTATCATGTGCTGATAGGGAACAGCGGGTAAGTACAGGTAAGTCAGGTAACTACAAGCATGTTTAGTACTAAATAAAAGATTTAATATGGTGCATTCACAATACTAAAAGAATTACTGACCTTAACAGAAATTTTAAAAATTGGTCCATGACAAGGCTTCATCTTGCAAATCTGATCTGTCGACCACTATTAGAGAAAGTTGGAAGCAGCTTGATGCAGAGTATTAGTGACGTCCATGCCTCAAAGAATTCAGGCCATCATAAAAGCCCGAGGAGGAGCAACAAAGTACTAATTGTGATTTTTTTCTTTTTTGTTGCTGTTGATTCCATAATTTTTTCCTCTACTTTATCTGGAAAAAAACCATTAATTAAAATCATTTAATTTAATGTGTTTGAGGTATGTTTTTAATAGCCAGAATGTTCAGCTAGTAAACAAAAATTTTTTTGTGTCATATCTGTGATTTGTTTATTTGCTATGAAGTAAAAAAGCTGGGTGAACATCCTCTAAGTGCGGTGATACCATAATTTTTGTATGCCCTTGCCAACATTGCGTTACAGTTGTTATGAAAAGTATGCCCTTGTTAACTGTAGGGAAAATTGGTCTCTTTATACAGGAAGCACTAAAAATGCAATTTAAAAGAACGTTAAATGCAAATTTAATTAATCAGTCTCATAAAGTAATCAGTCTTATGAAATCAGCATCATTAAATGGCGAGTCTCATAGAGTATCAGCTTTTTATTTATTTATTTAAATCGAAAATTTTAAATAAGTAAAAATGGTTAAATTCAATATTAGCTGATAGCAATAATAATCAGTGACTTGGTTTCTGAAAGCTTAGTTCTGCATAGTTTGGCTTCTTGCAATATGAGAGTATTCGAGAGTGTGCGTGAGAGAGAGAGCACAAGAGCACCAGCATCTGTGTGTAGATGCATGCTCTGCTCTAGAGCTGACGTGTTCGTGCGGAGCTTAATTAATAACCATGTGAGACGTATGGGGTTATATTTGTTGCATAACATACAAACAATTAACACGAGTTCCACAAATATAAAATGATATCTAGAAAAAAAGTAAAATTACATACACAAATATTTTTGTAATTTGCAAGTATTTGGTTTGAAACTCATGATGTTACGAAACTTATCTGCCTACAGTTATAACTAACAAATGCCAATCCTGCCATACGAAGTTTTATCATAGCATAAAAAGGCATAATGTTAAAAAGGCCATGTGAAAGACTGTCAGTCAGTTTACATGTTGGACGGGACAAACGTATACATACACAATTTTACTGTATTATTATTATTATTATTATTATTATGTCTGATTCTGTGTGTGTGTCTGTGTGTAATTTAATTTTTGTACATAATATATACATAATGTAGCACAGTTTCCCCCCTTTTTATAAAAGATTTAAAGAAAACGCCAAATTATTTAACCGTTAACCGGTATTACTCCTTTGGCTTCCCTATGTCTGTCTACCTACAATTTAAACTAACTAATGTGCTAATAAAAGAGTTATCTGACCCAAAAGTTCAGCAAACATGGACTTCAACTCCAATAATTAACGTTTAACAAAATATATTAAACAAACATTTCAACAAACACATACATCCACATGTCAAATACTTCAATGTTCATCAGCAAATGATCGGCTTCGCAACTGCCGTTCCAAATATTTACCCAGGTCGCAACGTTTCACGCGTTGGGGCCCAAATGAAGTCACTGTCCGTGGAAATGAAAATTAAACAAAAAATACCTCCAAGGGCGTTCAATCCTGGAGCAAGTCACAAAGTGGAAATATCACCATCCATTACGAGAGCTGATGAGGTGAGGCGCGGTGCCACTCAGGAACAAGCGGATATCCTCCAGATGCTAAGCTTGCTAGTGCTGTAGCTAACGGTGCAAAATCCCACGTTGCCGGAGGGACTCTGAACGTCACCGGTAGCTCAGAGCACTATCCGGAATCTTCTGATAGTTGTTCGAGCTCTTCGAAACAGATACAGGTGTCTCTGAAAACCTCTGTATTTACAGTCCGTTTATTTAGCGAACATGAACCTAGAGTCTCAGCCTGCCACACGAGTGAAGTTATACACACTCACTCCTGTTTTGAGAGTTTTTAGAAACTTCGGTTAGAATTAATCTTCCTCTCACATATACATTAAGGTAAATTAGTTAGCTGCCTTTCTAGCCGAAATGGCACTAATTTACAAACTCGCTTAG